>VWYH01008989.1:1976-48994 GCA_013399365.1 Pampusana beccarii
TTTTTTTTTTTTTTTTTGGATGGTACATGAGAAATTAATATTTTCATCTTGTTTCTTTGGCAGTTTCTTCAAGCTTTAACAGACTTCCTTGCATTCATGGTTCTTTTCAACTACATTATTCCTGTATCCATGTATGTCACTGTGGAAATGCAGAAATTTCTTGGTTCCTATTTCCTTACATGGGATGAAGAAATGTTTGATGAGGACACAGGTGAAGGGCCATTGGTGAATACTTCTGACCTCAATGAAGAGTTGGGACAGGTAAATTTCATTGTATGATAAATTTCTTCAACTTTTCTTAACATAGTTTTTTATTTTAAAATTGACACTTTTTTTTTTCCAGCTTTGCTTGCGTTTTCTTTAGTGGTTATTAATGTTAAAAATAAAATTTGAGATAATCTGATTTTCGAAATCAAAAATTCTGATTTCTCAGCCAGTCAGTGGAAGTCAGTATTACTGTATTAATAAATGATAAACACTTTAAGAAGGTAATGGTTTCTCTCCATTGACCATAGAGGGAGATTATAATAAGCATCTAACTTCCTTAGAGTAAAAATCAGATCGAAAAAAAATCCCTTTTTGTCTGACTAGAGCGACACCAAATCTCCAGACACAAATTTCATCCCATAAAGTGACACACTGTCACTCTCATTTGCTAAAATAAATTCTATATTCTAGTATTCTGTGTTAAGAAAATAATCGCCTTGACACAGAGACATATGCATATTTTGGGAGAATATCTAGGAACTCTATTAATTTAAAACGTTTTCATAGGTTTTCAAATAAATAAGATGGTGTATTTCCTTATTTTTGTACAACCAAACTAGTAACTAAGCTTTTAGGGACACCTGTCTCTTTGGATAAAAGGTGGTACCATGTATTTTACTATTTTGGAAGACAGACAGTGCTGTCTTCTGTGAGATCCTTATAGAGAATCTGCTGAATTATGGGCTGGATGAGCAGACAGACATTAAGGAAGATTGAAAACTGGCTGAAGAGCCAGGCCCAGCAGGTGGTGGTCAGCAGTGCTAAGTCTAATGGGAGGCCAGTAAACTAGTGGTGTATACCAGCGGTCAATACTGGGTCCAGTCCTGATCATTAATGGTCTGGATAATGGGGCACAGTGTACCCTGGGGTCCACCCAGCTGGAAAGCAGCTTGGCAGAAAGGGACCCAGGGGTCTTGCTGGACACCAAGTTGAACATGAGCCAGAAATGTGGACTTACAGCAAAGGCAGCGAATGGTGTCCTCACCTGCATTACACAGAGTATTGTCAGAAGGTGAAGGGTGGTGATCCTTCCCCTCTGTTCTGCACTAGTGAGGCACACCTGAAGTACTGTGTCCAGTTCTGGGCTCCCCAGTACAACAGCGACATGAATGTACTGGAGAGAGTCAAGTGAAAGGACCACAAAGGTGGTGAAGGGACTGGAGCATCTCATGTGAATACAGACTGAGAGAGTTGGGTCTGTCCAGCCTAGAGAAGGGAAGGTTCAGACAGGATCTTATCAATATATATTAACATTTGAAGGGAAGGTGCAAGGATGATGGAGCCAGGCTCTTCCGAGGGGTGCCCAGTGACAAGACCAGAGGCAGTGGGCACCACCTGAAACAGGACAGTCCATTGGAACATGAGGAAATGCTACTTTACTGTCACAGTGACTGAGTTGCCCAGGCAGACTGTGGAGTCTGTATCCTTAGAGATAACCAACACCTGTCTGGACACGGTCCTTGGCAACCAGCTCTTGGTGGCCCTGCTTGAGCAGGGTGGGTAGGTAGACCAGATGACCTCTGGAGGTGCTCTCTAACCTCAAACATTCTGTGATTCTGTTATAAAAAACCCTTTAGTACTACTGAATTTGAAGTGTCTTCTCTAGAATGGGACCCTCAACAGTACTTGACATTATTAGTGCCAATCAAATGAACTAAATTTTGCTTCTACATTTTTGAAAGATATTACACATAGTATTTCTATTGAAGGCTTTGATTGTGAATCCTTATTTGTGGTTGTAGTAAATAGTGTCATAGTGATATACTTTATTTCTTTTTTCATGTGATGGGTGTTGATCCCAAAGCAGCACACTGAATGAATAAAAGACCTTTGCTTGATAGCATTTTATGTCTTGTATAAATATATTATGAAACTGAATGTAGGATTTGAGATGAAAGGAATCTATATAAATCCTGTCCACCTTGAAAAAACTTGAATATGGGTGTTGTGTTCGCAGATAACAAACCACGGGAAAACTTGGAAACTTGCCTTTTCAGATTAATGAATATTAGAAAAGTCAATCTAGGGGGAAAGTTCACATATTCAATTACTTCTGTTGTGACTGCGAGCAAAAATTTGTTGTTTTTTCTTTTTTAATGCACTTGATAAATGTTGAAGTTTGTTAAACAATCTGACAAGTACTAAGCAATTGCCTTATTTCAAGTGTTTAATTCCTAACCTTACATAATGCTCTCAGTTTATCAAATACCTACATGCAATCTGTATACAATACCTATATCCAATACCCAAAATTGAGGTTGTGTCGATCTAGCTCTTCTGGTTTATAGTTCATGTTTTGGTTTTATTTTTGATGTCATTATCCTTGAATGCTGGGGCTCATAGTAAAAGATAAAATTGATGAAAAATTCAATATCAAGGCAAAAGGAATGTTTCCAGGGCAATAACAGTGCCTATGTGTATAACTGTATGTGACCATTAGTTCAGAGTCCTCATTTAAACTAACATTATTGTAGTGGGGAATTCTGATACTACCCTAAGGACCTTTCTGACAGTAACCGATCCAAATCCAGGCACGTACGTTAAATAATGATCCTTGGGAAATGGAATTTGTGTGCATTTTGTTTCCATAAATATCTGTCTTGCATCAAGAAAGACATTAAAAACCAAAAAGGAGCTTGAGGGAAGAGTAAAGTAGATTAAACACATTATTTGTATGTGTTATGAGGCAAACGATAGCTTTGCTGATAGTCTTTTAATAAAATCTTTCAGGACCCACATTTCCATGGAAGACGACTCCCAGAAGAAAGTATTGTTTTCCTTTTCTGAAAGAGCCTTGATAAGGATCTTTAGAAGAATGTGTAGCCCAGTAATAATCTCAGTTTTGTTAAGAGACCTTGGAAAAAATGTGTTCATATTACTGCTGTTTTTAATTTGTGCTCATTTGCAGATTGAGTATGTCTTCACAGATAAAACAGGAACGTTAACTGAGAACAACATGGAATTCGTAGAATGTTGCATCGAAGGGCACGTTTACGTACCACACGTTATCTGCAATGGCCAAATTCTCCACGATTGTACAGGCATTGATATGATTGATTCTTCCCCAGGAGGAAGTGGAAAGGTATGGTGACTCTTTCTAGGTTCTTGGTTTATATAAAGAAACATGAAAATTGAACAGTGCTGATGAAGGGAATGTTAGAAATGTAGCATTCTTGAGTTTCACAAATCAAAGTAGGTAACTGCAGGAAATGCATCACAACATGAACATTTCCCTTTCCTACTTTAGACTAAGATTTAAAAGCTTAGTACGAAGTTTCCGAACTTAATACAGCTGTAGAACTGAATTAAATAAAACCTAAAAATATAGAACTTTCTCTGGTTAATAGCTGAAGAAACATAATAGCTGGTTTCCATTTAAAATTAGCTACAATAGGGAAAGCAAGGCAGGAACCTCCTGAAGGGGGAAAATGAGTGCTCAGTGCAAACAGTTACTTAGTCATCACTGAGTGAAGATGTGGCCAGAGAATGGTTTATAATCAAATTAAATTACCTTTAAATATGACTTAATATAACCACATCTGAAATGTGCTACACACAGCACGTGTGTGCTGTGGCTTTTTTACTGAATAATGCAAAGTTATTTGGAAGTTAGGGAGACTTCACATGTCAACTGATGAGCAGGGTATAAATGGGCAGGATAATCACAGCCAAAGGACAATATGTTTTAAAACATACAGGCATCTTAAATATGTTGGTGTAATTCAACAGCCCTCAGAATGTGGTCCCAAGATACACTGTGTTTTTTATCTTGGAATTATAATGACACAATTCATATTGAACTGTACAGAAAAGTAAGGTTTAGACAGAAAGAAGCAGGTAGAACAGAGCCAGGTATCCATGAAATAGAAATCTCTTTCTGGTGTCAGAAGCTGTCATTACCAAACCACATGAAACTTTATAGAAAGTTGTTGACTGCAGCTGCCAAAATGTCCACACTCCTTTTATTTTGTATAGCTCTGAGAGGTGTTCAGGCTGCGTAAGAAATTGAAATCTCTAAATCCTGTTAACAGTTGTGCTACAGGTGCTGCATCCCTCTGTCTGGACTCAGGACTCCGAAAATTAAACCTTGACTAGTATTTAATACAGGCTGTTAAAGTCGAAGCAAAAGTAAAGAAGAAAACCCTTTAGCCACATCTAAGCAGTCAGAGGGGGCAAAAGATGCACACTGTCTTTTTTGGGCATCAGCAGCTTTACTGGCATGATGATACTGGTAGCAGCTGAGTGGTTACTGCTGAGAGAGACTTGGCTCCTCCTAAGGGGCAGGTGACCTGTGACACTGTCTTTATCTGATAATAAACAGTAGTAGTAGTAGGTGACATGCATAACCTTCCAAAAGAAGAGTTTTCAAATGATTGCTTTGAAGTGATCACACATGGTAACAACCATTCCTTTTATTTTTTAGGAGAGAGAGGACCTATTTTTCCGAGCTCTTTGTCTTTGCCACACTGTTCAGGTAAAAGATGATGACAGCGTAGACGGATTAAGGAAAAACCAGCTCTCAAAACCTTGTATATATATATCGTCATCACCTGATGAAGTTGCTTTAGTTGAGGGAATACAGAGGTATGTGTGTAATTAGTTACTATTCTTTTTTAATCTAGGGATCTAATCACTGAAGTTCAAAATTGTTTTCAGCACAAAAATTGTAACAACAAGCACCAAATCATCTACAGGTGATGATTTTCTTAAAGTATAGTCATGATTGTTCACATTCATTAAATAAAACCAGTTTGTTGTTATGTTTTGGTTTTTTGTTTGTTTTCCAGAACACAAGCTCAGTATTAGATCCTTATGACGTACTTGAACTGGATAATTATGTTTTTGTTGTATTCATTCTCTTGATGTGTGTTTCATTTTACAGACTTGGTTACACCTATCTAAGGCTGAAGGACAATTTTATGGAGATCTTAAATCGGGAAAATAACATAGAGAAGTGAGTGCTTAAAAATGTAACAGAATAATGAGGAGTTTTTATTGGTGTGTTTAATGAATCATCCTTCTTCTATGCATTAATTATAATTCAGAGAAGTCAAAAATTGTACGTTTTAATAGAAAAATAAATTATCTACTAATATTTATAATTTTAACAGATCCCATAGTTCTGTATTTTCATTTAGTCTGTTAGCTTGACAGTATATGCAATATAAAATATTAATATAACAACAAAGATGTGGTGGCCTAATCTAATAGTTCCTAATAGTTTTAGGAACAGTGTACGTTTTTCCTTTGTTATATGGTAAATTGTATTTTCCTAATAGAAAGTGGTGTATGCCCCATTTTTTTTTCACAAATAATACATATAATTTACAGGAGGGTAGTGTCTGTAGAATAAATTTTTATAGCTGGTTCAAATAAAATTTAAAACAGATACTGTAGGTTTTTTTGTTATTTATCTTCAACAGGTAGAATAAATGTTGTAGGCCATAGCATGAGTAAAATTTTCAACAACATTTAAGTAGTACAGCTGTTCAACGGGATGTACGTACTTTTGAAAATGTTACCTTACACTTCTGTGGATGTCTGCTGGTTAAGGCTATTGTAGATCTGGGTCTTCCTGCATGCACATTCTGCTGATTGCACGGAGAATCTTGGACACAGATATAGGAACCCTGCTGTTATTTTCCCCGCTTTTAGGGGAATGTGGAGGAATTTTCCCAAAAGTTACTTCAGACTTTTTGGCTCACCTCATGAGAACTGGATGTCAGTATCATTTGATGACTTATGGAAGCACCATAATGATTAGGAATTTTCTCCAAAATGCATCTCAGTTTGTAGCCATAGGCCTTACCCAGCTTCTCGTTAGAATCTGTTGTAACTTTTCATGAAGTAAACACTGTGACCTTGCACAGGTTTGAATCCCAGGCTGTTGTAAGGACTTAGAATGGAATGGTCTAATTAAATAAGCAGACCTATTTTATAAGCAAAGTATTAATAGTGAGGAATTCTGAAGAGATTTGGATTAATGATTGGGATGCTTATATTTGTGCTGGAAAAAATGGCAGCTCTCTTAGATAAAAAGAAATAGATAAGGAGTAAATTGTTAAAGTACATAAACTGATGAATTATACAGAATCAGTACAACAGGAGCTTGTATTCGTTTTTCCTTCTAGAAAGGAAAGGAACATGGGATAAAATAATATCATAAAAACAATGGCAAATATAAAATCAGTAAAAAGAAATGTTTTTTTCCTTGTATAACTTGTCGGTCAATACTTGAGCAAGATTCGTGAAAATTAGAAAAGTATTAAATAAAGACTTCTCTGTAAGCACCTTTCTTACACATTTCAAGTTGTAAGGCGATGCCTAGGTATTATAGGTAGGAATTTACTTACTTTATGAGCAACTTAGTGCTCTACTGCAAGGTTTCTAGTCTTCTGCTTAGATAAATTATATTGACTATACATCCAAAGATACTTATGAACATCATGCAGACACATTCTGTTTCAAGTAATTAGGAGCTGAGGGCCTCCCGCATTTATTATTTGTAACCTGCTGTTTCATTCTGTACTAGTTGCATATTCCATAATACCCAACATAATTTTCCATGTTAGAAGTCATGTTTTAGTTGACATGCTCAAAGTCATAACAACCAGTTTAGGGATCTGGAAAAGCCGAGCTGTTTAAAAAATATTCTGTTTCTGTTTCAGGTTTGAATTATTAGAGGTTTTGAGTTTTGATTCTGTGAGGCGGCGAATGAGTGTGATTGTTAAATCTTCAGGAGGTAAGGCTGTCACGTTCTGTTTCTTCTTAGATGTTTTAGTTTCATTTAAATTTATTTTAGGTTTGTCAAAGAGTTAAGCTTTAATCACAGTCTGTGTGCCTTGCTTTATAAAAAAGAGGACTGAGTACCAGCATGAGTGCAAATGTTATAAAAAAGTTGGAAGAAATCTTTTTGAACACTTAGTAATTTGGATGTTTTTTTGAAGAAAGATATATTTGGCCATTCTGAATTCCATATGCTGTCTCTTTTAGGTGATATATTTCTGTTTTGTAAGGGAGCAGATTCTTCCATATTTCCTAGAGTCAAAGAAGGCAAAATTGACCAAATACGCTCCAGAGTTGAACGCAATGCAGTGGTAAGATTCCATTTTATTGATCTGTTCATATGATATCAGTGTCAAAAAAAGAAGTGTTCTGACCTCCTGCTTGATTTGGTCTTCCCAGGCACTGAGGTTGTTTTATGCCAAAATGCAGAAAGGCTGTATGGGCAACAGTCTGTTATTCCCTTACATGAATCTGTCTTCTATCTCATCTTCCAAATGGCAGTTGTGGTGAGGGATGAGTGTGTTAGATGTGCACAACTCTGTGTTACACCAGATGTCATCAATTAGCTTTTTAGTATGGCACTGCGGTGGTTGAATTAACATCTGAGTGAAAGAAAAGTGACAAACTTCACTGGAGATCTTCTGCCAGCTTTCAGTCCCCAACCTTAGCAATTGCGGTTTGCTGTCTTTGCTTTACAAGCTCTTAAAAGAGGAAATCCATTGGAGAACAGTGTAGCAACAAATGCGCTTCTCATGGGGAAACAGTGCAGTGATCATCCTTATATTTATAGTTTTGCTTGCTAAAATGGGCTTTGAACTTCCTGGTCACCTTCGAAAGAAAAGTCAGAATTTGGTTTTACCTAAAAAATAGTATTTAGAGTTGTAAAATACTGAATTTTGCTGTATCCAAAAATATGAAAAACCCATTGCAATGCAGTATGACTGCCAGTCTTATAAATAGGATAAAGTTTGCTGGCATCCTGTACTCAAACTGAAGACAATGTATTATTACAACTATGCGAAAAATACCTACAGTGTTACCTGCTTTTGTTTTGAAGGGAAACTTCAAAACTCTTTGCTAAAGTGCTTTGCTAAGCTTTACTGTATGAAACAGCTGTCTGATAACTACAAGTGAAGGAGGCTAATGAAACTGAAGTAAGTGTTTACATATCATGCCCATCCAATGTCTGTCAAGAGACAAAACCAGCCCAACAGCTCTTTCCTCATCCTGGATAACTGGAAATAGAGCTGGCTCCTACATGCAGAAGCTTCTGGAAGAAGGTAGAGGCAGCCGCCTGGCACCTGCCCTTACCAACAGCGAGAGTCACGGAGCTCTTTTAATGCTTCTCCTTCTTGGATTGGTAATAACTAACTATACAAAGACCTGCTGGATTTAAAGTTTATGAAGATAAAGTGCCAGTTAAATGGTGTTGAGAGAGACAATATAGTTGAGTGGCAAAACTTTCTTTCTGTATAAGTAACTTTTTCCCTCCTTACACAGTCTGTATACCCCCTTTCTTATTCATCACACAGTCCCAAAGTCTGATCCAGTCTGAAACACCCACAGCTAAGTTCTGGTTTTCGCTGAAATGGGACACTTGGTATTCACTTTCAACAGTCTCTGTGATGTTTTGTCCTTGTCCCTGTCTCTTCTGTAACACAGCATCAAAATCAGACTCTGCAGAGCTACTATTTATATTATTGTTATTTATTGACTCATCCTGCCTAATTATACACGTAGGGAAGGAAACCTTTACCTTGACTCTTCTTCCCCTGGTAATCTCATACATCCAGTTGGGTGGCTGACCTGCTTCTCTTCTGGAGGACTGAGGTTTGTCCCTCAGGTTGTACCTGCTCGCAGGGCAGCAAGGAATCAAGCTGACGAATGTTCTAGTCTAGACTACACTGTACTAGTCTATACTATACTCACTTCACTATAAGGGTAGCGAGACTTTTCGTGTTAATAGTAAAATCATTCAATGTTTTGAATATTCCAGCATACACACCAGCAAGAACTCTAAGAAGGGTTTTCTAAGAGTCATTTTGTTTCTTTTGATTGCGTTATTTAGGAGGGACTGCGAACGTTGTGCGTTGCTTATAAAAAGCTCACAGCAGAAGAATATAGCTGCGCACAGAAACTGCTTCAGAATGCAAAGTTGGCCCTCCAGGACCGGGAAAAGAAATTGGCAGAAGTGTATGAGAAAATAGAAAGAGATTTTATTTTGCTTGGTGCTACAGCTGTTGAAGATCGGTTAGTACATTTCTTATTTCCTTATGTTCACTGATGTTACCAAAGTAGTTGAAGACTCTCTTGTAACTGTTTTTCTGGATTAGAGATTTATTTGAAAAACCCTTTATCTGAATCACCTCCATACCCTTAGCTTGCTAAAGTTACACGCAGTAACTTCGTAATTTAGTAAGCTAGTAATAATAGTTAAGTGTACAAAAATCGCTATATTCAAGCCATTGGCATGGAGTTCACGTAACACCTTATTGAACAAATGGTAGGGAAAAGTTTTAGAAGAAAGAACCACAAAATTAATATTGAGGAAATTAGGGAAGAATCTTTCAGTCTTAAAAAAAAGTTGAAAAACTGTCTGTTAAAACTAGGAAGTCACTTTAATAACTCAGCAGTACTTCAGTGTTTGATGTCATTAGCTAAAGCACTGAAAATGTTTTAATCGAAGTACTTGTCTGAGGAGTTAAGCTTGTTGTCTTTTCAGCTATATAAATGAAAGGGGAAACTCTGAGCACTTTGAAAGCATCAAAACTATGTATTTATAATGCACTGTTCCCCTAGACATTTTCAGATATTCCCCTAAACATTTTCCTTGGGGAAAATTCTTAGATCTGATTACTTTTATTGAAATTTTTTATTTAGTTATGGAAAACTTTTAATACGGACCTCTGAATTTCTCATTTCCAAGCAGTCTATCAGTGTATGTTGTCAATTGATTTCCACAGACTACAAGAAAAAGCTGCTGATACTATTGAATCGCTCCAGAAAGCTGGAATTAAAGTTTGGGTTCTGACAGGAGACAAAATGGAGACCGCGGCAGCTACTTGCTATGCTTGCAAACTCTTCCGGAGAAATACACAATTACTTGAGCTAACCACAAAGAAAATTGAGGAACAGAGTTTACACGATGTGCTTTTTGACCTAAGCAAAACTGTCCTAAGACACAGTGGCAGCTTAACCAGGGACACTTTCTCAGGGTAAGGAAAAATTTGAATTTTCAAGCCGGGAATGGGATTCTGTGCATTTTGGAAACAATTAAATGATTGATCCTTAAGAGCAGAGGCATCTTGTGTTTCAATTTCTGTTGTTAAAGCATGAATTGTTGTGTGGTAATTAAGTATAAGTTTGTTCCACATAAGTTTACATTTTCACAGTCCTGGTTCTTTCTCATTTCTGGTACCGCCTTAACTGTTAAAAAGAAAAATCACAACTGCCATTGTAATTATATATTTTTCCACAGTAAAAAATATTTATTCTTGGAAAAAAGCTATCGTAAAGTAAAATACTGTTTCTAACTTTTTAAAAGGAAGCAGGTATGATGTATTCCTGTTATTAGAGTTAGTATGTGATGTGACTTTCTTGATAAGACCAAGGCCACAGAGAGCAACGGTATATGGCCCTCTTCCTAGGGAAGGTTATGCTATGTTTACAGATGCGGGACAGGCAACAGTGTAGTAACAAACCTTCTAGTGTGCACAAAAATTCTTAAAGTACCCTGAATTATAAAGAAATCCTTGACTTCCGAGTATTTTTCATATCTGTAGAAGGATAGATATCATGGATACAGAAGTGAAACAACATGGTATAGATAGAAAATGGCATTAAAAAGCAAAAAAACCCCAGGTAGTAAATTAGGCTACTTATTTGAAGCTTTGTCGCTGGTACACATTACTCACTATTTTTTTTCCACTGTAAAGAACTAAGAATGAGATTCTAAAGCATTTTCATCATCTGCAGATGTTAAAAAGTTACTGGTCTTCTGTACGTAAAGGTGCATGTTTGATTTGTTTTTCTTTTTAATATGGAACCAGCTAGCAAGTACGTGTTATATGCACTTGTAGTAAGTTTGTATTAGAGAAACAACAAGCTGACAAGCATTTGTGATATTATTTTAGTGGAGAGTTTCTAGAACTCTTAGCGTTGCAGCGTGAAGCTCTTGGCCAGAGCGTTATTCTTAGCTCTCCTTAGACTTTGGTCTAATCAAGAACGTTTATATATTCAGTTAAATAAAACCTATTTCTCCGTGTCATGTGTACCACAATTAGCTTAAGTCTCACAGGTCTCACAAGGTATGTTTAAACATGTTTGTTTAACTTTTTGTGCAGTGCCAATTTTCTAGATATTAAGACTCATCAGAAGTTTTTTGTCTTTGGCTCCAGAGTTGAAGAATGTGTTGAGATAGTAATAGGAGGATTCAGCCTGAATGTTCCAATTCAGGCTGAAAATCTTTCACTATAATACATCAAACATTCAGTACATTGCCTGAACTTCATAATCGTACATTTTTGGTTTATATCGTTGTATATTAATGGCGTTGCTGTATTTGTGGCAATGGTAACAAAGCACTGAAAAGATCTGAATTGTTATTAAATATAGTTTACAGTACTCTATTTGTCAAAAATAGCTTGTGTTCTAGTGGTGAAGATGGAGATGCTTAAAACATATTAATAAAGATGGCGTTTTCCTCACAAACATTGATCCTGGTGAAACCGTGTCAGTTGAAAATTCATGCACAGTAGTATGACCTCGGAGCGCTGAAACTAGAGCGCAAATAAACTTTAATGAGTGTTTTTACAACACTCACTGCTGAGCTGGAGCCTGAGGCTGCTGTGTGATGCAGGCACATTGCAAGGGTGTTCTGAAAGAAGCTGTTTGGGTGCTGCAGAAAACCACTGCTGTGGCCTGGGCCATCTTCCCCCGTTGTTCAGGAAATGTTCTTGTGGTAAACTGCGCTTCACGCGACCACGTTTACACTCCTAGAAATGTCCAAAGTATTACAAGTGTACCTGTAATAGATTAATGTATTCATAATATATTGTAATATTATAGATAACATCTGTAATAATTGTAATATTGTAATTACAGGTATGCCTGTACTAGACTTTGCCACCACACTAAACACAAAGTATACACGCTGTAAATGCAGGCAGTGGCTTGATCTCTCCAGGCCAACAAATCTCTTCTAGGCATTTCTTTCAAAGTACGGTTTACTTCCTTAAATATAGACCCTTGATAAACAAGGTTATTTTCTTCAAAGTAGATTTCAGAGCACCAAAGGCCTTTCCCTTCAACTTTTTTCTCTATATTATGGAATATGCCACAAAATTAACTTTGTTCCTGCAGCTCGGTTTACCTCGCTGCAGTTCTTGCAGCCCTTTCAAACCAAACTGAAAGGTCATTAATTATACACTGATACTCACTGGTGAAGTCACTGAGGTATAAGGTTTCTGTCTTTGAGCTGGTGAAGCACTGAATGTTTTCAGCATAATCTAGAATTTTAAAATTACATAAATATCAGTCCTATACAATGAATTACTTTTAAAAGTGTATTAATTTTGCAGTTTGCCATGCTCATTATTTTTTCATTAATTAATTTTCACAAAAGAACTATTGCCAAATTAAAAATGTGTCTGAGAATTTCACAGTGACTCTTAGTTTATATTTTATCCCTGAACAGACTTTCAACAGATATGCAAGATTATGGTTTAATTATTGATGGAGCAGCATTATCATTAATAATGAAACCAAGACAAGATGGGAGCTCTGCTAACTACAGAGAGCTCTTTCTTGAAATTTGCAGGAACTGCAGTGCAGTGTTATGCTGTCGAATGGCACCTCTGCAAAAAGCACAGGTTTGTGTTTCGTTTCATTACTGCTTGTTGGCTGTGCACATATGTAAATATTGAAAGTTAATATTCTGTATGACTAATTATGATAATTTAAAATGTTACCGTTCACTTTTGTATCTTCTAAAATGGAAAAAGAAAAAAAAAAAGGTGGGGAAAATGTCTACTGGCAAGCAATTTAGATAATGGTATGCAAAAATGGTACCCAGCTGTGCACCTGAATTTGATTTAGGTACATATTGTGCAAATTTTATGGTTGTTACCTGCTGATAAATGAACATATTTAATGAACTGAACTAATTGCTTCCTTTTTAACCCAACGAGCTTTGAATAGTCTACTATCTGTTGATACTACAAGAACCTGCATTATTTATTAGTGTAGAGTGATATTTCTTCTCAATTTTTAACGTAAGTGGGAAGCCAAGAAAGAAGAATCCAGACAGAAAAATGTGTGCGTTATCATTTTTAAGTACTTCTTGACTGTTACATACTAGTTTGTATCAAGTAAAAACGAATCCTTCCATTACTGAACATCTCAATATAGTTTGAAGAACTTTTAAAGGAAACAAACATTGGAATATATGCTTCTTTTTTCCTTTCATACTGTCATGTCTTTTTCTCAGTGCTTAGGTACAGCATATGGAGCTCTTATTCATTTTAACAGGTGTATTTAGTCAGCAATTTTAGCTGTCAGGAACTTTGCAGAAATTTTTAGTTGCAGCTGACTGGGTACCAAATTTACGAAGAGGATCGTTTGTAATGGAGAGATTTGAAGTCAATTTTTAGACAGTTTCTGTGTCAACAGTGTTTAGATATATATATAGAGTACTATTATCTTCTCTTAAATAGTAAGAAAAAAATTCAGCACAGTTAAGAAAGCAGAATCTTTCAGTCTTTCATTTCAGGATATCTTTGAAATTGTATGCTCTGGTACCCTTTTATTGATGCGCTTACGTGGCATTAAACAATCTCAACAACATTTCCCTTTCTTCTGCTCTTCTTTCCTCCTGTCCATCTCTCTCAAAATAGTTGGGAAGTATTTGAAAAATGTCATTTTATATTTGGAACAAATACTTTTAACATGAAGTAACTACTTCAAACTTTATGCAAAGTAGTTGCATTGGGTGATATTGGGTTTGTGTCCCTTCACAGTATGTATTATATAACTCTGGTAATTTTTAATTAATTTTACACTCATGCAAAATAAGGAAACCGTTGCAGACAAGAGTTTTTAACACTGTTTTTTTCCAGATTGTAAAATTGATTAAGTTATCAAAGGAGCATCCTATCACATTAGCAATTGGTGATGGAGCAAATGATGTCAGTATGATTCTAGAAGCACATGTTGGTATAGGTAAGTGTGCTTTTTAGAATACTAATTCAAGTGAAATGACGAAAAACTTTTACTTCTTAAAAACAGGCCATTTCAATCAGTTATGCATTTTATAGACAACTTTTAGGGAATTTATCACAAGAATTTTGTGAGTTACAATGGTGATTTCTTATTAAATGTCATAATTTCGTTATAAAATTTTTCAAATAATTGTGTCTTTGAAATAGTTCTTCAGTTATTAAACAGCTTCATCACTTTTTTTTTAAAGGAATCATTGGCAAAGAAGGTCGTCAAGCAGCAAGAAACAGTGACTATGCAATACCTAAATTTAAACATTTGAAAAAAATGTTGCTTGTTCATGGGCATTTTTATTATGTTAGGATATCTGAACTTGTGCAATACTTCTTTTATAAGGTAGGAGAATGCTTATTCTAATTACGTAAATCTCAAAAATGTACATGGTAATATCTAACTATATGTAGTTTGTGCAGTCGATGCAAAAAAGCAATAATTCCATAAAGAGATTCTGTTGAGTGCCAGATGCAAAGCTGAAATGGGATTATTGTTTTTATCCAGACAATAAAGTGAAAAAGCAGTTATACAGATATATTCTGTAATCTGTGGTATGTTTAAAAGCAAAATTTCCCTTATTTTTTTCTCTCTTACAAATTCCAACACAAACTGTTCTACTTATTTTCAGCACCTTCTGGGTTGTCTCTACAGCGGCGTTTTCATTCAAGTTGGAAATAGCATTGGAGAACTTAGCATAACTTAATTTACATTAGTTTCCAAATTCATTAGGATAGTGTAGTTAGAAAAAGTTTAAAATGTTGATCCCCCTATTTAGACAGTTTTGTCATGTGTAAATGTTGGGATCCAATCAAAGTTCTTTCAGTAAGCAGTGAAAGATTATGGAATGGAACCTTCAGAAAATAATCCAAGGTCTTGGTGTTTGACTGTATGTGTAGATAAAAGAGGATGAAGTTTGGGGTCACAGCTCGAAGCATCCTAAAATTACTTTGCTGTGAGTCATGCTAACCAGGGTACCCGTGCTTGCTTAGCACAATTCGTGTCCTATGGATTGTGCTTTATCTGCTGTGCCTTAACTGAGCTGTGCTCCTGGATCGCAGAATTCATTCACCTTGAATTTTGAAACTGTAGCCTTGGAAGTTTACTTTCAAAAATATCTTAAGTATTTTTCTTAACGGTTGTACAGTAAGATTAAGAATGTTGATTAGTAATGTATGCAGCTCTTTCTACTGTTCCTACTACTAGTGTTATAAGACTATGATGTACATAGCTCTACTGTTGTACAGCATGTAAATTAGCACTTATATTTCACTTGACAACTGTGTCACTTTGTCTTTCAGAATGTCTGCTTCATTTTTCCTCAGTTTTTATATCAGTTCTTCTGTGGGTTTTCACAACAGGTTAGTTGTTCTTTTTCCCTCACTGACACATTTTCTTTTTGGCTTTTTGTTTGTTTGTTTGTTTTTTAGTGGATCCTTTAGCACTGTTACTGTTCAGCTGAGAAAATTTCGAGGTTAGTTTACACATTGTAAAAAGAAGAGCACCACTTCTGGTTCATATGGTTTTCAGTGGCAATTGCAGTTAAGTTACAGAAATTCAATTTTATGAATTATCATAAAAGTGATGTTATTTTCAAAGTCAAAGAATACAGGAACTCAAAATTTGGAGATAGCAAGGCAGAGTCAAATGGCTATTTGGATTAAGTGTAATGAATGTGGACAGAGGCAATCCTGAAAGATAAGTGATTGAACTAGTTGTTCATTCTTAGAAGTCAGAATGAAAATGGAAGAGTAAATTAGTCTTCAGTGAGGTGCGCAGGCATGAATTGCAAGCTTCAGACAAATAACAGCATTCAATTAGTTGAAAAGGAAAAATAAACACAGAAAGATAGAGGAGAAGTGAACTGCTGCTCTCTAGAAAAGTGCCATCATTCAGGAGAGGAACCAGTATTCTCCTTTCTAAATTTTTGTTTATTTGCTTTTCCCCTTTGCTCTTGTCTAATTTGTGCAGAAAAATCTACCTCTTCTTTCTCCTGAATGAGGGAGCAAAAAACAAAGGATGAATGACCGGACAAAAAGAGGATTAAGTTTGCAGGACTGGACGAGAGGAGGCTTTAACTGGGAGGAAATTGCTTTGAATTTGTGGCATGTCTCAAAAAAAAGCTCCAGGAGGAGCAAAAATGACAACTCTATTTTTTTTGTCTGTTTTGGTTTCATTTTCAAATGACCATTGAAAACTTTGTAGGTTTTTTTGCAAACGTTGTTAGGATTTAGATATGAAAGTGCGTGTTGATGAAAATGTAGTTGTAGAACTTCCTGTTCTTTTAACTGCTAACTATAATTCTGAATCAAAAAGCAGGGTTTGATGGCATAAATAGTCACCAGATAGGTTTTAACAAATAGACAACTTCTGATGGGGTGATGTGGTAAGTTTGAGTGCTAGTTACAGTGATCATAGAATCATTTTGGTTGGAAGACACCCTCAGGATCATCAAGTCCAACCATAACCTAATTCTGGCACTAAACCATGTCCCTAAGAACCTCATCTAAATGCCTTTTAAACACCTCCAGGGATGGTGACTCCACCACTTCCCTGGGCAGCCTGTTCCAATGCCTGACAACCCTTTCCAGGAAAACTTTTTTCCTAATATCCAACCTAAACCTCCCCTGGCACAACTTGAGGCCATTTCCTCTTGTCCTGTCACTTGTTACTTGGGAGAAGAGACCAACCCCCTCCACGTTAGAACCTCCTTTCAGGTGGTTGCAGAGAGTGATCAGGTCTCCCCTCAGCCTCCTTTTCTCCAGGCCAAACAGCCCCAGTTCCCTCAGCCGCTCCTCATCAGACTTGTGCTCCAGACCCCCCACCAGCTTCCTTGCCCTTCTCTGAACTCTCTCAGTACCTCAGTGTCTTTCTTGTAGCGAAGGGCCTAAAACTGAACACAGGATTTGAGGTGTGGCCTCACCAGTGCCAAGTACAGGGGGACGATCACTTCCCCAGTCCTACTGGCCGGTATTCCTGATACAAGCCAGGATGCTGTTGGCTTTCTTGGCCACCTGGGCACACTGCTGGCTCATGTTCAGCCGGCTGTCAATCAACACCCCCAGGTCCTTTTCCTCCAGGCAGGTGATACATACATGGAAAAGTAGTTCAGAAGGAAGAAGAATCAAAGACTTGTTGTGTTTGTTTTTACAGCACATTGCAGTCACCCACAGCTGGAGAACATCTGGAGTTCTCCCACTCCCTCCCTGCACGTGTCCATGTTATGTAGGCATGGAGTGGATAAAAGAGGGGGATGGATGTGCCAGAGAGGAATTTCTGCCTCTACGGGAGTCTAGTGTTGGTTCAGTTTGGGTAGTTTGGAGTTGGTCTTGCAATTGAAATGATAGGAGGACCAGACTATTAAATCAGTCTTTTAGTTGAGCTTTTTGTCCTCCAGACGAATGGGGTACCAGTGCAGAGTTATGTCTAATATCAGTTAGCAGCTGTTCAAGGATACTTGCCTCCACTGTGAAGGAATGTAGTTTTGTTTTTTTCTGAAGAAGTTGACTCATTCATTTCAGATTATATGTCATGCAGTAGATAATGTTTTAAAATTAAAGCTAACTGATTTAATTCTTTTCATCTACAGACTTTATACGATACTGCGTATCTAACACTGTACAATATCAGCTTCACTTCCCTTCCTATCCTCTTGTACGGTCTAATGGAACAACATGTCAGTGCAGACACACTCAAGAGAGAGCCTTCCCTATACAGGTAAAATTAATACGTTATGTCTCGAAGTTTGACTGTTCACTGGTGGAGTTTACCTCTGTGTTATATCCAAAGTCCTCAGGATTTCTGTACAAGGTTGCAGTAGACCATCAGATACACTGCAACAGAAGGGTTGAAAAACACCTGCACTGTCTGTAAACTACAACAGATAGCATGTGTTCTTACACATATATTTACATACTGCAGTCCACACGATTCTTTTGCTACATTAGTGAGCAAGAGCAAAATAGAAATTACTATTCTACAATCAAAATATGATTTATTTCAGTGCTTTCTATTTCCTTTAGCCATGGGGAACAGAAGTGTTTTTAAAAGATAAAGCATACTGTTTCTTCCATATACATGTTTTATTCTGAAAGAAAAGAGGACTGAGTGGTAGAGTGTTGTATCATATGCTGTGTTCTGTGTGGTGTCCAGCACCATCCTCTGCATACTGTTGACTCACTTCTGTGCATTGAAATTATGACTGATTTAGATTGTTGGCCACTTGAAATACAGTTCTTGCCAACTAACTGCATGTGGCCCATCTACATGAGGAACAGTGCCCAGTTTCAATTCTTGTAGCTGCAAAACCAGTACATTTTAGAGAGTGGTAACGGTAGATAATCAAAGAGAAAACATTTTTTGAGCGGTCATATTAGGTGCCTAAAGGTTAATCAATGCAGTGATATGTTTTTAACTGTGAAATTGAAGAGAAATACAAGATATTACTCTTGAAACCCAATCTCCCGCCATTTTTATTTTCTCTTCTATATTTTGTTTTCCATTTAGAAATGATTATTCAGAAGACCTTTTAGTTTTTTGATAGCTAGCAGAGTTTGTTTGGTCAAAAACATTTGGGTGTTGATATCTAACAGGTTCTATTGCTAAGGTGTTTTGGGAAATAGTACAGTCGTTTGGGGCTAGAAGAACCTACTGTTAGCCACATATAGTTTTGCACTGTATATTGGTAATCTGGGGAGAAATGACCTCATATGGTCATCAGACAGTTTTTAAGTGCATTTAGTGAAAATATTGTTTGGTAGTAAATGATTCTGTAGTTCAGGGTTTTCATGTAACTGTGTTCTGATTTACTCTGATGTGTTTTATGGTATGTACCAAGCTGATATATGCTCATTCTGTGGGCAAGAACTGAAGTTGTAATATTTAAATTATTGTGTCGTAAGAAAATACATGCTAGTGAACAGTTCTATTGCTGACCAGTCCCTATATTTTTGTAGGAAAACATTCAAGCAATCCGATTTGACCTGAACCTTCAACTCAACTGCAAAGTCCTTTTTCACGTGTTCCACATAAAATTAATATTTTTTCTGTTACAGTACTCTGTAGAATAGTACTCCGTGAGAAATAAAGCAAAGTCTCCAGAGACCTCTAGTGTTTCCATTTAACATCTACAGTGGATCATCACATGCACAGCAGATACCAGCAAAAAGATACCTTTTGTAAAAAGATTGAAAAGTAAATAAGTGCAGCACGGGATAATTTGCCATACAGTTGAAATAAGCAGAATTACAGGCAGCAGTTAAATGAGTTTAGTAAAAAATTAATTAAAAAAAAGAGCAGATGCTCAAGAAGGCTTTGCATATGAAGTGGTAGACAGTTGTCATGTGGAAATGTGATGGGTTTGCATGCAGTCTCTTAATTCTTTTTCTTTCAAAAAACAATATGAGTGACATCTTTTGTCTCAGCTTTTTGAGCATGCTGATAATGAATGCATATATCTTGTTTTACACAGAGATGTTGCCAAGAATGCTTTGCTGCGCTGGCGTGCATTTATTTATTGGACATTCCTAGGAGTGTTTGATGCTGTGGTATTTTTCTTTGGTGCCTATTTCTTGTTTGACAATACAGTTGTGACCAGCAATGGACAGGTTAGTGTTGGATTTGATCAGTCGATCAAAGGTAATTATTTTTGACGTCGAGTGTGCTGTGAACATAGTTTTAATTGTTTTCTGCAAGATTTGCAACACAGATGGTAACTGTTTTTTGAGTTATGGTGAGATAGATGGGTTATCTGTTTAGCGAAGTCTGAACTATGCAACAGGAATTTTGTGTATCAGTAAACAGAACCATAACACTAGATACAAGTTAGGAGAAGTATATGTTGTCAATTCCACGTATTCCTTCAGAATTTACATAGTAACTTTTCTGGTTTGTGCTTAACATGCATCTGATGGATATCTGATTAACATATCAAAAGACTCTTGGTAGATTAGTTATGAATGATCATAAAAGAGCCTAAATGTAACAAGCTTTTTAATATTTCAATTAATTTTTACATATGGCAGCTTAAAATAATCTCTACTTGCTTTGCAGTCACATGAATGCAAATTTTAAGAACTTTTGCATTTTATTTATTTTACCCATTGATATTTTGGTCTATTTTATTTGTGTGCTTTTTTTTTCTTTTTGCTACTTGCTTCTCTTCCTATCCTCAGCTAATGACAACCAGCACTCACATGGTAAGACTATTGTGGATTTGTCGTGATATCCATTTCATTTTTCACTGTTCTTTAATTTAACTGTTAAAGAGCAGTTAGGTATTTCCTATAATTATTTCAAAATATCACTTAAACCTGTAGATAGAAGTGGGTTTTAGTGCTACTTTATAAATACCTAAAATATAAAGAACTTACATGGAATATAAATATATTAAGGTATATGCGGTGCGGTAAAGAGCCATGAACTTTAAAAAAAATACATAGGCTTTTTGCTTCCTTGAGTTTTGTTATTTTGTTCTATGCTTTTCTGTGACTTTTTGTTGCTGACTCTCCCCACTGTAGGAAATTTATTACAGTTTATGCTGTAAAGTGCTTGAATGGCTTTAGAAAAGACCCTCTAAGTGAGAGAAAATAAACTGGGCACTATTTTGTTGACTGTATGTTTGCTGCATTTGCTAGAAGTGCAATATTCAAATATAATTAAATACCATCTTTGTGACATCTGTCGGGGAAATGAACTTTCAGTGTGTGAGAGAACACTTGTTAGAAAGAGCTGTTGTAAGGACAATGAATTTCCGTTTGACATAACTGTATGCTGCAGTGCTTCTTTTTCTGGTACCATTATGTTCTCCGTTAGATGTTTAAAACTCTGCACCAGCTTATATTTATAGTCCTGAAAATTAAACTTCTCATACCTGTACGCATTTTGTAAATGGTTTGTGCTGCATGTATTCCAACTGGGTTTCTTTTTGAAATTTTAGTCTACTTCTGTTGCGCATGTTAAATCAAATTCTTCCCGATAAAGCTCTAAAACCAACTAGTCCCTAATTTCCAAATTTTGAATGTGTATGTCTACAACTAGGTACCCATTTTAATATTTGATGATAAAATGTGAGGCTTGATGAGACAATTCTGACACTTGAGTGTCAGAGTGGATTAGAAAATTCATCACCATTCAGCATGCATGCTTGTGTGTATGTATAAATCTTGCACATTTTGAGTCGCAATTTTAGATTTAAAGGCTTGACAATGTTAGTGTTCAGGAACAGTCCGAGGTATGTATGTGAGTTCATACATACATGAATGCTAGTTGGTGTTGATGGTTATTTCCAAGTATTTAAATTATGCTCATGTCTGGAAAAAAATTAATGAAATATTTGAAGATTTGAAAGATTTGCCGCAACAGTATGTTATTGTGGAACAGGAAAAGGGTAGGAAACAGGAAAGGGGATAAAAGGGCTGAAGGTAACACTAATACTAAAATGAAATAAAGTGATTCAAGTTAGGTTCAAAATGGTTAAAATGGGTGCTGAAGAGAAAATTTTGAATACTTCTTTCCTTCCAGAAAGGAACCATGCACCGTTGTTGCAGAACTAGTAAAAAGTGAAGGAAGTCAGTGTCTTTCACTCAGACTGATGCCTGTGTCAGACTAAAATTTATGTACCCTTAAACTTGCTTCCAAACATAATCTCTCCAGGATGTTTCTCAGTATTTAGAAATTTGTTTGAAAATGTTTTCATATCATGTTACTAGAAGAATGGAAAAGTGCACTTTTAATTGCTGATATTTACTTCATAAATGCCTGCCTCAATCATTTCCTGTGAAACAAAACTAGGGTGCCAAAGATTTCTCTCTTTTTGTTATTAATTTGTGATATTGCTTTGTGGATGGTGTTCCACTTTGGGTATGACATGGTTGGTGTTGTAAAAACATGTAGTCAGAGACCGACTACGTAAGGAAGGTAAGAAGAAAAGAAGGCACTGTAGGAGTAGTTGCATATTGCCAATATCAAATTAGTTTACCCAAATAATAAAATGTGTTTCCTGTATGATTGTTTTTATTTTAATATTTTATGCGGAATGGATTAAACATAGTTGTTAGGCTGGGTTCAGAGATAGGTAGGAAAAACAAAGTTAAAAGGAATAACAGAATGGGAGATACAAAACAGCAGGGAGGGAGGTGAGTAGAATGATGAACTTGAACTTGGAAGATGCAAGAAATAGAGTTGCAGAAGGAAGAGGGGAAGTCTTGGATAGACTGGGAGCAGAGCATAGGAAAATATTTGTAAATAAACTGGATGTTAACATGCCTGACAGTATTCAAGAAGCAACACCATCCTCAGACACATGGTGTGAATTTTGGGGTTGACCTATGCAGGGACAGGAGTTGAACTCAGTGATCCTTGTGGGTCCCTTTCAACTCAGGACATTCTATGAAATTGAGCAGCCTTATGGAGTTTGGTGTCCCTGTGCTATGACCTCATTTTCTGAGCCAAATCAATGGCTAGGTGAAGGGTTTGGTTGCAGCTCAATGCTTTTCTATCTAGCTTGACAGAGACAGGGAAAGGTTGTTTCAGTTTTTTAAATTTAATCTAGAAGCTTTTATTTGAAATACAGACACAGCTGTTCAATATTCAGAAACTTAGACTGACACTAGGCTCTCTGAGACATGCCAGATGAGTATTGTAAAATTTAACTGCAAGAAGAAAGTCAGTAAATAACATAATTTGAAGTTCCTGAATCAGATTCCTGTCCAGTTTTAACTGCACTGATTTTTTTTTTTTTTCTAGGGCATGCAAAATATTGTAGCAATGGCATGACCCTATAAAAGTATTATATTACATATCAAAGTAAAAGGTCAAAATGTTGGGGGTTTTCTGCACTTCATCTTGTGTTCTGTACACTTGGTCACACATTGAGTGATTTTTGAATAATGAAATACTCAGAATAATGAATCTTTCAGCCAGCTATTTGCTGATTTTTTAAAAATTATTTTCCTTTCCCAGTTGATCAGATCATCTCAGCCTAGTTTCCCACAGACTTCTCTCTTGTGTCTGGCCGTGGTCTCCAGTCAGAGTTGTTCCCATGTCAGCACATTTGTGCGATTGCTTGCCCGTGTGGATCCCCTGTCGTGTAATACTGGCTGAGCTCATACAGAATGATGTCGATGGGAGGGGACCCTGGAGGTGATACAGTTCACCTCCTTGCTTGGTGCAGTTGCTCAAAGTTTTGTGTAGTCTCTTTCAAGTTCTGAATATCTCTGAGAATGGAGATTCCACAACCCTCCTGGGCAACTTGTTCCAAAGTTTTTCTGCCTTCACAGTGAAAAAATTTCTCCTAATACTGAAGCAGTATTTTTCTTGTTGCTGAAGAGAGGTCTGTTCTAGCTCTTCATCTTTGTAATTGTTCTTCAGACATTTGTGAGCAACTACAAGGTTCTTCCTTAACCTCCCCTGCACCAGACTAAATAAGTCCTTCAGCCTCTCCTCACAGGGTGGCTATAGGCTGCTCTCCACCTTGGT
This sequence comes from Pampusana beccarii, assembly GCA_013399365.1. NCBI lineage: Eukaryota > Metazoa > Chordata > Aves > Columbiformes > Columbidae > Pampusana > Pampusana beccarii. The sequence continues at coordinate 25,773 of VWYH01008989.1, forward strand.
TGCTTGCCACTTGATCCTTTCCGTTTTTTTTCACATCCCTCCTGAACCGAGGGATCCAAAACTGGGCACAGTGTTCCAGGTTCAACCTCACTATAGCCAAGTAGATGGGAGTAATAACCTTTCTTCAGTGGCCATGTTTCTGCCAATACAGCTCAGTGTGCAGTTTCCCTTGTGTACAGAGAGAGCACTCTATAGGCTTGTACTCAACCTGGAGTCTGCTGTGTAACCCCATTGCAACGTCCTTTTCAGCAGGGGAATTGCTCAGGCAGTCAGTTCCAATATATGGCATTATTCTTCCACAGGTGTAAAACTTTACACTTCTCCTTATTTATTTTCATAAGATATCTGTTAGCCCATTTCTCAACTCAGTGTAGGCCCCTCTGGACTGAAACTGCCATTCAGTATGTCACCTATTCTCTATTTTTATATCACATGGCAATTTGCTCCTGACTCTTTCTGTGTCACCATCCAGACCAATATGAGTCCCTGGTTCCCAGGTTACCAGCAGCCGAACAAAATCAAGAACGGTGATCACTAAACTTTTGAGTTCAGTGGTTCAGCCAGTTTTCAGCTCAAGTCCATTTACCCAGCTCCTGCTTCCTTATCATCTGAGAATGAGAATGCTGCCCAAGTCAACTGTCAGATGCCTTGCTAAATTCAAATTAGATTGCATCTGCTGCTCATCCTCCTCAACAACTCCTGATCCTGTTGCTCCCGTACTGTGGGCTGCTCTTTCCTTCTCAGGCTTTGCTATCAAATGCAAGGAGCAGGTTTTGCTCATGAAGACTAATATCCAAAGTATTGAATACTTCAGCATCTTCTTTAGCACCTTCCATTAGGTTGTCTTGCCACTCCATCAGTGGACCTGCATTTTCCCTTTGAAACAAGGATACCTGTAAATACCCTTTTTGTCATCCTCAACACCCCTCACTAATTGCAGTTCGAGCTGGGCTTTGTCTGTCTGACTTTATTCCTCTGTACCCCCAAAATGTTTTTATGCAGGTTTCCTGCCTGCCCATATTGTCATCTCCCATATGCTCCAATTTTGTCTTTTTGTTCGTTGAGAAATGTCCTGCCTGGTCAGCTGGGTCTTCTGCTGAAATTTCATGTCCTCCTGCAGAAGAGAGTTCATGAGATCTCAGCAGTTTTTATTTCAGAATCATTCAACTCTCTTGGGTACCTTTCTCTTTCATGAGTGTAATACCTTGAATAAAAGTATCTTCTCCTAAAATAGGGTGTCCTAACTCTGTTGCTTGCTTTCCCAACATGTCTCTGGATCTTAAACTTGGTCATCTCCCAGCTGCTGAAGTCCAAGCAATCCTTTGTGGCCATATTCACCACCAGTTCTTCCTTCCATCAGCATTAATGATCATTTCTGCCCACTTCAAGCCGAAGTGTTTTTGTTTCATTATGTAGACAAGGAGAAAATCAACCACAATTCAAAAGTTGTTTTTTCTTAAGTGTATGTAGAACATTTACATACTTACACGGCTTTGGTTATCACGTTCTTTCTTGTACTGTTACTCATCTGTATACCGTTCTGTTGAACCTCTGAGAACTTGTGGGCCACCAAGGGCAGCAGAGAAGGGAGATATCAGAGGAAAGGCGACGTCTAAGAAGGCTGATGGAACTGCTGCAGTTCGTTTATAAATCTCAGTGATTCGTTAGCAGCACTTCACTTGATTTTTGTGAAGAAACATACCTGTTAACTTTAGGTTGAGTGCATTGACTGTGGTATTTTTCTTGTCTCTATGAAATCTGAGGTGCGGACACACAAGGGCAAGAAACCAACACACTTTGTGAGTGGCTAGACCATGCAAGATTTCAGTGTGTTTGCTTAAGCGTCAGTTCCCTATAAGCAATAAGTAGCTCTAAGAGGTTTATTCTGGACAATTCACAAAGTATTGGACAATATTACCTCTAACTGCTTTGGACCATTTCTTATAGATGTTTGGAAACTGGACCTTTGGAACAGTGGTGTTTACTGTGCTTGTATTCACAGTTACATTGAAGGTAAGTTATGCTGTATTTTATCCACTGAAACTTACTTAGAGCTTGTTTTTAATTGCTTGTTTGCTGATTTTCTAATTATATTGGTTTCTTTCTATGACCATGTATTGTCCTATTAGTTTAAATTAGTTTAAATACAGATTTTAAATTAGTTTACAAAAAAATCTTGCTATCTGTGCCTTCTTAACTGTGCTAAAAATTGAAAAATGTTTTTAGCTAATTCTGTGTAGATCCTTCCCTTTTTTCAAAGGGTGTCATTTTATTTCATCTCCTTCTGACTATTCTGTTGCTTCTGGATAGTAATAACACCATATAATCTCATTTGTGTTGTGGTTTTTTGCTCTGTTTTGTTCTTTTCGTTTTTGGTTCGGTTTTTTTTCAGCTTGCACTAGATACGCACTATTGGACGTGGATAAATCACTTCATGATCTGGGGATCACTGGTATTCTACATTGTCTTTTCTCTGCTCTGGGGAGGAATTATTTGGTATGAACCCTAATATAAATTGCATTGTAAATGTTGTTTCGGAAACATAACATTTTGGTCCCGAACAGAATTAAAGTTAAATTTTGTGTATTGCAGAACTCCCAATAGCAACCACATTTTGAATACATCAGTAATGGTAGTTAGAGAATGTTCAACTCTTCTCTCACTTGAATGTCTGCTAAAATATTCTTGCAGAAGAGTATGAGAAGTATATCAGCCCTCAGGCTGCCACTGGGGCCATCTCAGTAGTGTCAGCCAAAAGACGCCCAAGGGCTGGTTCAGAGGGACCTGAGGCTGTCTGAGGCAAGATGTCCCAGGGCTGGCCATGTCATGCAGCATGGGGCTGGACACCCACCCACTTCATGGGTTTGTCTTGGAGGGAACCACCTGTAGCCGCCTCAACTAAAGCCAGGGAGTGGAACTCACACTGCAGTTGTGTGGATGACCAGGAGTCCTGTGCTTGAGCTCATTGTTTGCCCCCTGATTTAGCAAAGTAGGTGTACTGCAGATGTCTGAGCACCTTACTTGTTCTACTGTTGGTATGAAGCTTTTTAAGAATTAGTATTATATCTCCTGCACGTAGCTGACTGAAAATGTTGTGGGGTTTTTTCCTATTAAAAAAATTTGTGTACCTGAAACTAAGAACTTTGGAAAGGAGATTGAACTGAAAGAGGTTCAAGTTCTTACTGTGCCTGAGTGCCATCAGGAACTTGAATTTGCATTTCTCATCTGTAGAGCATGCCCAGTTACAAGATTATCTTTTCTAACCTCTTCTGCTGCAACTGTTCTACTTTGTATACCTAAGAAAACATTTTGAGGGACCAGAGAGAAAGCAGAGGCTGTCACATGGTGATTAAAGTGCCATTTAATTTGGATTAAGGATTTATATTTCAAAATGTCCTTTGGAGATGAGTCAACTCCTTGGATATTCAGTAGCCTCATTGTTTTCCATAAGATCAGATCTCAGTTTCTTCAGCATCAGAATGAAAACAGTTTGCAGAAGTGACATTTTCCCCACTGATGTTTTCCAGCCAACCTTGCTGTGTATTACAGCTGTTATTATTTACATGCAGCAATGTATTTTAACTTAGTTACCTTTTTAGAATGCAAAGACTTCTATCAAATTTAAGAAACTAGCAGGAAATTGCCCTACTGATAGGAGGGCTTTACACTGCAGTGTTACTACAAACTGTCTGTTGATATTTGATCTCGGTAAACATGGCCTTTGGTTCCCATTACTGTACAGTGATGGTATTTTAATGACCAGACAACTGCCATGAAGACACAGGGAAAAATGGAAATGAAAGCAGTGAAAGTAAGGGTAAATAAAATGTGGTGAATAGGTTAGGGAGCTGTCAGAGATGCTTGCGGGGTGAGCTTGAGGGGTCAGTAGAAAGGTGTGGTCAACGAGCATGTGATGGGAAAGAGGAGGAAAGTAATGGGTGAGACACTGAGAAGCGAGGTTGAAAATACCTGGGGCAAGATAAGGAGCGGGTGGAAGAGCACAAACGGGATAAGAATGTAAATGAATCTTTGCGAAGGAGAGGCAGCTTGGGCAGGAGGACAGCATGGTATTTCCTGCAGCCTGGAAGACAAGAACAAGTCAGCTCTTTCTAGTCAGTAAATGTGTAGATCTCCTTTTGACAAAACTGGCATGGATGAAATCCCACAAACTGGGAAGTTGAACATGCAATATTTAATCAGTGTAATAACTTTTATATTTAACATTGTCAGCCTTTTGTGTATTGAAGTGTAATATCTATTTACTTTTTTCCTACTAGGCCTTTTCTCAATTATCAGAGGATGTATTATGTATTCATGCAAATGCTGTCTAGTGGTCCTGCGTGGCTGGGTATAATTCTGCTTATAACTGTCAGCCTTCTTCCAGATGTTCTTAAGAAGGTCTTATGCAGACAGTTGTGGCCTACAGCAACAGAAAGAATCCAGGTAAAAGTGGTTTTCATTGTGAAATTAGTTTTTTGTATCACAAGCCTCTAATAATTTCACCTCTTTAAGCTTAGAGACAGGATTAAAACAGAGGTTCCCCACCTGTGGTGTCTAGCACTGGTTGTGTTATATACTAGCCACTTCTGAGCAGTGCGGTGAAAGATGCTGTCTATTACTTACATGGTGGCATTTACCTGAACCCTGGGGCAACCCCTGTGGGCTCCCTGCCTGCAGCCACAGGGAAATCAGCTGATGAGGATGGTGGGAGACAGATATAGGACTCAACATGGTTCCTGATTTGAGGAGTTCAGAAGGGTAAAAGGGGACTGGGATCTCCCTGAGGGTGGGTAGGAGGCACTTATATCGGCCTAGACAGCAGTTGTTCCTGCTGGTGTGGAGTATTCAGAGGCACTGCCCACACCCCTGAAGTAATTATCTTTCATACCAAGTCGTTCTGCTGCAGAAATGAAACTCTGATGTGGATATTTTAGCATTTACCATGCAAGCTGAGCGTAGTTATCTAAAACAGAATACTAGCTAAAATAAGGTAAGCTCAAAATAAAACCAGTAGGAAGGGAGCACGTGATTCTATTGAAATCCCCTTTAAAGTAGGGATTTGCACAAGCAGTTGCAATCATATAGTAAGGGACTCTGCAACTGCATGTGTGTTTGTTATTGAATAAATCTAGAATTTATAAACTTAAATGTGATTAATATATAGTGTATTGGTAAAGAATAGGTAGTAAGTTCATGCCAACATTCATATGCATGATCTGTGCAATAAAAAGGCTTCCTTAGTAAATTATTTTGTACCGATGCTGTGCCTGTTAGAGAAACACGTGTTGAAACTCACTCGTATTCTAACAATAATTTTTTCCTCTTTTATATTTTAACTTATGTTTTGCCTGTTTTGACATTATCTCCACATAAATGTGCTTTGCTCTGCCAATGGGAAGAGTATTTTAAAAGCTATTGTCACCTCTCTTCTGATAAGCCCAAAAGGAGAAACTAAATACTTGTTCTGATGAGGCTGAAGGGGAAATCAGGTTCTGTGGGACACATGGGAGTATTCTGGGGCCAAGAAACCAAGCCAAATAGAAAATTTTACCTGTACTTTTGACCCCAGCAAACTTTTACATGTTATGTATGTTAGAAAGTGAAGGACAGTAGAGGTGTTGAACCTGAAACTTAATGTTATTGCCCTTGCGCTTTTCAGCCCATCAGCCACCACTGTTAGGTTAAAATAATGAGCTACCAGTAGCTGTGTGTGTAGGGATTAGTTAGCATTTTGGTGTTTATTTGAGAAGATACTTTGCGTTAAGAGGAAAAGAATAAAGGAACTTTACTTCCCAGGAAAGTAAAATTTCCTCTTTGGCAAAGCTAAAAAATTATTCTGCAATATCTACAGAGTAAAAGCCTTTGCCGTTGTTCTGTACTCCTTGGATGTACAGTTGTGAAAATGCCCCACTTCAGGAGGACAGGAAAGAATAAAGAACAGCAGAAAAGCATTCCCAGGCAGATCAGCATTTAGGGTCTTTCTATTTTGATATCTTTAATAGATGTCTCTTTGTCATATATGCTACTTGTGGAAGCGGTTGGTCTCAGTATATTAGTTCTGCTTGCTTAAAGTCTAAAGAGACAGAATGTGGATGGGCTAATGCAAAGAAACAAGCTTACAAACAAAAGCCCTAAACAAAGGTGTTGCCACATTACTTGTAGAGATTGTATGTTAGTGCTGGAAAATGAGTCAATGGTAAAGCAGACTTTGGGCTTAACACTGGCAATATTCATTTTTTTAACATTTAGTAGCAAATCTTTGCCTTTTAACCAGATATATCCTTTATGTTTCTTCTTCCCTCTCTTTGTTTCTTCCTGTCTTCCAATCCGCTTTGTCTAAATAACTGCTACCTTGCTTTAAACATAAATGATGTGCACGGTCACTTCCTACCGTCTTCTGGGGAAATCAGACTAAACATCAGTGCCTTTCTGTTGAGCAGTCCACCATCTTTATGCTTTCTCAGACTTCGAGCAGTCTAAGTTTCTAATGGAACAAAAGGTGACTTTTTTCTGCCTTTCTGCATGCTTGGCCATTTCATTCAAAGGACAGTAAAAAGTTTATCATCAGAAGTTATTTACTGTACTCATTATCTCCATTTCTGATTCACATCAACTATATTTTGAAGAATACTTCTTTGTATAGCTTTTCTCTTTTTCCGTTGTTTATCACAAGGATTCTGTGAATTGTTGTCACAGTCCATCGCTATCGTTTCTGTCACTGTTGTTACTGAATTTTATACAATGCTTCTGTCTCAAGAATCTTGGATTCTTAGATCCCCGTTTTCATCATTGGTCTGCCTGTAGGTGAATGCATGTCATGTTTGCCTTTTTCCTGAGTAAATGGAATAGTTGCCACACAAAGAAGTGATAATTCTGATTATGCTGTTGTTACTAGCGTAATACAGAAAATGTGGTACTGGAAGCCATTTAAGCCGTGTTTGGAATTTATATCTGCTCTGCTGGGAGACAAGAAAATGCAAGTTTTTAATTAATAAGTTATTTCCAGTGTGCATTTTGGAACTGAGCTTTCCTTATATTGCATTTTATGACATTCTGTGCTCTTTCTAGAGAGAAATCAGCTCAAGATCCAGAAGTATATGACATTTAATTTAATGTAAAAGTAGAAGAAATGCTAGTAAATATTAGCCTCCCTACAGCCTACTTTAAGAAAACTCCTTTTGACTTAACACTCCGAGATTGTTGGTTTTCATTGCAGATTGTGTATCTTTATTTCTTAACTAGTTAAGATAAAAAAATACATTTCCTCTTTCTTTCCCCCTTCAAAAATGTATAGTCAATTAAAATGACTGCAATTACATAAGTCACAGGGAATATACACAATTTTTTTTCATTATTGAAAATTCTGTCTAAAATTGACTTTTAAGTGCCTTAGGATTGCCTTGAACTGAGCTTTTAACCAATTCTTTTTAAACTTACTGCATTCCCATAAGTTATGTCACCTTCTTTGCAGTAAAGGGCTTCTGGAAGAGCTGACAGGATTGACATAGGACTGGCAGCCACCTCCCAGGTTACTCTATTAGTTCTCCTCAGGCAATAAGGTCGCATAAAACCTTTGAAGCAATTCTTACGCTTCTGAGTTTTTCCAGTTATTTGAGAGTGTGTGGTGAGTGATTGTACAACCATCGTCATCATTCAAGAAGTTTTTAAACATTCCAGATCTAATGCTGGTGGGTTTTGAGATCTTTCAGTGATGTATGTATATATATACACATATATATGCATATATGTGTATACACTTATATATGTACATACAAGTGTATGTATATGTGCATGGGTATATATACACACACACTTAGGAACTGTTGTCTTTCTTGGGCTAAAACATCAATTCTGCAAAAGCTTTGGAGGAATCTGTTGTCTTTTGGTAATTTTAGTAAAAATCTGCTCGTGTCTGTCATGTGTAATCCCAGTGACTCTTTGGCTCAATGAAACAAGCTGCATTTTGTGCTTTAACTGGAAAGCTGTGAGGTTTCTTTCAGCCTTTACCTTTAAAAACATGTATTTCCAATCTACATTATTCTATTTCCTTTTTCTTTATTCGTTCATTAATAGCAGAAGCTTGGCAGCTCTGTTATGGAAAATACAAAGTCACTTTACCTTATTTTCATTTTTTTTTTAATTGTCACTTTGATTGGCAATGTTTCAGCAATCCCAAATGTTTTCTAGCTCTAATACCACGTGTTTTGATTCTGAGCTGTAAATAACTTCTGTGTTTTCATCCCTTTTTAAGAAATATTTTTCCTTTTCTCTTTGCTTCTGACTGATGGTTTTTCACTTCCCTTTCACTTCAGTCACAAGATTGGCCCATCAGCCTCGTGATGAGATTTCTGCCCTTTGCTGCGCTTGGGGAAAGCCAAAGTGGTACTTTCATCTGGGGAAGCCTCTCTGGGGATTCATTGTTCTCCTGTTCCTCAATGGGCTTAGCTGCTGCTGGACTGGCGTGGGCTCTTAGGAAACTGGTCACCAGCAAACTGCTGCCTTTGTCACATGTCAGGCTCCTCTTCTACAGAAAACAAAGAAATGGATCTTGCTGTTGCAATATTTGAATCCCACGGGAGAAGTTACCTTGGGAACTGCCCTTCTCTCCCCGCCGTGTAATGACCGGGCTGTAAGTCAGCCTTGGTTAGCACTGGCCCCGTCACCTCCGTGTGTAGCACTCCCCTCGGCATATGTACCCCTTTTTCTGGGGAGCAGGGAGGCGGGATGGCCGCTCCTTAACTTGATTTGGCCTCATCGTGTCACGAGGACCTCTGCCATTCAGTACAGGTTGTTGCCAGAGGGGCAGGACACACAGCCCACGGTACTTAGTCATGGTACAGTAAAGTGCTTCTGAGACTAATTAAGTATTTTTAACAGAGTTTGAAATGGAATTAGAAACATCCTCAGAGTGGCTTAAAGGATTAACATCAGGTTCAAGAAATAGAAACCTTGTTTTGCACTGGATAACTTTTCCTTTTTAAATCTATCAGAAAATCTGTCACTTTTACAGGACTAGCTACAGTAGTTACATTTGTACCAAATGGTACCGTTCATTCGTGTTTCCCTCTTGTATGCAGCGAGAGTCTCACTATTTTTCCTCATCCTTGCAGAAGTGTATGAGAAATAAAACAGCCCTAAATGCACTGGCGAGCAGCGATGGGCCACTTCTTGAAGGAAATCTTTCAGCTTCCGAGCCATAATTAGATCAAAGCTAGGTAACAGTACTGTATGTGTTGCCAGTTTGGATTAATTTCTATTGGTGAACTGTGCTATTTGCAAATCAACTGTTTCCTCCAGAGTTTTTGATGTACCTTGTCAATATTGATACAAAATCATTATGTTTTACTTGGAGAGCCTAGTTTTTGCAAGAGATGTTCCATGTCACAGGTAAGATCTTTTTGTCTCAGATACTTATTTGTGGAAGGCAAAACAATGAATTAATATACCCATATTAAAGTCCTATAAATACACAACGTTACGTGTAGGTATTGTAAGACATCTGTAAGAACTGCAGTCATTATTGCAGAGTGTAGTCATGTTACACCATGGTATAGAATACATAAAGTCAGAAGTAATTCTCACACATAAGCAGTTTATCCATCATCTCTGATGCTCTTGAATACATATATAGACCAAATGCAGATGGTAAAAGAGGAAGATGAACATACAAAAGGAAGTGAATTAATTGTGAATAGGACCTTGGGCCAGGGCTGTGTATCTGACAGTATGTACCATAGCAATGTGTTCTGTATGGACCAGCGCCTCGCTGCCTCGGGCCAAGAGAGGAGCATGGTTGTCTTGCCAAATCCCTGTGGCAGCAGCACGGGTAGTGAGCTCCTAAATCCTCCAAACATTAGGGCAGCAGAATGAAGTTCTCTGCTTTACTTCATGCCCTTGCCACGCCACTGATTACACAAACAGGTCTAAGTAAGGAGATACAGTTTTTACTGGTGTATTCCCACCTGGGTGCCCTATCTGCTCCAGTCCCTTCATGCTTTCCTCACCCCAAAAGCAGCATGTGAGGAATTAAGTGAAGGTGCAGAGTACTAAAATGTGAAGAGGACAAATGCAATGTAATGTGCTGGTGTGGGCTATTGGGCTTAAAAGTAGTTAAGGGGTGCTTTTGATTTACTTCTGCTAACTGCTATCTTGAGTAGCTTCAGGCATGGCAGATTGAAAGCGCTTGACTTGGAGCTCTGTGTAGAAAAAAAACATTATATTTAGAAATATATATGGTAACTAAAATACTTTCTAGCTGGAAGAACAGGAAAAAATAGTTACCATACAATGTAAGACTACTCCCTCTGAGTCTGCTCATCTGTTACCTGATTATCTACGTTTTTCTGTATTGATGTTGGTATTTGGTCTATATGTGTGTTTAAAAGAATCCAGGCCTCACTGCTAGTGAGCAGTTTGGTACAGTTTGCTGACTCTTCCAAGGCTAACTGTTGTAAGAGAGCTTTCTGATTGCTCTTGGTTATGCAAGAGTAGTGTTTCAAGCTTATGATTGGCATATTAAAACTGCAATATAAAATCTTAGTGAAACTCCTATAAGCTATATCATTAATATTTATTTTGTGATTTTTTTTTCCCTTTTGCTGTTGTGTTGATGTTAACAGGAAAGGAAGAAGTGGATGATTAAGAATGGAGGATTAACTGGTTTATGTAATATTTATGGAGAGAGTGATTACTAAAATGGATTTGAGTCATGCTTAAATACATTTATATCTTAACCATCACATAAGCTCCATACCTTATACCTGGCCAATTCTGCCAGGTGTGGCACGGTGATGTAGTACAAATAAATTTTAATGGACAGTTAGACCAAGACAGTATTGGATGTGTAGTATAAGTTGCCTGTGTAGATACTACATGTAACCTAAGCGCTTAAAGTCCAAAATCAGATACTGCTTAGAAGTACAAAGTAAGTGCATTATACGTCTGGAACTTTCTTCTGTTAGCGCAAACTGACTGTAAAGAATTCCCTGGCTATGGAAGTACAGGGCAAAGTACTTGAATCTGTTCTGTCTTTTAATTCCCTGTAAGAAATCCTGACTAAAAAAGTTCAGAGATAAAAGGATGTACCAGGAGAGATTGCAAAATTAAATAGAAACCTGATTTTAAACGATTCAACTTGAAAGCAGTCCACTGCATCCTCAACTATTTTCTAAAGAGCCCATTATCAGGTTCAGAGATTTTATGTAAAACCGTGCCTGGTTCTGTGGGTCTTGATATAAAACTAATCACGTTGAAAAGTGGTTGATTGCTCAGTGACATGAGGGGTTATACCTTTACATGAAACAAATAGCCAGAGTGGTGATCTTGTGAAAGGCATTATTACACCGAGGGCACAATTGCCCTATGAAAGAAAACAACTGTAGACTTCTAGCACCAAAATAATGTATTTACTGTGTATTTGTGTTCTTTTTTTTCTTTTTTTTTTTTTTCCTTTGAACAGAATGCATCAAGGCACTGTCGGGAGCACATCTCGGAATTCACACCTCTTGCCTGTCTGAAAAGCCCAAGATACAGGAGCAGTGACTGCAGCCATTCCCCAGCAAGAAGGTCTAATTCTCATTCTAAAAAAATGATGTTTACGCACTGGAGAGGCATTGATTATTCAGTACTTCCATCTGTCTTTGGCTATTCAAATAAGCAGGGCCGTTCCAGGGCAGGCTACCGCTACAGCGGGTCAGGTTTGGAAACGTCTGTTTGACAGAACACCAAGTCAAGCCTTTAAAAACTGTATTTTTGTTGATTTCTTTTTTCAGGAAACAAACATGTCACAGAAATACATTAAACTGTATGTGGCTTTTGCTGTCTGAGGTAATGTTCAGACAAACAGGATCAAGAGCTAGAAGTATGAACCCTTCCAGGCCAATAGGCCTCTTTTTATGTTTTGAACTACTGGAGCAATGAACAATCTGCACAGTCTGGTACTGTGAGACTGGTAGCACTAAAAATTCTCTTCATCCTGTGTCAAGACTTTTGTGCAGTTACTGCTTCTGTCGTCTTTAGTCATTTTCTTTGTTACTTGAACTGTATAGTTTCAGTCAGTGACCTACATTTTGAGATCAACAGTTTTAATTTTCAGCCAGAAGCAATGACCTCAGTTGTCTCCTATGAAAGTCTCCTAAAGCATATTTAACAAGTGCTGTTTCTGATTTTCCTCTGTCCTTTTTCTTTCTTTGCTCTTTCTGTAGAACAAACTGGTGTTTCCTCTGTGCAAATCTGCTTTCAAGAAACACTCTCTAATGTTCACTTCCTTGTAAGTGGCCAAATCAGGGCTATGTCTGGTTTTCAGTCAGTTTTTCCCCCATAGCAAATAGGCAAAGCAAAATCCCTGTGTAGAGAGTGTACGTGCTACATGGAGTCAAGTTGGCTGTTAAACAGGTGAATATCATTAATGTTATCTACTCAAAAACTGAATGTAAGCATTTTGCCTAAAACGTCTTTGTGAATTTTTCAATGACGCAGGTTACCCGGTGTTCCTACTTCCTCACCCTGTGACTGTAAAATACACGTAGCAGAAAGTTATTATATGTTAAGGGGTTTTTTTGACACCTTTTTTTTTCCTTAAAAGAAGAAAAGCTGCTTTTCCAAATAAGTGTCTTTCACTATCTGAATTCATCCTCTTAATTTTGATTTTTTGGGGCTTGTGTATCTGGCTAAATACTGGCTAATCGGCTTGGTAGGTGTATTACAAAGCACACAGCTGATGACTTCTGCAAGCGAACCACGAGGTGGCACACGACTGTTTACTAATAGTTGAACCATAGTGGTGATAAGGAAACTAGTTTGCAAGGATTCTGTTTGAAATACTTTAAGAATGACAGCCAACTTGCACTTCTATTTGCTACGTTTATGTTACCTTGCACTAATTCAACTGTTAGCTGTGTCCTTGTCTTGTTTCTTTAGTCCAGTGTTTTATTTTGGGGTGCAAAAATATCTGAAGGAGCAATCTGATTTCAGTGAATTTTCAACCTGGTGGTTAGAACTGGTTAATAACTGTAGTCACTAAATACCTCTGGGAGGACGTTAGCTAAAAATTTATTTCAATGTGAAAACAACATATTTGGAGTCAGAGCTGCAGTCTTTATTGGAAGACCTGACCAAGACATTGTTAGTTGTCTTTCAAATGGATTAGGGTAGCAGAGAAAAGTTATTTCCTTTTCTGTATTTAAAACAAAAAGAACAAAAAACAGAGGCAAAATAGTTTACTAACTAATTGACTTTTTAATAAAAGAACCTCCCAGGCAATGTTCCTCACAATATTCTGAGTGATTTTCGCATTAAACAAGCAGTGAAATATTCAAGTGCCCTGGGACGAGCGGAGATTGTAAAATAAAATTTTCATTATACCAAAGATCAGAGAATTTTAGAAAGTCTAAAGTTGAGCACCACAGCTGAAGGTATTCTTACCATTTAACATGTAGCACTTTTAAGTTTCAAAGAATGTCCTTATAGCAGTAACATTTTGAAATACATACATACGGGTGTGGGCGTGTGTACATATACTTGCTATCGCAGACTTGAATGTTGGTCAGTTAGAACCGTCCCCTACATAAAACACTGGTGTATATATTTTTAAAAAGTTAATATGGGTATAAATTTTATACCAGTAGCAGTGACAAATTTCTTGTGTGTAGTTAAAAAATTATTTGTAATGTATTTTTTAGAAATCTTAAAATTGCCTTTGCACTGAAATATTTTTCATACCGTAGCTATTTATAAATCTGTTTTAGGCATACATTTGTTAACACACCATTTCTATTTTTTTTAAGTATATGTTTTGAAGGCTTTTTTTATACCTATGAGTTCTGGCCACTTAAATTTAGCTTAGAGTGGAGTTGTGGCTGAATGTTAAAATTCTAATGAATGTCAAATTAGAAATATAGGTCTACTGCTCTGTCAGTCTCACCCAAACTACTGCTGTTTTGTTGGTATTTGTGATAGCGGCGATTAGAATGCTGTCCTTTCAGTGCTATATTTTTACTGCTAGGTTTTTACTCTATAAAGCCTCCTGCTTTTTTACTTTTCCGAGTTCCATCTTTTAGCCTTAAATAAGGAGATTTTTTGCTTGATGTTTTTGAAAATTGCTGCATTCCTGTTCTGCCTACTAACAAAGCAGCTCATTGCAAACTTCATGTAGCCTTGCACTTAGAAATTACTGTCAACGTTATTCAGGCTGAAAGACCTGTGTAAGTGCTTGAGAAATTTTAGTTCAACATCTCATTTTTCGGAGGAGAAAGAATGCTTGAATTTAAGTGGAAGTTTCTGCTTTGATTTAGCAATACTTTTACCTTTAAAAGTTGGTACTGTTTGTTTGTTAAAATTGACTGTTTAATGGAAAAAAACCCCATGACATCAACTCGGTTTCACTCGATGTGCTTTTGCTTCAGTCCCTGTTACTATTGCCACGCAAACCTAGTCCACTGCAGCAGGTGTTAACTTGGAGTTCTGCTGCAAATGGATCAGACAATACAAAGCTGAAGAAGTAGAATTTAGATCACAATGAATTAGAATATTTTGTTATGGAGGGGACACTGAAAGGAGACAGATTTTTAGGTACTAAAGAAAATAAAAAAGAAAAAACAGGACAGGGAAAAGTATAAAAATCTCTGTAACTTCCTAACTTGCCTTGTTTAAATTGTTGCAGCTTTAACAGCATAGTGTCTCCATAACTGCTTCTCTAAATGTCTTGAAACTGGTAAGCGCTAACCAAATGTATGTGAAGACTTTGAAAGTATTTTGAGCTTTCTGGCCACTGAAGTTCATATATTCCTGCAGTGGCTTGTGGCAAAAGATCTTTTTTGTTTTACCATGTACAAGAATTGTTTGTTCAGCCACTTAATGTAAAAGCTTACAGTTTACTTTCTCGCTTGCATTAGCCTGTTTGTCTTGACCCAACTGGCTTGCAAATATAAAAGGAAAAAATAGCTGAATTGAGCAACTGCACTACTTTTCTTTTGGAAGCCAGTGGGGTCGTTGTGCTCATGCTACTGTCTCTGTTTAAAAGCTTTAATGGAAATTTGTGAAAGTATTATGAAAGTGTAAAAGTATGTGATTCTACTTTGCAGAATAATCTAAAGATCTGTTCATATAGCTTTAATTTTTTACCTTATGAAAATTCACAGACTTTTAATCTGCTTTGTCTCTTACATAAGTTCTGTGCGATGTACACATTGCTTTTTGAATGTCATTTCACAATCTAATGTAAAGTAGAATCTGCGAAAGGTTCTGTGTGGGGGCTGCGGGGTAGTTATCTGTGCATTAAACATTAAAGATGTCTGTAGTCATCAGCACCAAATACTGACACTTATTTTTAATTGTACAATTATAGGTGCATTTATTTGAAAATAAATCAGCCTTCCAATCTAATGTTTAGATTTTCCTATACCACTTCATTTATTTGATTTGAAGAGTCCGTGTGTGAATATATTACTGTAAAGTTTCTTTTCAGTGCTATTTTTAACTCTAATTTCTGTAGATAACCAAATATAACTCGTTTATATTCAGTCACATTTTGGATCCTTATGTAGAATATAGAAGCAGGAGACATGAATCTGCTTGCAATAAATATAAACATTCAAGACCAGTTCAAGTTTGTTCACGAGTAATTAAAATAATTCTAGTATGAATAAGAGATGGTTTCATATTAGTCGGTAATAAAATGTCAGTAGATAACAGAAAATGGAATGAGTGTTTGATTCTGTTACTGAATATGCTCTTAGTCACATTAATTTTCGGAGAATATGTAGCCAGCCAAAAAAGCAAGCTAACAAACCGGAAATTCGGATAAGGCTAGAACATGAACAGGGGGTGGGGTTTGGTGCGAAGCCAACAGGAATCGGTGCAGAGCTTTGTTCCACCGCAGAGGTTGGGTAAGTGCTGAAGTTCTTTGCAAACTATACTCGTAAACTGAGAAGATCTGTATTTCCTTATGGTTCTGATGCACGAGGTACCCAGAGCTATTTCTCCTTTCTTTTGTAATGTTGGCAATTTAAAGGAACTGACTTAAAGTGAAAGTAAGTTGCTTTGCCATCCAAATTGGTATCAGTGTTTACGGATTCTTACAAAAGAGACTAAGTGCACAGAAATACTGTCGTTTAATTTCATTTGGCATTACAATACTATGGGACTTTCTGTCGCTGCAAACCCATCACAGACCATGTGGTGCATGGAGGCAGTCGGGCCGAAGTGTCCTGGAAAGCCCGATGAAAGCAGGTCAGAGCGGCAGCTCGGGTGCCGTCCTCTTCCACGCTGAGGCTACGTAGAATCCATAGGCGCTTGGTTTGTATATGCATTTTGCACTTCCTGTTTTAAAGATTTCAGAGTAACAGAGTTTGTATTTATATGACAATACAAGCATATTGCACCTATCTCCTTTTTTTGTACGTCAAGAAATTTTGTGTTTCAACTGAATGAGCTTCTGGAGCAGGTAGTTTGAGGGGAAGAGGTAAATACAGAAGACGATTTTCCCTTTTTTCATGCCATGAAGAAAAGATGTGTGAATTGCAATTAGATAGGAATATTAGATTGAAAATGTTTTGGAAAAAAAATGATGATGCATCTGAATTTCAGGAGGAACACAGTAGTAAGAGGAACAAAATACATCATAAGTACACAACTTTTTATTTTGCATGTAAAGATATGTTTACTTATTTAAGGATAAAAGGATAGAAAGTTAGTGGTGTCTGAACAGTATTCTTAATAGAGTACCTTATGTTTTCCTTTAGCTTCCTTTATGCTCTTTTAGTAAGTTACATTGTAGATTTAATTGGAAACTGTTTCCTATATTCTACAATGAGACTATATTTCTTTCTGCAATATATGCCATACTGCTGTATAAAATCCTGAAGTTAATTTTGATATGAAGTGAGATATGTTGGAGACAGACTCAGCTTTCTTGGTTTTGTTTTCTGGGTATTCAGCTTTCCTCAGGTGACACTCTGCAGGAATTTTTAAATGGTATTTGACCGTTCTAATAAAGCTTTGTTGTTGTGTGTTTCCATTACACATACTTACGGGTCTTTTCATTCTAATTTCATTCAAATGCTAAAGCAAAAATCATAGCTATTCAAAGGCTTCATTTGCACAGTGAAGTGATAGGACAGGGATAAAAACAAATAGAGCCATTAACTCCTTTTGTTAGACAGAACAGTTTATCGAATGCCCAGTGTCCCCTATCTAGGTTTAGATGTTTTTATCAGAAAATGACAGTGTGATCAGTTCTTTTTAACTGGGGAGTCTGCAGTAAATTAATAGCAGAGACTGTTAATAATGTGTTTATTTTCCATTTAAAGGAGACAAATAGGAGGAGTATTCAATTTTAAACTACCGAAAGGTTTGTTGTTGTTTCCCTTTATTCATTTTGATTAAGAAATCTCATGGTCCATTAAGCTTTTAAAAATACATAGGGTGCAGTGTCCTGCCAGCTTCAGAGGCTCCCTGTTCAGTTTGTATCAGGAAGAACTGTTAACATCCAGTCTCCTTATTTAACTTGGGAAAAGCTGCTGTGCCACTTTTTCCCAACAAGAAAAGCAATACTAATTGTTCAAAACCACACATCAACACTTACCTTGAGATTTTAAACATGTTTTGTAAAGATGCTTCACACTGAAATATTAACCAAATTTGAAAGCTCGATCTTGCAATCTAATGAACAGTTTTAGAAAAGACGGAAAACAAATCCTGTTCCAAGGTTCAAGACCATCAAGTGGTATGCTGGCTTTTATTTCAGAAACTACTGCCAAAAGTCACTAGCTTAGAAAAGTACCTTCTAGGAAGTGCTGAGCAGCTTGCTTCGAATATGATTTTAAACTGTATAGCTGGAGACAGTTGTCAATATTAATTAGGTTTAAGTCTATCTGTTTATCCCCAGCTATGAGGACATACTGTGTTCCCTTTTATTCTGATAAAATTATAGCCCCGAAAGAAAGACCTCACCTCCTAAGGGATTTCAGGCACAAGACCACAAAGCTTAATGCTGATGCCGTGATGCAGCTCAGTAACAGCTGGGATTCACTTGGCTTTTAAGTGACTCTTCCTAGAAAGCCCATATTAGGCTATCCCAAGAGCAGTGGCTGTGCATCATTGTGCTGAAAGGAACTGGTCCGGATGGAACCATCCATGGGGAGGCCCAAAACTGCACACAGTACTTAAGGGGAGGCCGAAACAGTGCTGCCCTGTGGGCACTCTGATGTGCTGACTGGGGGATAACAAAGAGTTTGGAGGAATTCAGGGAACGGCAACTGCTTCAACTGCCAGTAGGAAGAACTTGGACAAAAAAAAAAGTGAACATACACAGTTAAGAGCTGGTTAGAATATACGGCACACACATTTGGGTAAGTAAAAAAATGTGCACGTGCAAAAAAATAAAAACCAAACGGTATTTAACTTAAAATTGTCTACTCTGAGAGTTTGATAAGGGTTTCAAACTTTCATGCCTGCTCAACTGTTGTTTTCCCTATAAGTAACAAATGGGATACATATGTTTGCATCTCCCCTTTCTTGCCTCTGATCTAGTACCTGCTGTGCTGGGGTAGCTCCCTTTCCCCCAGCACTGTGCTTTAGCTCTCCATGCTCCATTCTGAAAGAAGGAAACTGTTCCTTCCCCGTTTGAGCAAAGCACAGGCCCACAGGAGCTAACAAGGCAGATCTCCCTTTTCTGTGCTGTTTCAGAGCAGCATTCAGCAGACAAACCAGCAGATGAGAAGCAACACGGTCGCCACCGCAATGGTTACTGCCTTGGTCGCTGCTATCCAAGAAATATTTGAACCTGTGCACACAAACACCACAATCCGTCCCCCCTCACCACATCCCCCAGTGAATTTTGTATGGGACATAATCTCTCTTACCTCCCTCCTGCATCCAGCTCTGTTGCTTTTCCCAGGTCTTTTTCCAAGAAAATAAAGACTCAAGTTCATCTGTCCTTTACTCGAATAGAGTAGTGCATGTTTTGGAAATTAACCCTCCCTCTATTGAGTCCATTAATGCTAGTTGCTCAAAAAGGACATATGGTCTCACAGGACTTTTTCAATATTTTTTTTAATTATAGAAGTTGTGATTTGAAGGTATTTGAAAAAATGAATTTTTAACCCACTGAGTTTATTGCAAACTACCAGTATCCTATAATTTTGGCTCAAGTGACACATTACCTGACACTCACACATTTCAGGGAGAATTTTTTTTTTTTAAGAGTGATGCTATCTGTAAGACAAGAGAAAAGGTCCATTTTCATATATACCTAAAGATTTGAAGGTAACACAGAAAGGGAATAGCTATTTAAATTCTAATACCGTTCCGCCCGCCTCCAAGGAAATTCTTATCCAAATATACATTTTCTTCGTATTAATCTGGTTCTGCATCAATCACCATTATATTCTTCAACTAACTATGGGTAATATGCCACTATCCTGAGGCTACGAATCATTACATTGTAGACTATATGAATAATAGTCATGCATTGAATTTTGGAATCTTGTATTTCCAGATGCAGTCCATGAGAACCATCTGCCAACTTTTTCCAAATTTGTATGAACATTAAAATACAGAAAGTTGAGAGATTATCTAAATTTCACTGGCAACTAATCTTCTCATTTGAGAAGTCTCCACTTCTTAAATTAAGAGCTGTTGCTATTTTAGAAATAATTGGTTTCTAGAAGGCACTCATGTTTTTCATAAGGTTAATATCCAACCACCCTATTAACTTTTTAACTGCTTCAATTTATGAAGATTTACATTCCCCTGACTTCTCAGAGGTGCACACTTAACAGTTCTGATTTATCATAATTAATTTTTTATGCAGGTATTGAGCCAAGACAGTATGTTTGGAATCCTACTGATTGAAGGAGCAAAGTGGTTGTCATGTGAAAAGCCTCGACGGCTGCTGCCAGGCACTGCACTATAGAACCCACAATACTCTTATCAGTCTTCTTAGCAGCTGTGTGTGGACACTATGGATGCTGTATTAAAATACGTTGGTTTGGGAATTAGGAAAGTATTCTAGTAGCATACAAATAAATTTCACAGATAGACAGTAGAGTTCAGCCATCATGTCACACGGATTGACCTGCCAATCTGATGACTGTCCATTTCAAACATTTGCCCACAGTTCGTCTTCTACATTACTGTTTCACAGACATTTCATCTTACTGCCATGTTACACCGCTCTTCTAATTGGGTTTACACGTTGCAAAACCGTTTATTCTCTACCACCACGCTGGATGTAGTCAAAAACGAACAGCTCTTCCTTACTAATATTTTTAAAGAAAATCCATGCTTTTGTCCAGTCCCAAACACTTTCCTTAACTATTGGTTTTCACCATGATGATGATGCACTGTTCAGCTGGTTTATGGTGCACAGCCCAAAACTCTGATCTGCAGTTTCTGTTCCACACGGAACAGACAGCAACATGTAACAGCTTTGAAATCCCTTCCTTACATACTACAGACCAAAGCCGCCTCGTTTCTTGGCCTAGGAACTTTTCCACCCACCCTCTCTGCCTCTTCTCTGCATAAGTTAAGGCAGGAATTAAGTGAGAGACGAGTATTTGCACAACTCAACATCAAAATATGATCCAGCTTGGCGAAGCGTGAGGTTCAGGTTCAGGCACTGACAGCTCTGTGTGTACAATGCAGGCATCTAAGCTGCTGTTACAGCCAGCAGAAGATTCTGTGTTGGATGGTGCACTGAGAGTAAGAACGAATAGTACCTACAACATACTTTTAATCATGACATTCAGCCCAAGCCCTTTAGCATGTATTGTATTTGTTTGTCAAACAATAGAAATGTCTTTACTAACAGTGCCGAATATAAGCACAATGAACTCCATTAACAAGTTTTTTCAAACTCTTGGGAAAGCCAAGAAAAAATCAACTAGAAGAGAATGAAAACATACATGGCAAAGGATGATTTGCGTCGATGTCCAAGAAAACAAAGACAAAATATTCTCTGTACCTTCTGTCGCTATGACAACAAAGACACAGAGACATGCAAAATTTGAAACGAGAATAGTGAAGGTAGAATTTGGGGCTCTTGCACAAGCCATTAGCAGGATGGACTTACAGCTTCGTCCTCCCACATGACTTGGATTGCTTGTGGCCGTGTCTGTCCCCAATACACAGATTAGGACTAATCTTATTTACCTGACAGGGTCTGGACCTTGCGGCCTGAAGCTGTGGGGTTTTGTGGGACCTAAGCATCTTTAGAGTCCCATGGTCTCTAGCCAGGGAATCTTCTTCCTTCCGTTTAGAGGTATTCCATGCTCAGGGTTACGGGAGGATCTCCCAGTCCTCCCAACACCTTTAACGGCTGTGGGACTGCTAATGAGAGGACAGGCCTGACTCTTCAAAGCTGAAATGGAAGGGAGGGAGGACAGGAAAAGGAATGACATGCTGCACACATCACACATGCTTTACAGGCACTAGAAGCTGGAAGAGTCTGATTCTGGGCCAACCACTGAAGAAAAAAACACAACAGAATTTCCATGGCCACTTCCAGCATGAATTTGCTCGAAATCTCTCATTTGCTAAACCAATGTAGAGGGAGATGCTCATCCTGTAGATTTTCCCAGGCCTGTAGGAAACCACCTTCCGACTCGTGCCAGGCCTTGGAGATGGTGTTGCTCAGGGAGAGCCATACCTAGCTCTCCCAGGCCATCTCTGGAAGCTCTGCTGTGCAGGGTAGCTACGGCAAGCATCAGGTGCACGAAAACTGCCTGCTTGGTGCTGCTAATGCTTTCCACACAGCATTGGTTCGATTAGAATGAAACAACAACAACCACCACCGAAAACAAACAAACCAACCCCACGTACAACACAGAAAAACCCTTTCTGGATTTCAAAAGAGTTCAGAGTTTTTAACTTGACTTCTTAGAGCAATATAAATTAAGACTTTTCCTCCACGTTAGCTATGGTTTCCCTGCTCNCTCGAAATCTCTCATTTGCTAAACCAATGTAGAGGGAGATGCTCATCCTGTAGATTTTCCCAGGCCTGTAGGAAACCACCTTCCGACTCGTGCCAGGCCTTGGNATTGCTGCTACAGATTTCCTGCTACCCTCCAACAGGAAGGTCCCACCACAGGATTCCCCTCTCAGCTGATTCCCTGGAGATAGTTTTCTGCCTGCTTTTTTCATTCCTCTTACATCTCACAAGACTGGAGTGTATCTTCACTTTTGCTCCAGTGATTAGCTCAGGGAATCACGGCAGTAAATGATACAAGACTTACAATGAATGACTTCATCTCCAGAACCCCGTGTGCCCTCACACAGATTGTGACAATGCTTCAGAAGTCTCCCAGTCCACCATCTGGTTTTTAAAGCTTCCAAACTTGTACACTGCTTTTTCATCAAAGCGAGTTCAGGAAGGGCATCAAAGAGCAGTTGGTGTGCACGTTTCTTTTTCCTTGTAGCCAATTAGCTTTCTTCTTAATCAATGCACACATTTGAGAGACTTGTCCACTTGATTCCTCCCCAAGCCAGTTCCTTTCCATGCAGTCCCAATCGTTATGGCAACTGGCCTGTGTTTCATCATCATCATCGTGCCCTTTCGTGGGCACGAAAGGATCACCCAGCCATAACAAGCTGAATCTTCAGCAGTGCCCTTTTGATAACATCTAACCTGCTACAGGCTAAAAGGACTACTATGGACCACGCTGCTATTTCTAGCACATTCAGCTTGAATTTTCAGCCATAGAATAACCCTGAAATGAAGAGTCTTTCTATTATTTATGTAGAGACTGCTAGTACTTTTAGTGAGTTCTTAGGATTTGCATTACGCTAAATTTTTCATACCAGAGGAGAAGGAATTTCTGGAGATACTTTACACCATCAGAAAGCAGAGTATCACTGCACGGTGTCCCCTGAGCCTATGAGTCATATTTGTTAATGTTCATGGTGTAATAAGAAGGCAGGCTATGTTTTCTGGTAACATATTTTGCTCACATCTTATAAAAACATGGAATTGTGCAGCCTACCAGTGGGATTCTCTGAAGCCTGGGGTCTTCTTTTTCCCACTTTATCACATTTTCATTATATTTACCACTAATAAATCATTCATCCCAGCACCTTATTACACATTGAGTTGGGCAGAGAATAACTTGATGAAGTACAACAAGGGAAAGTGTAGGGTCCTACATCTGGGCAGGAACAACCCCAGGCTCCAGTATAGGTTGGGGAGCGACCTGTTAGAGAGCAGTGTAGGGGAAAGAGACCTGGGG
>VWYH01008989.1:54033-216471 GCA_013399365.1 Pampusana beccarii
CGGGCCGGGCCGCGCCAGCCGGGTGAGGAGCGTGTGTGCGGGGGCGCGCCCCGTGCGGCCGGGCGCTCCTCACCGTGGGACTTCACCGCCGGCCATCGGGACTGCTTGAGGGGGGCTTTGTTGCAGGGGTGGGTTTCTCTCTCTTTTTTCGCTCCTCTTCTGTCTGCTGCTTTTCAGGTCTGGGCTAAGGGAGGGAGCGAAACAAAGGCACGCACGGTAACCTGCCTGAAAAGGAAGGGGTAAATTAAAAAAAAGCAAAGCGGTGGGTGCCACGGGCTGCCCCCCTTTTCCCTTGGGTGGGGTGGCTGGGGCTGCCCCGCCGCAGCCCGCCCTGCCCTGCGGTGCTCCGAGCAGGGCTTGTGCCCTGGGATTTCTGGTGGGTTAACGAAGCGACCCGGAATGAGAGAAACAAAGCGGTCCCCTGGGATGAAGGAGATGTTTGAGATGCGGGGGTTTGTTGACTGGTGTTACCTGCAATGGTTAATCACACGGGCTGTAAAATAGGATGTTCCTGCCGCTTGTGGTGTTTATTTACTTTTTGTATTTCACTGGGGCTGGGCTAGCAAAATAAATTAGCCAGCTGTATTGTCTGTAGATTTGTGGTTTGTTTTTTGATTTTTTTTTTTCTGTTTCTTTTTCCATCTACAAAAGGAAGGAGACTTAAGCGTTTAGTACAATCCAAAAGCTAATAAGATTTGTTTAAAGATATTTTTAGCAGAAAACCTTGAAAAAGAATGTAAAACTTTATCTTTATAGACTTGGCAATAGATTTGCTCTTGCAAACCCTTTATTTCATTTTTAAAGCCAGTCTGATTTAATGATTTCAGAATGTGAATAATAAATGCTCAGAAAGCAAATAAAAAGAAACCAAATTTATTTTCTAGATGATATCCTACAGCTTGCCTTTTAACGACAATCTGTAAATGCTTTTTGAAGTTTATTAGTGCACATACGGCTTTTCTGTTTTGGGGAGTGGAACCGTCAAAATAATGTTCAGTAGTGAGGTCTGTATTTAATGTACTTACCCTATGCAAGTTTGTTAGCATATTGAAAAAGAAGGAACACCATTCTAAACAAAAGTGCACATCTTATAATGTAAGTAGGAGGGGAAAGGCAAAAATTTGATTTGGACCCCAATTCAAGAAGGTGCTGGAGCACTTGCCTAATAAATACACAGCCAAATGGAGAGGATTGAGCACCCTTTTGGCACTTATTGATGTTGGTTGTAATTTCTTGTGTTTTGGGCTTGGCTGCTACCACACAACCCTTGTTTCTGTCCTTATCCCTTCTGTGGGGAGGTCTGGGCCACATCCACACCATTTTTTTCTGTTGAACTTTGAAATTCTTGTGTTTCAGTTGGCTTCCAGAAGCCATATGCTTTGCTGATTCAGGACTGGGTGATACCAAAGTAATTACTTAAGTTGCGTGGAAAGACTTTTTTTTAATGACAAAGATGTTTGTAAAATCATCCTTGAAGGCAGCCACCTGTGTGCACTGTTGAGGCTTTGCAGGAGCTTAAAAATTGATATCAGGTTTAATCATCTTAAAAAGTACATCTACTTCAAATTTTTAGTACACTGGTCCTTTCAAGATGAAAGTTCTTGTCAATTGCGTTTCTAACAGAATTATCCTGCTGGGAAAATCTATAACAACTTCATTAGGAAGTATCTAGCATGGTTATTTGACAAAAAATTAAATCCCAAATAGATCAGAAGAGAACTCACCTCTTCTCTCCTAAACAATCTCCTCTACCTTGCAGTTCTGTTCAACAAATTCTGCAGGCACAGGGCATTGGCCGTGCTCTCCATCTCTGTAGACAGACAGTAGGGAAGGTTTCTTGAGCCTTAGGAAACCTTAGCCATGCCTTTTTTTCCCTCCTGTGTGTGTGTTATGGTAAAAGGTTGAACACTGAAGCTATGAGTCTTGAGGGGTTTTTTTAATGGATTATTGCTAAAGACTTTTGATCTGTGAGAAGTTGGGTTTGGGAGGGAGGAGGAAGAGAAGTCACTTGTGGAATAAATATTCCATGAGCCCTTTGAAACTGGACACCTATTATGTTTGTCGGCAAGTTGGTGGGATGAAGTGACCCAAGTGATTTCTCAGAGACCTTGGTCCTCTAAGCTAAGGAAAGCACGTACTCCTGTTATATGGTGGCTGAACAAAGACGCTGTCCTAGAAGCTTTCTCCAGATAAATGTCTTTGATATTCCAAGAACTGATTTCTGGAGAAACTGCTAATATTCTAATGCTTGTTACCATGATAAGTAAATTAAAACCAAACAGAACATATATTCACTGATCTTAAGAAAGTAGCATATATTTTGCTTCTTTCAACAGAGTTAGTCTAGGAGTTAGGACTTGGATGCTTGACCACGGGTACCTCTGAGTTAAAACAAGAGGTATTTTCATGGTGTCTTCATGCTTGTGGCAGTGTCTTGTGTTTGTCACGGCTTTGCATGTGCAAGAATAATGTGCTGGTGAGGTGGGATTTTGGGTTTATCACGAGAACAACTTGAATAAGGGGAGATTTTTCAGCCCCTTAAAATAAGGGGGCAAGCACGTAACCACCTTAATTCTCCACAGAATGCCGCAGAGCACTATCAGCTTCTTTTGTCTTTCAGGCTTAATTTAAAAACGAAATCTAGCTTGTCGTTCTCTAGAGTCTTGAGAAAACTCTCTGAAATGTGATCTGAGTGGAAACGGATACAGACTATGAACAGTTTTAGAGAGATATAAACTGCTCTCCATGCCACTTTAGAGAGCATCGTGTTCAGGCCTATTTGATGATTTGATTTCTCATGGATGGAAGGAGAAATCAGTGGGAAAGAAAACTTTGGCTTGTGGGGGCAGTATGAGGGGGCAGGAGGGGAAGAAATTTAGATACCTAATTCCGAAAGCTTGGTTTTCAGGACTGTAGGTGGTTTGGTGGGAGTCTTAAAGACTAAGGAAATTATGCTTTTGCTAATAATGATCTCTAGGCAACCAGAATTCTATAATATGGTGCTTTTCTCACATTTACATTAACACTCAGATTCTGATTTTCTTTGGTTATATTCACTGAAAACAGGGAAGATCGCCCACCATTAGACATGAATTTTGTACAAAAGGGACAGCAAGCCACTTTACAAATCCAAGACCGTACTAAAGTTGAGGGCCTCTGTTTTTTTCTGTGATGGATCCAAAGTAGAAATGATGCCTGTTTAAGGTCCAGATTTCTGAAGGACCTGAGATGCAGCTCAGGTTCGGATGTTTGCAGATGATGGAGGAAGAGGAGGAAGAACTTCTGGCTTTGTCCATCCCTCACTTTTTACCAGAAGTCAGAAGCTGTTCCCTTGCCCTTGTGCTCTGCTCTGATGGTCTGTGGGCAGCTTGGTGTGCATTGGACCTGTAGCTCTGAAAAGGGAGAGAGAGTTTGGCTGAGAATTTGAAGCTATTCCTGCACCTACATGCAGAGTGGCGTAGGGAAGGTTGCTTGGGAGAGCTCAGTCACCCTCTTGTCCTGTGTGTATGTTTACCTTTTCTTTCTTTTTGTTAAAAATCTTAAAATACGGTGCATGGTTCTGAGTTAACTAAGAAAAGAGAAACTTTTCTTGTGTGGCTGCCCCAAAAGGAGGAAGGAAGACAGCTGAGGGACTTCATTTCAACTTGTATGTGTTCCTCAAAAGAGAAGCAACCATCCATAAGATGAAAATTTGAATAAATAAGAAAGCATTTCTCTTTTGAAACACTTTTTTTTTTTTCCCCTGCCTTTGAAGAGGCCTCAGTGTAGCTCTTGCTAAATAGTTTTGCAGTTTCTTTGAAATTAGTATTTCCTACATGAGTCTGTTGATGATTTCTAATGGTTTGTGAAAGGCTTTTAAATAAAAAATGAGAACATTTATCTTGAAGGACTACTTAGTGCTCAAGTTAAATGTTGATCACAGTAAAGCTCCAAATGAGACAAAATTTAGTTTGTAAATTGATTTTACTTTAAAACACGTAAGAGTATTTTACATGCCCTAGAGAGGGATAAGAATGTCTGGGGCTTTGTTGCTGCTGGTTTTTTCCTCTGTCTTTCTGAACAAAATGTGAAAGGACTGGGGGAGGGGCAAGAATAGAAATACTATTTTCTCCATAGGCAGAATTTGAGTAGCTTAATAGGCTTTAGTAAAATCCTAAAATGCTTTATTTTTATTACATGGCTCATTGTTTGTGGTACTCTGTCAGTAATATATATATAAAAGTGGGACTTTTCATCATGCAAACTTACGTCCATCCACAAGTGCTTTGGGCTCTCTCAAGCTGATGTGAGGGACTGATGAGCCTCAGGAAATGTGCATCTCTTACTGCAGTGAATGCTGAAGGCACATGGGTCAAGGAGGTTCTTGACTTCGACGTCTCGGTTTAATGTCTGAGTTTAGATGGGAGAGACCTGAGCTGTAATGTGTGTGTATCTTGGGTGTTTTGCACTTTCCTGGTATATTGTGCAGTGTAAAGAATAACTGGGCAGCATTACGAAGCAGAAAAATTGGAGAGAATGCTACAGCCCAGATATGTGTGCTTATATAATAAGATTCTTATTAGAACAATGTTGATGGGCTTAAATACCATTCAGTGTATTTTAATCCATTCTAAAATAAACATTAGTACTATACAGACACTGGTGTCCACTTCAGTCCAATTCTCCTGCAGAGACCTGTGAGGTACATGGATGAGCTCTCACTTCATCAGCTGGACTCCACCATTGCTACTGAGATGATTGTACTAAGCTCAGTGATTTACAAAGTTTAAGCCTGCCTGTTCAGGCTGGATAACATATTAAGTAGTTTTTCTTTAAGAGCACTGGAATAAAGCATCATCATATATATGGAAAAAAGGGGTGTGAAATCTTAGTAGGCACTAAATTAGGACCAGTTTTGCCCATGCAAATATTTTCTTTTTTTTCCTGCTGACTTAAATGGAGCAATGATGAAAGCATGCTAAACCGCTGCAGTGATTAAATGCTGAGGTAATTCACAGGATAATCTGTAAGTATTGGACAAATGGTCTTAAAAGTGAGATACATTTTAGTGTTTGTGTTACACATGACTAGAAATAATGCCCTGCCTAAATAACCAGGGAAATAGCTGAAGGAATTGCAGTGTGTGGCAGCAACAGAGATCCAGTAATAGCATATCGACACAGAGCAACGTGGACCCCAAGAGTCAGGTTTAACTGCTGTGGTGAAATGGTTGCCAAGTATGGATTTAAGTTTCTGAGATAACTGGATGCCTTATGTAATGTGGTTACATTTGAAGATAATTATTAACTACTCCCTTTGCAGTGCTGTTATTGAATTAAAGAGGGGTTTTGAGTGAGAAATGGAAGTAAATTCAGTGAAGTGTGTGTGCAAAGTGACTGAAGTAGAAGGACTCTTGCTTTCAAAAGCTACTCTTCTGTCTGAATTTCAAAAGCAATGGTTCAGAAGGCATTTGTTTAGTTAAGAAGTGGTGTGGAGTGCTATGTAATGTTACATATTACTTCTTAATATTGCATATTAATGCATTATTTGCCCTATATGTAATGACAGTTTCAATGCTGAGATCTCATCTGTTTAGCGTGCTGTCAGACCTTGCAGATGAAGCACACAGTGTACCTAATATCAGAATAGCTGGTAACGATTTATAGTAAGTGGAGGGGATGGTGACCCCTACCCAACATTCCCGCTGGAAGTGACTGGCATCACGGGGGTGGAGAATGGAGCTTTTACATGGGAGCTGTGAATTCACAGTGACCTGCTGGGGGTACCGTGTTCTCAGAGACTTTCCCTCCTTCCCAACCTAGAGCACATGCCAAAGCTGTAATGTATCTCTGCCTGTTTTCATACAGCGGTGAGGAACTACCACTTTTATCAGATGTTCTCTGACAAATAACACATGTTCCTGTGTGCTTTGCTGTATCTCCATTAGAGTTATATGTTGATAAACTTAATAAGTGGTGTTGGGGAGCAACAAAAGCAATGCTGCTGCACAAGAGGGGCCAAGGCAGGAGTCGGGGGTGGCCCCGGCATGGACTCACCAACCAGGGCACAGTGCAGTGGGGCCGAACACCAGGACTGGGTGCTGGTAACCGGCTCTACCAGCCAGCCCTGACCCAGCAGCAATGAACCTGGTCCCTCCAGGGAGTCTAATCAGGAGGAAAAGCATCCAGAGCCAGGACTCCAAGCAGGGCTGTGACATAGGCCTATCATAGAATCACAGAATGTCCTGAGTTGAAAGGAACCCACAAGGATCAGAGTCCAACTCCTGTCCCTGCATGTGACAACCCCACAGTTCACACCATGTGTCTGAGGGCACTGTCCAGTCTCTTCTTGAACACTGTCAGGCTTGGGGCCGTGACACCTCCCTGGGGAGCCTGTTCCAGTGTCCACCACCCTCTGGGGGAAGAACCTTTTCCTCATGTCCAACCTGAACCTCCCCTGGCACATCTTCCTGACACTCCCTTGGGTTCTATCACTGGTCACTAAAGAGAAGAGTTCAACACCTGCCCCTCCTTCTCTCCTTGTGAGGGGCTGTAGCAGCCATGAGGTCTCCCCTCAGTCTCCTCCAGGCTGAACAAACCAAGAGACTTTAGCCGCTCCTCATACGGTTTCCTCTCCAAACCCTTCACCAACTTCGTAGCCCTGTTCTGGGCACTGTCTAGTCGCTTAATATCTTTTTTTATACTGTGGTGCCCAGAACTGCACACAGTGCTCCAGGCCTGTCCAAGGGACAGGGCTGCAGACAGGCATGACAACCGCATGGCTTTGGCAGGGACTAAATGCCTTGGACTGAACTTGGTTGCAGCTCTTGGGCCCATGGATAGAAGTCCTGGCTGAGGCTGGTCAGGGCTAGTGAAATTCTACCTGTGCCTTCAGACCCTGAAAAATGGATCCAAATTCTGCCTGCCCTTTTCCTTCGGTATTTTACCAACTTTGGTGTCTGCAATCTGGTAAAAACAAAAGACCCACCAAAGAACAATGCCCCCTTGCCTCTTCTTCCTTCTCCCCCTCCCAAGCAAACAAACAACAACAAAAAGTAGAATTGATTTTTAGCACGCTAAATTGAGATTCAGGAGCAGTTGCTTAGAATTGCAAATGTCAAATGGAGGTTTCATTCTTTTTTTTTTGTTGTCTTGGTACATCAGCCTAATTTTATGCTACTCGAGGGTATTAGTTTATGTGTGGATGCCTTGAAATAATAAGGGAAACTACTTGTGTCTGCAATATTAATGCAGTTATCCAAGTAGACAGGACATATGTTCATCAGGGATACTGTGACTATTTGGAACATTTTACATTAGCTTTTAAGACAAAAGGGTAAGGGTTTTCTTTCCCCTCCTTTTTTATATGTTTTTCTTTATATAGTCAGCCTTGGTAAAGTCAATTTTGTGGATGTCTCTGAGCTGCCTCACTTCATGAAAGTGTGAAAAACATGTGTGGTGGTTTTCTTAGCCCTCCCATATTTTTTTTCCAAACTTCTTTGCCCTCTGAATCCCTAAGCTGTTGGCATAAAAACTAGGTTTACATTACTGCTCTTAAAATCAAAATGAAGAAGATGAGTGGGTCAGAAAACTAATTAATCAAAGTAGGATTAAGGTTATAAATGTGTGTCTCTAACTGCATGTTGGGGTATAATTATATCTGGTGATCTTCAGGAGTTTCCATTCCTTAAAGAAAGGCAATAAATTAAAATGTTATTGCTAGAGTAGTTTGCTGACTACTGAAGCAGAGATCCAGCTGCTTTTTAGTTCACCTTGCATGGAAGCCAGGGGAACACAACTGAGATTTTCTGAGATTTTTGTTTCCCTTCGCCCCAGTTCTTGGGGTAAAAAGGAGAAGTTCTATACAGGAAAACTTTAAACTTTAGCGAGTGGTTTTAAGGAGAAAAACCTATTTATTTAATGTCTCAAGTGTAATGGTAGTAGAAGGAAATCCCCCAGCTCCCACAGAACTGAAAATCTATTGAAGTGCTAAGAAATGCTTCTTTTAATGCTTCTTTTTTTAAGACCTTTGCAGACATGCCACTTGCTTACCTGTGTGTGCACCCTTGTGCCCGTCACTGCGCATAGCGCGTCAGGCAGTTGCAGAGTCAGATGCAGCTTCAAAGTACGTACTATGTACTACATACATTATTTACAAGCAGGATGTGCTTTAGTACAGCTCTGCCTGCCACTACGTGTGTGACAAGGAGGACGTGTGCACTGAACCCCATGGATTTGGCAGCTATAGAAAGAGTTGAGCGATTTGCTTTTAACTCCGTTACCCATCCTTGTGACAAATGTTGCAAAGCCTGAAAAACTTGGGAACAGGCAAAGGGAGAATTGAGGAAACTGGCAGTGTGTTGGCTAGAATAAAACAAAATTACTATCTTTAAACTGGTAAGAACATGCACCTCGCAGTAATATTTGAAGAAGAATGTTTTATCTGGAAATCCTCTCTTCTGTTGAAGAAGTAATGTAATAAGTGACAGAGCAAGTATTTAATCTTTCGCAGGTGATTCCTGGGAGGTCTAGTACTAAACAGTGTGAGCTGTGTTTGTTTGTTTTCCTGTTTGCTTTTAAAGTGATAACACTTTTATATTAAGCAAGCTTTTTCTTTTTTTTTAATGGCATTTACTTTCTTTGGGTCTATAGAACTGAAAATCTCTGCATGTATCATTGTTAATATCCATGGTCTGGAGTGATGCTTTTACTCAAGCTAATCAGCAGCTAGAAATAAGAGATATACTAGAAACATTTGAATCTGATGCTTGCAGGATAAATAGAGGTCATGCACCTCTTCCTTATCAAAAAAGCATTAAATTACCTGGAGAGAGGTACATGTCCCCTGCTTGGCCTTGGCATTTTCCAGATAGACTTGGAAAAGCTTGTTCAGGTTGCTTGTGCTTGGAGGTTTGGGCCATTTTTTTGTCAGCCACATGCCCTCTGGAGGCAACTGGGAACAAACTGGATGCTGGATGTGATGTAATTTCCTGAAGAGATGACACCTTGCTAGCACTTAGCAGAATTCTCAAATACTATTTAGCAACTGTAAGTATTTGGAAAGCTCAAGCTGCTTCCCTATGGAGAAGAAATCTTTTACAGTTAATGGTGATTTAGCTGTGATTTCCAGAAGGTGGTGATCTTTGTGTAAGAAAGCCCCACTGTAGTTCTCTGGCATTTGTATATGTAAATTGAGAAACCTGCAGGTGTTTAAGAACATGCTTGCTCTCTTACCTGTATATACAAATAAGGCTGGTAGTTAGCTGTGTCTAGGCTAAGGGAAATGTTGCCCCTTTCTTATGCTCAGGAAGAGGACAGCCCCAAAGAAAACAAAGCATCTCTTCTTCCTGCCACATTTCCAGTGTCAAGGTTTCCTTCAGTTAATCTGTTTATTAAGATTTCAAATTGTAATTTTGGACCCTCATATAATGGGAATTATTATTATTATTATTATTATTATTATTATTATTATTATTTTCTTACATTATTTCACTTCTTGAAAATCCATGTTCAGAGGTGTTCTTTCACCTAGTTAAACTAGTTTTCAGAGGATATTTTTAAGCTAAATATTGACTTGTTCTGCTGAAAATTGTGATATTGGGGGTTTTTGCCTTTATACAGTTGTTACTAGCATCACATATATCTTTATATTTGTATATTGGCATTTTCTGTTTGTTTGTGTGTGTGGTGGTGGTGGTGTGTGTTTTGTTGGGTTTTTTTGTTTTGTTTTTGTGATTAGCTCCATGACCTACCATATAAGCATTTTGAGAAACTACAGGGGACTCTTGAAGTTTTTATTCTGGGTACAATACCACAGATGGTTTTTATGAACTGCACATGATACCATAAATGGCTATCATAATCTGTGTATTTTTTCTTTAAATAAAATCAAATATATGATAATCTGTATGTAATTGTCAATCTTAACATTATTTTAGCCTTTTCTTTCAAGTAGCTAGGTTTTTTTCTTCTTGCAGAAAATGATTTTCTGTTTGTTTTTAAATTTCAGAAATCAACCTACGGCATTTTCATGTCCGACTACTGGTATTGGAGGTTGATCCCCTGCAAAGAAGCTGGAAACTGCAATTGTTTTGCAACAACCAACCAGTCTAATGAAGAAAAAGAAGAAGATACAAACCATCAGGTTGTGGTGTCAGATATCATGCAGCTTGTGCGAGATAAGCAGGAGGTGCCAGAAACCACAGCAGGTGAGAAAAATATACTATATTTTGGAAGTTGTCCAGTTGGCTGCCCAACTGTGTTAAGAAGATGATTGATGGCTTTAAGAATTTTAGCAATGGTGTCTCATCATTAGCAATAAGAGTAGGGCAGGGAGCCTAAATAAAGAATAGCTGAATATTCACTTGGAGGAGGGTGATGTCACCACAAAAACAAACGTTTAGCAGCAGCCAGTGAAAACCTTTACCCAGGAGGACTGTTGTGCGTTCTAAGAAATTAAAATAATTCCATAAATTAATTGATTCACAGAAATAGTCATCCCGGAGAAACCTGACCTACCTTCCTACAGTGTTAAAGTCATACTCTAGAGAAACTGCTGACAATCACGTATGCAATGTCTCTGTACCATATCACATCACCTTTGTTGCAGAAAACTATGATGAGTGCTAGTTTATAGTTCCAGGGATTAAGCAATTTTTTTTTTCTCGTACCATCTGATCTTATATTTACCCATGCAGGAGGCTGTTACGTTCATATATGAATTATGTGACCTTTACCTTGGTACTAGTGCAGATGGACTCTAATCCTATAATTTGGTTAGCAGTTGCATCTGAGAGCAATTGGTCTTTATTAACACAATTTCATGTCACTTCGTTAAATAAATTTTTAAAAAGTCTTCTAGATAGAGAGGTTTACATGAATATGTGTAGATATTTTTTAACTAAGCTGGAAAGATGATCCAAAACCAGAAAGGTGAAATTCACTGAAGTGCTGGTTTGCATTTAGTGTACAATTACAAGGCAGGATACGACTCCTTTGTAATAAAAGCAAAAAAAGATTCTTTCAGTCTGGATGGGCTGATGATGTTGGTGCTACTACAGAATGGTTCATATTCTACTGTGGCTTACCAGGAAGTTGTTATTGGAGTAATCATTTGATTTGTGTACTAGTGAGGTCTCAGCCAGAATATGAGATTTCTTTTGAGGGCAACAAGGAAAGATGCAAAAAAAAAAGCCCAAAAAACCCTGCAGAAATTCCAGAGGAGGATGTCAGGATTGGTCAGAGGTTTACAAAATATGACTTTTGTGCAAATAAGGAGGGTATATCTAGACTACAAGAGAAAAACATAAGGGAGAGCACACATATCCTTACTTTTTAGCGGAGGTCTTTGTAAGTTACGGAAGAATGTGGACATCTGCTTGTTTTAATTTTCTTGTTGTCTATATCTAATTGAATAAGAACGAGAAAACGTGAACTCAGTTTCTGCAGAGATTTAGACCTAATTGTGGGGATTGTTAAACAGACCACTTAAACAGCTTGTGTGCTCTCTAGTCTGTTCTTAATGAAATCTCCAGTGAAACGAAGCACCGCTGGAAGTCAGCTAGGTGGGATTGATTCCTTCTCGGTGCTTTGAGCTAGGCTAAGAGATAACCAGAAGTTTTTGGTGTTTTTCCAGTGTGGTGCTTCTGTGATGGAAGAAGAAACAAACAGGTCCTGGAAAGGTTTGGAATATAAAGTCAGAGGAAGGGTAGTTCTTTCTGTTGTCATCTGGAGGATTTTAAATGGTAAATTGCTACTCTTCCTTTCCAGAAATTCAGGGAAGAGCTGTGTTAGGTTCAGACTAAGGTACATGTGTATCAACAGTGCATCAATGGCTGACTGGTAGATATATATAGGAAGCTTAATAAGCTACATGGATCAGAACTAATACAGGGAAGGCGAACCAGGAACTGAGTGTATATGCATTCTTCATAGGCATGGGACTACCTGTAATAACCTGTGCATACGTGGCTATGCTAGTACCACCTTTTAGCTGTGGCTGCTGTCTTGTCACTGAAGTCCGTGTGAAAGGAATATGAGGCTTAGTGAAAAAAGTTCTGGACTATATTTCCTGGCCTGAGATGTAGCAGATTTTTCACTGAGGATTACATCTGTGCCTGGCTTGAGAGCTGAATTGCAAGCTGTTAATAAAAACTGAAAAGCACCTGATAATACTCTTTGTGCCTGGAAAATGTGGGATATAGTTTTAAAAAATACGTATGTTTGTTTTCTTTTGACTTGAAGAAGACAACATTGTATAGACTGGGAAAAGAGCTTTCCTAGAGCTAGGCATGAGAAACTTAGTTGCAGATAATTTTCTGGTAAAGTTATTTAACTTTAAAACTGAAAGCAGTATGAAAACTTTTCCTATGTCATAACTGTTATGACGTAGAAAGCTAGTATCAAAGATGGAATGAATCATTGTGCTTGTGGCCATTTCATTTGGTTTCAATTTTTCACAAATTATTGCTCTTACTTGATACAATTTGGATGTTAATATTTTCTGACTCTTTCAAGGGACTGATAAAAAGAATCTTCTCTGCAAAGAACTATAGCAGCGTAATGTGGTGAATATTTAAAATGGGCAATTTGTATGTTGGGTATATTGTGGGATGAGCAGTTGTTTTGCTCTAGTTCTAATAGTTATTCAAGTACTTATTTCAGGAAAAGCAGCAAGTATTTTTGCAGTTGGTAAAGAAAGCCATTGTGCTTTGTACTGTCAACTTACAGTCTTCTGGTGGGAAAAGGCAGAAAGATAAATGCTACTGTGGAAAATAAATGTCAGCAATATTGTTGGAGTCTTTTCCCTTCTTGATTTTTTGCTGCTGTAGGCAAATGTGAGGGTTCTTAGTCTCTCGTGCAGACTAATAATACTGTAGGATGGAGAGCATCTTGCTGCTCTTCTTAGTTAAACCATATGTTGCTTTTGCTGAAGTTTTCTGTTCCCTCCCTCTCCCCAGGAACCCATCTGCTATGCCATTG
This sequence comes from Pampusana beccarii, assembly GCA_013399365.1. NCBI lineage: Eukaryota > Metazoa > Chordata > Aves > Columbiformes > Columbidae > Pampusana > Pampusana beccarii. The sequence continues at coordinate 66,993 of VWYH01008989.1, forward strand.
GTACTATATTAGTAGCAATATTTTTACTTCAGTAATTTCCTAGAAGTTATAATTAAGATCAGGTCTTCATTGTGTCTGAGAGTTTACACGTTTTTGCTTGAGAATATGTGCCGCAAGGGAAGGCTTGAAAGCTACAGATGAAGCAGCATGCAAAATTCTGCTTGAGGCAGAGCACAACTGAAATGAAAGTGCGATAACGTCCGACCAACTTGTGTGTGCTACTGCCTCATTTCAAATTGTGTATGTAATACATCCTTCCCCCTCTTGTCTTCAGAAGAAGCCAGAAAATGGAAAGCATAGAAGACAGGCATGAGGTCTTTGAAAATTAAAAGAAAAAAAAAATCCAGTATTTCTGTGTTTTCTGAATGTGTGTTTTATTGTTCTACCTGGTTGGGGTTGGTTTTTCCGCCATTCGTATTCCAAATAGATCTGAAACGATCTGTTCACAGAGAGTTTTTTAGCCTCCTGCCATGATGCTAAAGCAGTAGGGACGCAGAGGAAACCTTTTGTGATATGAAGATCTGCTAGTGTGACATCTTGGGAACTGTGGTTGCTGGTGTTGTAGCAAACAGCCGTGAGGGTGCTACAGTGAAAGCTTTTATAAAAAAGGAAGGGAACTGTGGTGACACTGCCCAGGTTTTGAGGAATCAAGGATACAGGTGACTGCTGGCTACGAAGTCTGAAGTCCACCTGGTCCAAACTTACCTAAGAAGACTTCGTGGGTAGAAAATATTTTTTTTAAACATTGTTAGTTATAAAATAGGTGTCCCTTTAACCTTTTACATGATTTTTCATGCAAAAATCCTAACAATCACAAGGCAGCTGAAAAGACAGCTGAGTGACTGTGATGTGCCAATTCTAACGCTTGTAACAGTGCTGCATCAGCTGTTGCACTCACAGGCACTTGAAATGGTCCTATTACATTCACATGCTCTTGGAAAGAAAAGTGCTTGATATCAGCTCAAAGTGTAAAATTGCGTTGTTTTCCATATGTAAACACCTTTTAGGTACTACTCAATGGCATTACAAAGCTGACAGCTTTGACTGAATTATATACCTGCTCCAACATCACTGTGTGGAACAGTCTGGTCAGGTTATGAAGACCGCTGATAGCTCATCATTTTCATCAGAAGGGGGAAAAAAAGCCAACAACATGCTGTCTCTTAAACACTTGTGCATCTGGGTAACTCCAGTTATACTCTGAACCCGGAGTATAACTTCAGTTATACTCATTAGCCACTTGTTTCCACTTGACACAACTCTATGAATACAAAATTTCAGTAGTAACACGTGAGGGGAACATTGTAGGTGTTCATTGTTATAATAATTATACTGTTGTAAATTAAGTGACTTTTCAGAAAAACAGTAGCTAATGCTTTTTGGATCAAGTCCATTCAATTCCTCGATGTCTACAAATAAAACCTTGTAAAGATCTTAACTAAAAATTAAGCAACTAGAAATTATCTCTTAGAAGCTGCTTTAATTGGTAACTAAAAGAGTGCCAGGATTAAACCAGAGCATTTTGGGGGGAGAAGCCCTCCATTTATGCAATATATTTTGGAAGTTCCTTGATTCTTGGAGCTATTTTATATTCTCCAAGCACTTTATCACGTTTAATATCTCACTGGAGCTTTAATTTTAATCTGCAAAGCTGTGAACATTACACCATACCTCAAGTAAAAACTTGATGAAAAGCTTTTTTCAAGGGATTACTGATAAACTAGATTTATACCCCTACCAGGTATATGTAGAAAATGAGGCTATGAATATCATACTACGTATTGTTGATGAGGTTGTTTGTATACTAAAAAAAAAAAAAAGTCAGGACCAAAAGGCATTTGGAGATTTCTTCTGTGTTAGAATTCCGTGTGCAGCTGCAACAAGACCGTTTTTTTAATGGGAGTGACAACTGCTTGCCATCATCTGATTAACATTGGTACATGTTCTGTGGAATGAAGATGGCATTCTAGACTTCTCAGCCTGTCCATACAGATGCTAAAAAGCCCATGACTTTTTCTGCTTTTAAAAAGAAGCCAACTAGGGCAGGAGTCCCTAAGCTATAATACATAAGTGGCTTATTAATGCGTGGTTCGGCACAGAGCTGGGAGCTATTGCTGTCCCTGGTGGCATCTGTCATAATGCTCAAGGAGCAGGGACTAGGGATTTGTTTTCTTTTTTATTAACATGGAACTGGGATCACAGTACTTGTTGGCAGAGAAAAGTGTTTGCTGTATGCTTCTTTTTGTCTGCCTGGTGGCAGTGGGTTGTCCCTAAAGGACTGGCTGGATTTTACTGTGGGAGCTTTTCGGTATATCCATGCTGAGCTTTCTGTTTGGTACTAGTAGTCTGATTGATGTGAAGTGCACGTTCAAGTAAGATAGAGCAGATATTACGTGTGCACAGTTAGCATTTCTCAGTGTCGAGGCTATTCGCTTACAGTGGAACTCAATTTTATAAATAAATGTCTCTACAAGGCTGTTCCTTTACTGGCTGCTGTAGGACTGGTATCAGTCTCAGTATGTGTTTATAAGCCAATGTTTTTATGTGTTTGTTAGCTGAAAGAGCTGCTTTATATTAAAACTGAATTTCTATTGAAGGAATTCGGTGAATTTTTATGAGTTTAACTTCTCAAAATGAGACATGTTTAAAGCTAATTGGAATTATCTGTCTAACAACACAGGAGAACCTTTGCATGTTAAACTTCATCTGCGTTGTGTTCCTGCTTCAAGTAAGAAGAGAGCAATGAAATCCCAGCTTGATTAAATCAGTAAAGTCTTGTCGGGATTTAAATCTTAAAACTTCTAAGCTATGCAGGTTAACCAGCCTCTTAAATGAAATTAATATTAAACATTTTACTCTAATTCATTCTTTCCTGGGAATTACAGTAAATACGGAATATATGAAAATAACTTTTTGTTCAGCTAGCAGCATTCAGTTCAAGAAGTTAGAACATAAAAGCTCCATTAGTGTAAAAAGGCATTTCTAGCTAAAATTGAGCTATGGAGAGATATTCTGGTAATGTCAGAAATAACATTCAGTGCATGTGTGCATATTTGTGTTTTTATATCTATCTATCTATCTATCTGTCTTTAATTTGGTGCTACACTTGATGGATTTTCAGTTCAACTGCTGTTTGCTTTTCCTGCATGTGTGGGCATTTCATACAGTAACAGAAGAAGAATGCAGCTTAAAAAAAAAACCACAACATTTTCAGTAAATACTGCTACCTGAAATTACTCTTAGCCTTTATTAACCACTAGTTATCTTTTGTTTGTTTAGGTTTTTTGTTTGTTTTTTTGTTTTGGGATTTTTTGTGTGGTTTTGTTGGAGTTTTTTTTGGTTGGTTGGTGTTTTGTTTTGTTTGCTTGGTTTTGTTTGTTTATGGTGGTGGTTGTTGTTGTTTTGTTTGTTCTCTTTCAAAATTCCCTGAACTCAATTGAGAAAGATTTTAGGGAGATGGTCCAACTACTGTGTACTGCAGTGGCGTACACTGATTCATCACAACTTTTAATGCTGTGTTAGGTGTATTGGAAACACCTTTTCTGCATTGTTGCACTTCTACTTTTTCCGTGTTTTCTGTTTGTAGTAAGCAGCCCAGCCACAGCATTTGTTATTTTCCCCTTTCCATTCTCCCATTTCCTAGAGAGTCTTTTGCTTTTCAGAAAGAGTTTGGCTAGGGTTCCTTGTTAGCTGTGAGATTACGTTAACCCAGGAGGTGTAGCTGGGCCTCTGCCAGCCTGGCTGCCTTCGTTTTGCTGCCCTTTGGTTGTGTGCTTGGGGAGCTCTTTGCCAAGGGAGAGGCAAACACCAATGATCTGTACAAAGAAGCAAGGACTTTATAAGATTGAGCTTGGGGAATCTGTACCTGCTTTGTTCTGCATGGTGTTCAAAACACACTCATGGTAAGGTGTGATGCACGCAAACTGAAATTTGGAGTTTCCTCAAATAGTGGCATTTTTACATTGCGTAGAGGGGTATGAAATTATTCTTTAGCAATATTAAGCTAGTAAAAGGTAGTACAACTTTCTTAGGTTTATATATTTAATATTATGTAGTCTAGATGTCCTATTGTTTATAATCTACTTGAAATATGTGGCTGTTGAATCAGAAGAGAAAGCAATAACATTTAGTTCATTATGAAAATTAATAACTTTTGTGATACATCTGAATGCAATGAACCTTTCTCTTTTGATTTAAATCGTGCTTCACCTTTCAGATATTCTCCATGCAAGATGAAACAGATACATGCTGACACTAAAGTAGGAAATCTCTGTCAATTCTGTTTAGTCCCTGACATGAGTACCTTCGTGCTTTTGGTGCCTCAGGTGGCTCCAAAGAAATTGGAAAAGTGCCTGAGCAGCAAGTGTAATTGAAATTCAGCAGGGGTTACGTGTCTAACCTATTTAAGCGTTCTGTAAATCCCATTTTTCTGCATGTGTAGGCAGTGAATATCTTTGTAACTCTGCTTGATTATAATATCTCAACAGGAAAACAAAACAAACTCTGTTACAGAAACTGTCTTCTTCTTCTGACAGGGTAATGCATGACCTTAGACATCTCATGCTTCTGATGTGCCTCCCGTGTAATGAAGAGCAGACGCATGGCGAGTTTAGAGTTCTTCCTTGCTCGTGTCCTCTGCCTCTGTAATGGGACTGCTTGCTGGCTTGGGCACTTGTTCCTAAGGCCACAAAGATGGAGAAGTTGTGAATGTAAACGTTAGGTCTTGCATAGGTGCAGTAGAAACTGTCTGAGCTACAAGGTTGCACATGCTGCCTTAATAATCATTTCAGTGTCACCTACACATCTGTAGGGTAAAAAGTAGTGGGTTACATTAACTCACTGGCTTCCAGCTGGACCATTTGTCATTGAAATGAATTGCTCTGCCTCTCTTCTAGCTAATACCTAGCTTAGCTGTTGTGTTGAGTTGTTGCCTCTGGCACTGAGGAATCACTCACGGCTGTTTCATGCAAATGCCCAGATTTGCTGAGGTTAATCAGTGCACCCTCTTTGAGGGTTTAGAAGTCAAACCATCACTACACAGGAGGAGCGAGCTTTGATAACAGAAATATTGGGAAATAATGAAATAAGTAATTTAAGGTGGGTTTTTTTTTCAAGTCTATTTTTGTATTTTGCTATAGCTATGACATGTAAGGTTCGTAGAATCTACCACTGAAAATAGACAGCTGTCTAGGAACTCCTTTTGTTCACAGGTACAAACTGTAGACTAGATGCATACTGATATGGCTGGGTTTCTTTACTGTTGAAAGTTGTGCTGGTTTAGAGTGGACTAGAATTGGTTAAATGGCCAGCTGTCAAAGGAAAACCTTTTCCTCTAGCTAAAGGTAGTGTTTGTTTTAATAGCTAGAGGCTAAAGAGAGTTCATTTAATTTGGACATGCATTTTGAATTACTTAGTGAGCAGTTCTATTTTCCTAGCTTATCAGATCTGCTTAAGCCTATTTGTTGATCATAAGGCACATTAGAAAAATTGCAGTTCTTCAAAATTATTTCTTGCACATAATTAGATCATTGCATGTAGTCTTAAAATATCCTTTAAACTAATTATTGAACAGATTAATACTTTTTCCATTGACTATTACTAAACTTCTTATGTAGCGAGGAGGAGGGAAATAAATTTGATATTGCATCTGGCGTCTGTCAATTAACCTTACTGCTGTCAAATTTATGTAGTTTATATAGAAATATACTTCTGCTAATTATTAAGTGTGTGGAGGGAGGGAGGGAAGGAAGATTCTGTGGCAGCCCTTTGTCATGTGTGGCTTCTATCCAAGAATCATCTTGGGGCAAAACAGCTGCACTGACAATGGTGGATTGACTTGATTTTTTTGTTTCAGGGAAAGCAGCAGCAGCAGAAAATAAGGTGCCTGGGATTAACTGCTGCCAAACAGACCTGTCCAATATGTGAAGTTTCGAGAGTAACAGTATCAATGCCACTTCTGCTGAGATTTATGAGAAGTGGTGAGCAGGTCCTTGAAAAACCGAGCAGTCTTGCCAGCAGCTTCTCTTTCCAGTAAGGTGTGTGGATACACGCAAGATGTTGTGTATTTGCAGAGAAGGTGCTGCGGACCTTCATAATGCTCCCAGGACTTGCCAAAAAATCCAGCTGGAACAAGGCTGGTGGGTCTAAAGCAGAATCAGTTCTCTTAATGCTGTGTGAAGTCCTCTTTGCTAGCACGGTGTGTGCTGAAAAGAGGGTTTTTCCCAGTAGGGATCCTGGAAGTTTCTTTTTGCACATAGGCTTGGCTTGCAGTCGGAGGAGTGAGAAAAAAAAATACTGCAAAAATGCCCTGTTACACGTTAAGGAAGCTGTCTTACTTGTCCCCCCCCCACCTCCCCTTCCTTCCCTTATTGCTGATTTTGAGAAACACTTCTTATTTTAGAACATATACTATATATTCAAGGACTGTATTACATATAGAAACTTGCCATTCCATCTGCATGCTGTAGTATACTTTTGTATCGTTCCAGCTCTGAGCAATAGTATGATGTGTTTTATTGCACACCCTGGCATATTTTGTTCCACAGAAATCTACTCTTTTCACTGTTGAAAAACACACTTACATAGGAAGGCTATAAATGAGATTCTAGAGGGTATCACATTGGCATATGAGTGTGCAGCCTGGGCTGGTCCTAAAGGGAGCAGCTGGGTTGTTTTCCCATTTTATCAACTGGTGGGGTTCCAGCAGGGCTGCTGGGCTTGCTTTTGTTCACTGCACTACAGTTAAGAGGCTCACCAGCAGCATGAGAGAGAGAACAGTGCCAGTGTTTGGGAGACTTTGGTAATATTTAGGTATTTTAAGTCCAAGAGGGTGTCCCGCATTCTCTTTGTAATTCAGTCAGTAGTTTTGCTGGTGAGGATTGGGCTACCTGGGGTTGATGGGTCCCCTTGGCTTTGCTCAGACCTGCTGCCTTCTTGAGAAGGCTGTCCACAGTTTGATGTGTGCTGTGTTCTTAAGCTGCCACATGTGCCCAGTGTACACCTTGCCGAGCTTCTCAAAAGGTAGGAAGGTCAGCTTCGTGCAGGCTGGATACAGAGACTTCGGGGTTCCCAACATGAGTCGTAGCAAAGTGGTTGGAACACTTGCTGAGAAAAAGAGGGTGCACTTTGGTTTCCTCCTCAGCCTAGAGAGCTGGGTGGAGGCCTAGCTGACTGGGCTTTTCCTGGGTGAACACACTGTCTTGAAGGAGCCAAGATTCGTGAGACCAGGGTGTTGGTAGTAAATGGAAACTTTGTTACCTGCTGACTGAGCGAGGCCCTAACTTGTAAAATGGGAGTCTTGAGTTTTGTGCTCTGTTTGCGTTCATGCATCTAGTAAAAAATTGCTTTAAATGTGATGCATAATCAGTGCTTGTAGTATGGATCCTGTTCTCATCTTACTGCGTTTTAAAATAAGGAGTTGTGTAGATGTCAAAAGCCAGGCAAGGGCTGTGACTGTGAACCCCAATCACGATATGTGCCTTTTAGCAGGCAGATGAAATGTCAGTCTTTGCAGAAAGAGGGATGGAGCTCAGCTACCCCTCTGTCATTGTCTTTGGTTTGCTTAGGTGGAACCTGCCAGAAACTTGGATTATCCTGGGTCCCTCTCACAAGGCCTCAGTTCTTCTTGTGCTCTACTTGAGGAATTTAGACCCCAGCAGATTCCATTATGGAAGGCAAATGCTGGGTGTCATTAGGCCAAAGTCCTTTGGGATTCTTGTTCTTAGCATTTAATAGGTTCACGTGTGATCATCTTGTTCTCCATGGAGTTTTGCAGAATTTTGCTTGGTCTGATCTGGCTGGTTATTAGTCACTGCTGTTTGGTTGTGTGTTTTTGAAGGAAAATAGATTTAAAGAGCAAAAAAGGTGCATAATAAACCTCTTCGTTGCATGAACTTGAAGATTGAATACTTTTACTGGCAGAATTTCTGTCAACTGGTTCTGTTGGCCTAGTGTATCTAATATTCCTAGATGATGTAATATAAATACATTGTCTCCGAATGGCAACCGGAAGTCACTGCTATTCTTTTATCCATCTTTTTGTTGTGTTTGTTTTCCTTTTAGAGGGGTCAGTAGAGAGCAAATGCGTATTTTAAAATGTTGTTCTTTTCAGTTCTGGTTTTGCGGTGACTGGGATACAAAAGCATCCAGAGATGAGTGCTGTAGGTATTTTCTGCTACTGTGCCTGGCCCTTTAATCTCTTGCAAGAAACTGAATCTTGCTCTTCTGTGCCCAGTAGATGTTGCTGTTGAATCAGTAACACTGAAAGAGGACAAGGGGGAAAAAAGGTTTGAGAGCCCAGAAGGTATGGTAAATATTCCAGTATCTTATACAGAGAGAAAATAGGTCTAACTTTAGGAAAAAAAAAAAAAAAGGAAAAAATAGTAATGTCCATGATGTTTTGTTTTATATACATCAGCTTGAGAATCTGCAGCCTGAGTGAGAAGGAAGCATTGTGTTTGTAGCTTTGAGTTATAGGTTTAATGTCCTGTGGAAGAGCTGCAAGGAATGTAGATTTTCTACCCTGCGTCTCCATTGTGGCTTTAATAAATACTTAGATTTCATAATCATATCCTAAGAAGCATAAATCATGTTGGTTGTGGTGATACTTCTATAGCACAATACAATCTTGCAAAGCTGTACCATGTAGTAAGAATAGGCATTCCCATAGCTCTCCAAGTCAGCATTGTCCCTTGGAAGCTGGGACCTTGCCAAGTTGTTGGAGCATCTTTTAGGAAAGCTCTGGATACAGGGTGGGTTTGGCACACTGTTGTTGAAGGAGACAAAGCGAGGGAGGCAGATCACTTTGGGAGAGGAGACTGAAAGAGAATAAAGAGGAAAACATTTAAAGGTGACACACGTCCTTTAGCAATACCTGCTCAGTAAGACTATGTATAGGGAAGGTGCTTGTGGTTTTGTTTTGTTTTTTTTTTTTAATTAAAGGCAGTCTGATCTTCTAACAGAGCCTGAGGAATAGTTTGCTATTGGTCAGAAAAAATGAATGAATAAAATACTGAGTAAATGAGTAATCTGCTGAATTTCCCTGTTATATGGGAAAACATCTGCAGCTATTGGTTTCCTTGGAAACAAATTCACTGCAAAAGCTAAATGCACTGCACTGAGCCTGTCCATTTATCTGCATTTGAGAAGAGTTGAACAAACACACTTGGACCTTTTTACTATGTGTGTTTCTCAAATGCTATGTTGTTTATGCTGTTCTCGCATAAAACACCTGATCAAAGGACGTGTGTGACATGCTTTGGGTTTTGGACAAAACAACAAGAAAGGTTAGTCTTTCTTTACAAGTCTCAACATGGATTGTGTGTTTATATATATTTAATTACAGACAGCATCTAGTTTTCTGAATACTTATTTTTAAAGTCTTGCCTTTTAAAGCTCAATGCTATTGTTTGCATATTATTGCAGTCTTGGCTGTTTTTTGGAGTTGGAGATCAGAGAGCTGCTGAAAGGAATTGCTGGTACATTTGCCTCATAATAGCATTTTGGCATGAGATTGGGTTTATTTGTAATTTATTTAATTAATTCAGTATGGGATACATATATGCGTTCTCACAGATTAGTATTTTTGTTCTGGCTGTGAGAGGAGGATGATTTCATATATTGTGTTAGAAGATTTAAGTGATGCTTATGATTAGCTCCAACTGTTCAAGCCAAAAACAAATCTGTGCAGCAGTGTGGTTGTGTAAGGATATCAGGAAGAATTAATTTGAAACATATTTGTGTTGTTGTACTTTGAGAAAGAGAAGCTCTATTAAGCAAGTATTGCGTAAGAATTAGATTGTTTTTCAGCAGGTATGTTTAATGTATCTTCATGTGTGTACCTGGGTCACAAGTACGTGAGGTAGAGGTCACATTTGTGACTGTCTTTTTGTTAGTAGAATGGTTTCCCATATATACTGGACGTGGTACTGAGAGGACTATGCTGTATAGAAAAACTCTTTTAACATATGTTGACAAAACATTAGCTGTAGCTTGTCAAATATTATAGAGACATCTGGCAGTGATTGCATGGTGGGTTTACTTACTGAAATAGGCTTTAAAATATTTAATAAACTGCTTTTCCTCTCTAAAACGGGACAGCTGTTCACATGAAATTATATATGTTTAGTCACTAGGCCCTTTGCATTTGAGATTTTATTCATGAATATTAAACAACCTTTGAATCTGAGACCTTACTGTGTTTTCCCTACAGATAATGTTGCCTGTAATTGCTGAGGTATATGTTTTTAAAGAGTTCTTTCCCAAGAAAGGACTTGAAGTGAAGTTTTCATGGACTTTCTTTCGTTACTATTTGCTTTGGGTGCTCCAGATTACTAATATTACATTAGAATGGTCCATGTGCTCTATATATACAAACAGTCTAGTTTGGGAGTTGGGGAGAGCAGGCAGATACTGTCTTTCCATGAGAATCAGTCTTTGGTTTTAAATACTCTTTTACAAATGTCAGGGGGAGAGGAAGGAAAGGATCAGAAGTAGAGTGAAAGAATGATTTGTATGTCAGCTGTTATTCATGGTCTGTCTTCCGAATCCTGTCCTACCCTTCCTTGTTGCCTCTACACAGTTAAAAACCTAGAAAATTAATACAAAAGTATTCATTCTATTGTAAGGCAAATAGTGCAGGGCCTTGAACAGCATATTGCCTAGTCCCATGAAAGCAATATAATTGAAGTTAAACCATCTAATAATGTAACTACTTCTACTTTTTGAGAGCTCTTTGACTGCAACCCATTACTGCACCACTGCTAACTATTCTACAAGACATCCTATTTGCAGATGCATGTGACAGTGAAGAGAAATCTGGTCTTAAGAAAGATGAAGTAGGATAACAGTTTTTAGAGGTGGCATATTATGGAAAGCTTTTGGATAGGTAGAGAACATCTGACTTGTGTATTTGATAATATCTCAAACATTATTTGTTTGGTTTTTATGCATTTTTTTTGGTTTTACCCAGTGGAGTTTTCCAGACAAAGTTACTTAGTGATTTTTTTGCTTTTGTGGAGGGTGATCCTATCAATGGCAGGTCACAAACTGTATGAATAACCACAGGTGCAAAGGTGACTATTTCCTTAATGCCTTAATGTCTGTCTGTTTGTTTAAAGGGCTGGTCAAGATCCTGAAGGAAGTAAATGGCTCTTAGGAGGATGCTAATGCAGATCAGTCTCCTGACCAAAGAGTTTTCTCCTTTCACATATGTTGCTGTAGTCTAGCTAAAGTTTCAAGTCAGGCATTGTAGTGCATGGTATCTATTATCCTTAAGCCTCCTCTATATGCTGCCCTTTGGAATCATAGCTTTTAGATTATATTTCAATGTTCTAGGCTCCCTGCTCTCTCTGCTGCTCATCTGTGCTCTGCTGACACATGGACAGTATTTGTCTCTGAAAATGCTCTTCCTCTTGGGTACACAGGTGGCAATGGTGAAGAGGATCGAAATGTTCTCCTTCAGAGATGCAGGCATTGCCATGGAACATACAGGAACATGATTGGAAAGTGGTCCATTATACATCTGCTGTCTTAGAAAGGGGCATATCGTAGCATAATTATTTATTTCCTTGTTGTCCTTTCCAGGCCTAACACCCTGACAATAATAATGCAGAAGCATTGTATGATACAATGAATATATCACCACATATGATGAAATAGCGTAAGATGCTGTGGTTTTTTTGCCTGACACATTAATATATTTTTCCTTTACGTTCTTGGAAATTTTTGTGTACTTCTGAATTTTTTTATTAAGTGGTACTTTTTTTGAATGTTATCATCTGGATGTTAACATCTGACTGGAGCTGAACCAAAACCAGCATTGTAGATATGCCCTTTGAATCAGCACATCCAAGTTGTGGAACTGTGTTTCAGTAGTCATTCAGCCACTGAGCTTTTGAGGGAACTCTGTGCTACAGTTCAATCTTGATGTAGTAGTTACATCTGATCAGTAAACACAGATGGGTGGCAGAAGTGCAGGACAGGACAGTTGAGAATATCAGTATTGAAGATATTGAAGATACTTGGTGTACCATTTGGTGCATCCTGCAGGTTATTAGTTACCAGTAAGTGTGCAGCTGACCTGACAGCATTGGATGGGGTTAGAAACAAGCATGTCTTGTGAGCTGGAGTAAGAAATGGTGTGCGGTGCTCTGGGGATGAGTATCCCTGTGAGCCTGTCCCTCTGCATTAATCTTTGTGGATTTATGGAGCCAGCTCTTGGTTGCGCTTGTGATTGACTCAACTCAGAAGATGCTTTTTAAAGTACCCAGACATTATAAAGCTTAAAAATTATTTGAAATTGAAGCCCATGCAACTTATGTGTAATAGATGATTTGTCAAAAAGCACTTTTTGCTGCATTTTAAAGGCAAAAAAGTGAAAATAAACAGCATTGTGTTAAGGTTGTCGCTGACAAAAGAATTCTTGTTATGGATTGGGAATTGCTGCAAGAGTGAAGGAAGGAAAACAAGAGAAAACAACAGCAGTACATAATCAAAATAACAAAGAAATGTATACTTGCATGCTTACATTTTTCATTCAAAAGCAGTAACTAGTCAGGACTGTGGTCCTTCAAGAAAACTAACAGCAATACTTTCAGAAGCCTAATAAAGCAAAAAAAGCAATATTTCTCTTTCAAGAAAGCATGAAATAGTGGTTGGGATATGGCTTACACTGTAAAGAAGCCTAAATGACATTTTCCTTTCTGACAGCTTTATCATAATGTAGGCAAATGAACTATAAACTGAAGAACATCTGTTTTCCCTCATCTAGCGAGGTGTTGTGCAGACCAGCTCATAGGAAAGATCAATTTAATTTGGCTGGTTTGGGAAGTAGTGTCTTCTGTGAAGAACATTAAATGGAAAAAATAGTGAACGTTTTCAGATGTTGTAATTTTATATTCTAATTAAAAAACTTCAAGTCATTGTGAACTGGACATAGTGCTTTTTGCGTGTCAAGAAATGAAAAAGTTATAATTATCTGCAAAAGCTTCCCCCCGCCCCCTTTCAGAGGCATTTTTTTTCACTACCTGGAATCTCCTGCAATTTTAACGAGACCTGACCTGGTCTTTCTGTCCTGTATTAAGCATCCATCAACACAAATAACCAGACTAAGAAAATAATGCAGTTTTATTTACTGAGGCTTGTATGTGATAAAATAGATGGGGGAACTGGCCTATTAATGGAGCCTACACAGAGAAGTTTTCAAGCTCTGTTGTGAAAGACAAAGGCACCATTGCAGGACCTACAGTGAGGGTGAGCGTTCTGCAGCAAGACTGAGATCTTGTTCAGGGTTTGGCCTCTTTGGCTGCAGGCTGAATACCCTTGTGGTTGTTGGAAATTATTTCTCCTATTCCTGGATGTTTTTTGAGATGTCTTAAATTTTCCCGTTCTGTATCAAGACAGAGCCAAATCCTTGACCAGTGCTTGGGGTGTGGTTCAGGAGGGAGGCCCCAGCACCCAGGGGAGCACAGTGAGTAGCCCTGGGGGGACGCGTCTACCAGAGATGGGCAGCTCACCCAGACCAATCACAAATGTCACTTTCCCATGTCCTCAGTGCATTCCCCGAGTATTGCTCTATTTCCTTTCCTAAAAAGGGAAAAGCTTTCTGTCACCCTAAAGCTCCAGTAAATGCTACATTTTGAAAGATGTAAAACTGGAAAAGGGCAGTCAAACTTTAAGATAAGTTCCAAATTAAAGTGGACATCTTTCTACTCTGTCCTTTATCTGTGATAAAAGTTGTCAGCCTGCTCCTCAAGGGTAAGCACTTCAGTTTTATTCTGTGCAATCAAATTGAATGGTCCTGGGAAAACCCTACTTTTTTATTCTGAATACTTTTTAGATTGCTGATTGTATGTGAAATTAGCAATTGCAAGTGGCAGTTATAATAAATATCACATTCTGTTACATAGTAATTTCCTGAGAATGTTTTAAATCAGCCCTGACACTTGAACAGTAGACCTGCTAAACTTTTATGTGTATGGCCAGTTCTTTTTGAATAGTGATTTTTACAAAGTGGGACATGTAATTAAACTTTGACTTTTCTTAATATTCCATATCTGAACACACACACACACACACTGATTTGAAGTCAAATACTTTGTAGAAGACCTCAATTGTTTGAGCTTTAAAAAATATTGGACTGACTTTTTGGGGGGATGAGAAATTAAAGACTCTTCACCCTGCATGTCCTTTGAAAAGAAAAGCACCCTGATAAGACAAAATGAAATATTTGTTTTCTGGATCGATTTCATTTTTGCGTTTAAATACCAAATACTAACTCTGTTGGGGAATATTACTATGAAACTTCTGCAAACTTTACCACCTATTTTATTATCATGGTACCTTTAAATATCTATTTGCCTAAAATAAAAGCTCCACGATTTCTGCTCTTTAATATATCTGAAGTGTTGTGGTTTCCTGGTTTGTGGTTTGGTGTTTTTTTTTAGGAGTTGGACTACAGTTTCCCTTGTGTGGCCTTTCTTTTAATTATACGTACCTGTGGGAACATTTCAAGGCAAATAACAGTGATACTTCATTTCCTTCTGTATTATTTATGTTTGCAGCAAGTTCTTTCCCCACTCACCTATGTGCTTCCCATCTTCAGTCTTGCTGACTTCCTACAGAAAGCACTTCCTTCATCTATAAAGACACCTCAGTAAACTTAGAAAGGTAGAGGCATTCTTGGCATTGCACTGACAAAAAGGTGACATCCATTCATTGCCATGCCTGCTTTTAGAGGAGTCCAGCTGCTGGCACATCTGGGTAGTTTAGCTCCTCAGACTAGAGAGGGAGAAAGGGCCAGAGCAGCCCTCAGCTGAGCAGGGGCAATTGGAGGCTTTACACTAAATAAACTCTTCCAAGGCTGTTGGCTCTGCAGTGTTTACTTAATGCCGTGTGGCAAAAGAGGAGAATCAAGAAGAAAATTGAATGAAGAAGTTACTGGGAAAACTGGCTATCTTTAAAAACACAGATCAGCGGAGGCAATTCAAATGACATTTCGTTCATTTGCTTCGTACAAGCAAGGGAGGCTGGAGAAAAAGAAGACCCTGCCTGTTACGCTAGGAAGTATTGAAACCCTTGGTCTAGTCAATTGGTTTAAGTTCATTCAGACTGAAGAGCCTCACTACAAAACTTTATGGAAGGATGAGGAAGGCTGCTCTAGTGTGAAACAGGTACCAGGTATGGAAGAAATGAATTATGGAAGAATTGGCAGCTAAGCTAAACTTCAAGAATTAATCTCTTTAATTAATCTCTAGGTGAGGCTAGATTGCAATTGACAAGGGGGAAAGGAAGATGTTTAGGGAAGAAGTCTGAAAGTACTGGGAGCTGGACTGTAGCAAGGTGGGGCTGAATTGGGGAAGAGGTCACCAAATAGAAATGAGTATATTGCATTTCATCCATCTTGTAAAGCTTCTCAGCGGTGGGTCTGAGCAATAACGGAAAGGAAGGGAAGCATCTGTGGGGTGAGGATGAAGCTTTTCCCCTACTGTGGAGTACTTGGTCTGGGTACCACCTTGGCCTGGTCCCTGCATGTGGCTAACACACATCCCAGATGAGGGAGTGTGGAAAGCAGCTGCCAGGCCTTTCTTTCTGTATGGCGCTTACTTTCTCAAGGGAAAACATTACGGAGGTTGATCTGACACTGAGGACTTGATAGAGATTTGGTAAATTAATAGATGAGTAAAACAAGGCGTAATTTTGGTGGAATTCCACTGTTAAATATTTCTACACATCTGAGGCTTCTTTAGTCTGTGTTCCTATATGAACCTTGCCTATACACAGGCTTTGTACTAGTGTTTGAGTGTCAAGTTTTTAAGACGAAAAAACTACTTTTACTTTTTTTTTTTTTTTTTTTCTTCCTGCATGTATTTGCAAAGTAATGACTTGTACAATGCAAAGTTCTCTGTATTCCTGGAGATGGTGAATCTAGGAACAATTTTCCCCTTGTGGAAGACTGAGGTGTTGCCAAAAACTGAATACTGCCATCTCTGCTTATGAATCCCAGTTTCAAATCCCAGATGCTTTACATAATAAAGCCTAACTGGGCTGATTACCAAGAGGACTCAGTCATTCAGAAAAATAAAAGGGAAAAATCCCTTTGCTTCATGAAGGAAGAACTGGTGCCAAGAGGAGGTTGAAATGTTAAAAATGCATTTTCTGTTTGGATCTTTCATATCGACAGTCCTGTCTCCCTTTTCTTTCCTTTTTTATTTGAGCCTGGGGATCAGTATTGCTCTTGTGCAGTGGGTAGATGTGGAAGTTTTTTGTGAGCCCTGTGAGAACCTAGATTATGAAAACCACATTAAGTGGCTCTCTTCCCACTCTGCAGGAGCCCAGCTTAGGTAAGTCTTTCTGGCTACATCTGAAGTATCTTAGGACAGCAGTGGTGACATGGATGCCTGTAGCTTCATTATTTACACAGTCTATAGAGTTTTGTGGTGTGTGATGCTGGGGCTGTCCAGAAAAGAGCGTGGCTGACTTGCCTGCCTGGTGTTTCCCACGTGGTGTTGCTGGCAGGCAGTATGGGATGTTTGGCAGAGGATTCAGCTGTATAGGTATAAACATCCATACCCTCTGCCCATTACCTTACAGCAAATGATGTAGTAGGGCCCATGCAAAGCAGCAGGGAAACTTGTGTTTTAATTTCTTAGAGTTCTACTTCATATTCCATAAATAGTATTTTTTCAATGTAGCTGCTCTCAGGCTCTTAGAGAAATTAAGCTCCTGTGGATTAAAATGGAAGCCCTCTTGTGGTTTAATAATTGATTAAAAAAACAATTTAAGAAACGGAGAGTTGCTTTAGGTGGTCAGTTTTCTGTGGGTAGAGGGGAGTTACAGGTGGAGTAAAGCAGAGATTTTTACAGGGGCTTCAGCTATTCAACGTAATCCCAAATGAGCTGGAAATGGAAATGAAGTGTGGAAAGACTAAACTTGCAAATATGTTAAATTATTCAAAATCATCAAATTCAATGCAGAATGCAAACAGTTGGAGGATAAATTGGTGGCGCAAAGTAACTGAGCAATAGAGTAGGTGAAATTAATTGTTTGTATAGAGTGATACATAAGAGAAAAGAAAACATTATTCCCTAAATTAGCTCTACCCTCAGTAAGAAACCTTGACCGATTGTGGGTATTTCCCTGAAAACAGCAGCAGCAGCTCAGTCGGCACTCAGTGTTGGTCCGAAAGGCAAAGAGAGCGTTACAAACCACTGAGAGTGAAACAGAGAACAACAAAATCCTTATGTCAGTGTGTAATCTCTGCTGTGCCTACTTCTTCAGTACCATGTCCAGTTTTGTCCGCTTTGTTAGAGTAGAATTAGGGTACGCGGAGGCACAGCAAAGGCGGTCGGAGGTATGGGGTTGCTTTTGTACAAGTAGGAACTAATTAGTGTAGGAAATCTTCTGTCTGGAAAAAAGGCAGTTGGAGGGGACATAATATCACCTACAGTGGAGGTCTGTATAGTCATGAATGGCTTGGGGAAGTGAATAGAGTGTGTTTATTTCCTTTTTTTTTTTTCTTTTTTTCCTCCACTGCTTCACAAAAGGCAAACTGGGGCACCCAGAAAAATTTCAGGGAGGTAGTTTAAACAAGAGCACTTTTGCACATGACACATCATTAAATTTTTTGAGCTCGTTGATGAATTATATTGTGGAGATCAAAGTAAAGTGAGCAGAGAAATCTTTAGGTGTATTGTTGCAAGTATGTTTTGCTCAGGCAAAACTCTTTGTATGATTATGTGTTAATGATTTAAGGTTACTGCTTTGGCTCCTCACACGAGGATAGTTGTATATTACTCTGGAACATTTTCAAAATAGCTACAATTTCTTGAAAAACTAGGTAATGCTTTTTTGGCTGGAGCTGTTTGAAAGTAAGAGGGATGTAATATTGTTGTATTTGAACAGGCTTGGCTGGACACCACAGCCAAAAGCAGAGCAAAGTAGAGTACTGAAGGAAAAAACCGATGGCGGTGTGGCTTTCAAACCCAATGGAAGTTTAGAAGAAAATCAATGTAAACCTTCAGAAATCAGGTCAAATATTACATTTATGTAGCCTTGGAGGTTGATTAAATTCTGCAATACATTTACTACTTGCAGTTTCACTGAAAGAAATGGGAGTACAGGCCATTTGACAAAAATGTTTTCTCTGCATTTTAAGCACTTGAGGCAGAACTGAAAGGATGTGTGTTCCTCAGATTTCTTTATAAAAGCATTTTTACACAGTGCTATACTTAAGTATGGATCTCTGCTGCAGCATGGGCTTGCCTAGGACTACTAAAATTTTTTTGCTAGAGGTGATACATTAGCAGAAGTTAAAAATCAAAATTCTAGAAGCAGCTTGAATTTTTCAGTAAAAATAATCACATTTTACATGAAAAATTAAAACATTTCCTATTATGTTTACAGATTCTCAGTGCCAGAACTGGACATCAATCCTTTTACTCTCCAATTTTAATTTAGCTTGAGATGTGTGGGGATGAAAAGACATATTTAAGTGCCTAATATGGTTTTTGTGATGACCTGCAAAGGTGTGGGGCATCAGGTACAAACTTCAAAAGAGCAAAAATTGCAGTAGCTCATCCCTGAACTATACTGACACTGTTATTTCCAGAACTGTTTTGGTTCCTGAGGTAGCTTATGGTAAGATACTGGTTTGAGTTTTGTTCCAAGAAGGCTCCGTTGGCTTCTCTTGTTAAGAGTGGATCTCAATTAGTTTAAGTCCTGTTTCTTGATGCTGACTCGAAGTTATTCATGAAACCGTGGATAATGTAGTTAGATTCTAGATTCAAATCGTCAGAGACCCTAATCCCACATTCTGTGGTTAAGTATATTGAAAACACTGTATCTCTGTTACCTTCAGTAGAAAAACTACACCTAAACTTGTTACTGTATCGCTCCAGACAAGGTTGCCTCATTTCTATGAATGAATGTGATTTAAAATGTACATTATTTAAAAAAAACCCAAACAACAAACAAAAAAATGAAACACCAAACCAACCAAACAAACACTTTTAGGTAAACTAGCTTTCAGTCCAACTAACTGACAGCTTTCGCTTTGACACTCTGTGCATGCCTTGCATGTTTTGAATTTCTTTGGAGGTGCAGAAAGTGTTTGAAAGTGTAGAAAGAATATATAAAGTGGTGATGCTTGTATAACTGAACTTTAACTAGTGTATTAGAGTTCGCCATGCATTTTGCACAAGTGTAAATGGGTGTTATGGTATGTAATCCTGAAGGTTGATTGGCTGATGTGATAAAATTCATCAGTACATTTATAACTTGCTTTCATTTGTTATGTCACTAAGAAAATGCCGTGAAAAGATGGACCTTGTGATATATGGGAGGCTTAAGCAGTTTGCTGATTCTCCTAGGAAAATATGAAATTGCTACTGAATTGAGGCAGGACACTCAAGGAAAGTTGGGATTGAACTAGCATATTCTGTTTCAGTAGATGCTTACAAATGACTATGTCTCCTGCACTTCTTGCTCCACTGGGAAGTAGTGTAATCTTACAAATGAACTTTGCTGTTGTGCATACGCTAAAATCTGTCGGGCCTTTAAGTTGCTGCAGTCAACAAGGCCATTGATTTCCCAACATCTGGATTTTCTCCCTGGGCTATCTGTGGACATGGGGTTCTGGCCCCAGCCTTTGTTTCAAAACAGGACTCAGCTGTCCAGGCCAGGCTGAACAACCTGAGCAACCTGATCTAGTTGAAGATGTCCCTGCTCATTGCAGGGAAATTGGACCAGATGACCTTTGAAGGTCCCTTCCAACCCAAACTGTTCCATAATTCTATGATTCTATCTGTATGAACCTGTGGACTTGCACACCTTTTTTAGTTGGCTCACTCCTGGTTCACCACCTGAATATCCAGAGCCTGACCTGCAATCTTAAATATACAAAATATTTTTTTGCATATGGAGTTCCTATAGATACTGTATTTTATGGCAATACTTGGTTATGCAAAAGCTTGACTGGAGACTTAATTTTTCATTTCTGTTAATACAGATATTGAAATATATATGACTCTAGTCATATATAATATATGGAGCTGCTGTAGGTCCATCATACTTGGAGTGGAAATGATATGGGACTTCTATAAATGAATACTTAAATATGATCTCAATTTTATTGACAGAAGAAGCTCAGATAGATTGATGAGTCCTCTTACATAACTTTTTCTGGTTCATGGCCTCCCTAGTGTTATTGTTTAGAATTATGAATGGGTCATCATAGGTATCCACATATTTTCCTAGGAAGAACTGATGCTTTTTGCCTGCTGTGTGTAATCTGTAGAAAAGAATCTTCATCCTAAATAATACAGCACAGTCCTTTTAAGCATACAGGAAAACATGCCTTTTTCTTTTAGCCATAGATAACCTATCTTTAATGGTTAAGATATAAGAGGACGTAACTAAAAAGAACAGGGTGATTAAAAGACTGAGAGAATTCAGCTGACCAGCAGCAAAAACATGCCAATAATGAGAAAAAGCATTAAAAGCTGCATAGTTTGATACTTGTAAAACAGGCTATGTAAAAGCACTGAAAATCAATTATAGGAGCACCTGTTCAGAGAGGTATTGTACAGCTTTCAGTTTCATAGGATTTTCTATATCCTTAAAAGTTTTCCAGTGGTGCAGTACCCTCTATAAAGAATGGAAGTTCCCTGGCTATCAGCCTTGCTTTTCTTAGTTACCTTCTACAGCAGTTCTTTTGTCTATACCCTGTCCACCTTGGGGGATCTGCAGGTCCCGACTTTAAAACCTCTGTGCCTAAGGGAAAGAGAAATAGAGTTGCAGAGACTGCTGTGGCACAATATTTAAAAAGTCAGGCTCTTCTGAACAGCCCGGAACGTGGCTGTGGTTATTTTAGTGTTTAAAGGAAATTTGAAGTCTTCAGCCTTTAAAAATGACCATTTCAAACCTCATGTGAAGGCACCGTGCGGGCTGGTGAGAGCTGAACAGCCTTGGTGTTTTCGGAGGGAAGGCGTTTTCCTCCACCCTGCAGCAAACTGGCGAGAAAGTAGAAGGGAACCCAGGAGCCAGGCTTCATGGCAACCTGAGGGCGATGGGGCTTCCTGCGAGCCCCAAATCCTCCGCGATGTCTCCCCGATCGCACCCCGCGCTGTCGGTTCAGCGCAGCCCTCCCCGGCGCTCGCTGCAGGCTGGGAAGACACCGGCGGTACGTGGGCTAATCAACGCTTCGCGTTAAATTCTGCCATTCGAGGACTCCACTGCGGGCAAACCCAGACGCAGAGGAGGGGAGAGAAGTTTGAAGCCGTCCTGCTGTCATTAACATTCACGGCTCCGGCTTCCAGCAGCGCCCGCCTCAGCCGGGCGCTGCCAGGAGGGAACGTGCGCTCCTGCCTCCCTTTGTGCCGAGGCGGGGAGGGGGAATTGAAATGCAGGGCTGCCAAGCCCTGCTGTAGTGCTCTGCTTTGGGTTGGTTTCTTTTTTTTTTTTTCCGACCCCCCCCTCCTTGCATTCTTGGAGCAGGGGGAGCATGTTTGCTGTGGATTCTTTTTGTTTTATCAGAGAATGAGGTGCTGGCTGAAAACTGAAGAAATGGCCCTAGAAGAACTGATGCAAAGATTAAATGCGGTTTCCCAGTGTGCTGGTAGGAGGAGCTGCTGGTCTTAAATAATGTGTTGTGCGGATGCTATTAGTGATTTTGTAGGGTTTGCAGAAAATCCTGGTAATCTGACTAGCATTCTTCATGCATGCTCACATTAATAGGAAAGAAAACGTTAAGAGCTTTTGTCACCGGGTTAAACTTTTGTTTATATTAACACTAATTAACATTTTTAGTGCTTATATATTAATGAGGCAAGCTTTAGAAGGTCCTCTTGAATAGTTTCGGGTAGCTGCTAGCCCAGTCAAATACTCTAAATGGGTCTTGGATTCCTTTTTTTATCTCAGACTCAGCTGTAGCTAAGATTTGTGTAGGGGAATGGGTCTAATAGGAAGCAGTGAAAAGCCTGGATAACTCTAAGGCACTGCAGCCGGTATTTTGGGTGGGTCTACCTTGCACTTTCATGAGAATGAAGAGTTTGAATGCATTAATTGTGGGAAATGTAGGTTTGCATCTGTATGAATTAAAAATTGCAACAGTTCTACTAAAATGGTTTTAGCATTGTAGAAAGATTCTTAAGATTTCTGAGAGATTTTCGTGTTTTCTTGAAAATGTGAATGTTAATGTGTTCAAAGCTGGAACTAACAGCAGTGTACAATAAGGTGATCTGTGATTAGATTTAGGAGTGTTTTCCTGTCTGTTGCTTATGCGGAGATGTAAAGATATTTCAGAATTAAAAGTTACCTGGAAAGCAACGTGGTATTTGTATCCTTTGAAACTGTTTCTTTTGCCCTTTATTCTTAGTCTGTTGACGGATGTTGTAAGTCTTGCATCTTCTTGCCATCTGAGGCAAACCAGTGGTTTGCTGATACAGAATATTTAAGGTATTATTCATTGCAGTATCAAAACTTGGAATTTTTCTTCCCATTTCCCTGGTCTTCTGCTTCCTAAGGGTGACTTTTTCAGCTTTTTCAATTTCTATGTGTTAAAATGAGATAATTAGCAAGATGGCTGATGCTGTAGTCCGATGAACAGATAGATTAAAAGACAAATGTGGAATGGACAGATTAGCTGCATCAATTTTCATGCATAGGGGAAGTGGGTATTTTACCTTTTTATTAATATATTGGGGGGGAAATAAGACTTAGTATGATGAGAACAAGCATTAAATTATAAGTAAAGGTCACCATACATAGTATTTTGTCTTTGTTTTTACTATGTACTTTTCCCTGATAATCATTCTCCCATTTTCAAAACATGTGTTTATTAAATGTTTGGGTATTTATTGTATTGCCTGTTTTGATTTTTATGAATACTTAAATAAGAAGCAAGCCAGCCTAATATTTGCTAGGGCATGCTGTGTTTTGCAGTTTAAGAACTCATACATTATTTTCTCCACTCTCTTAAAATCGGTGCTGTAGCTTTTATGAGGCAAGATAAGGCATGGTAGAATTGGCTGGGAATATGGGAGCCTTTTCTTCTTGATTTGCAGCCGAAGAAGCCTCCAGCCTGGCAGCAGGCTCACTGGTTTGCCTGTGTCATAGCCCATCTCCCAGCTGTGCAGATGCAGGTACACTGTGACCTTCATGTAGCCACCAGTGGCTCCCAATGCTGTTTTCACGCTTGCCAGCAGGCTCTGACTGTGTGCTGATATTTAGCTTGTTAAACTTGGCGTATTTTTCAAAAAAAGCAGCTGTTACTTCACTGCCAATTTCATGTTCATGGGGTTTTGCTGGTTCCTCTCCGCCCCCTTCTCTTTCTGCCTCTCTGTAATCCCTGTGTGGGTATTCCCAAGCCAAAGGCACCTCGTTTCTCCAGCTAGTGGTTGTATTTGTAGGTAACTGTTTCAGTTTTCCTTTTTCTTTTTTTTTNAGGTTCCCTAGACTGTTGCTGTCCCATGCTTGGGCTATACTCTGTCCTTGGGTCAAATTATGTACTGCCTGGCTACACAGCTGTCTTTCTGTTGACTCAGAAACCTTTTTGTAAGCAGGGATTTCCTGAACAGCCTGAGATCACGTGCAGGATTTTTCCAAGCCCATTTTTCAATAGCTCCCTGCTCAGGAGTAATTGAAATGCAAAGGTTCCCTTGGCTGCCCCATAGTGCAGCTATCCACCTTCAGGCATCAAGGGATTTTCTCCTTTGTAGGACTCGAGGAAAAAGACTATTCCTCTTCCTTCACTTTTTTTTCTGAGCAGGCAGGCTGAGATTCATCCCAGGTAGTTTTAGGCATCTAAATCAGAAGAGGAATTTCCCTAAAATCCATGTGTGCTGAAAGGATAGAAGTGGGCACATTCAGAGGGGGAGTCCTTCTCCGTGCTGAGAGGCGTTCATCTTTCCCTTCACCCGGGGCGGGGGAAAGCCTGGCATAGCTCAGCTCCTAACCTACTATCTCCCTGTGGCCTAAACCTAGATATGGTAAATCTGGGTTTCTCTGTAATCTTTTGCTGTTCTACCACAACAGCCTTTCTGCCTCTGGCTGCTCTCCCGCTACCAAGTCCCCCGGATCAGTCTGGTGCTGGCACCACAGCCTTTTTGGGCTCCTCGTCCCTCACAGCCCCACCAGCACTTTCCTCAGCTGTCCTTCTGCTCCCACTGCTCTGGCTAAACTCAGATTTGACTCCCAGCCCCCATGGTATTAATAAATTACTGACCTCCCAGTCCTTACTCTCTCATGAACATGATCCTCTCGCAGGATCCCCTGAGTGCATTCCTCTGCTACATTTTATGAATCTGGACAGCTTTCTCTGGCAAAGCTTTGATTATTTCTCATCTTGCTCATCTTTGCAAGATACATTGCAGATACATTATCTTCTGCTTCTGGACATATTTAGCTCCTTAAGATTGTGAAGATCATGCCCTTTAGTATAACAGTATCATCCTCTTAATACTCCTTCTCTGACTCCTGCTGCACAGTTCAAAATAACCTTGTACCCTGCCTTCTTCCAATGACTGGAAAGGTTGCTCCTATGGCATCTTCCTTTGTTTTTTCCCCACATTTGCTCCTCAGTCCTCCCTGTCATTTCCCCTCTATCAAATGGTCTTCTGGACTTGGATGGCCAGACTATTGCTTTCTCTGTTGCCATGTAAATCCTTAAAACAAGGCAGAAGTGATTAAAAAAAAACAACTCTATTTCTACCTAAGTTTGTTTGTTTTGTTTTGTTTTGTTTTGTTTTTAATTAGAATTCCACTCCACCTCCCCAATTGTGAAATGATTATTGATACTTAAAAAAAAAATAAAACCCTGTCTTTGTCCATGTTTATTTTTTTGACAGATAATTGCATCATTTGTGTTCATTTGGCCATAGTTTTTACTTTTCTTCCTCTTTTTCAGTTCTGTTGCTGTGTTAAATTAGAGCCTCTCCCACAAATTGCTGGTTATAAGCAGAACTCCCCCTCCCTGTGGAACAGGTTGAAGCCCTGAGTAAGGAACGTTTCTGGTCCAGGACCTCATACATTTTCCATATCACTGTCTGCCGTGGGTTTTCTGCTTAGGATTGAATTTTCTCCATCTGATACAGAAGTGACATTAAGGCAGTAGCTCTTTCTGTCAGTCACTACTCACATTTGTATTGGCACCGAGCTTGGAAGCCTCACAGAGCGCCAGTGTTGTCTAATTCATGCAAACAGGCAATAGAAATCTGACATTCCCAGCCTTAAGCCTGTGGCAGCCCCACTAATGGTTTCTTTCCACCTTGGAAAGGTGCCACTATTACAGCCACCATCTGTTTCCTCTCCTCAAACAAAATTTCAGCACTCTGCAAAAAGAAGAAACATCTGCAAATCGAAGAAGATAAACATGTATGTAGTTCTTTAGTAAATATGTATGCGGTGCTAGTATTTTATGTACAGGTAGCAACCCTTGGTTATTTCAGCTTCAGTCAGTTTTCAGTAGCTCCAGATTTTCTGTCATATTCACAGTTTGGACCAAAACTTTACACTTGCCTGGCTTTGTCTTCTTGACAGGCAGAACTTTTGAAGTTCTGAAGGCTCGCTCACCTGTCTTGACAAATTAGGAGCAGATGCAGGAAGAATGGACTCGCATACCCCCTCCAAGTGCCCAGCATCACTGGAAGGAGCTGGCTCACTGCACAGAGCAATGGGGACACCCTCGGGCACACTGAGGGATGTTGTAAAGTTGCGGGCAGCTGGAAGGACGTGTTCTGCGTGTCCTCCCCATTCCTACTCCCTTGCGAGCTTGCCTGCTCTTCCTTACCCCTGTAGCATCTGTCCTTGGTTCACTTGATTTTCAAGTTTGGGAACCCCAAAAAAATCTTTCTGTGTGTGGCAGAGTGCTCTGTGTGGGTGTGTGAATTTGGCAGGCAGGTCTGAGCGCAAAGGGCCTTAAATTACTACTTGGCAGCTTTGTCAGCTTTCTATGTAGCTGGCAGAGTTGAAGAGGTGTAGTTAAGAGCTCTGAAATCTGCAGGTTGTTAACACATCCTCTGCGTGCAGGTGGCATTTAATGGTCCTGGGAGATGACTCTGCCTGGTATTTGCTTGCTGGCCCTTCATTGCAGCTTTCCTGCCCCCATATTGAGCTTAACCATGAAAGATGCCTCGGATTTCCCAGGCCAGAGGGTACAGAGCAGGCATGCTCTTCCTGTCATGAGGTTTAAAATGCCAAGACTTGAAGGGTGGGAGCTGCAAACAGACACAATTAAGCAATTGGGAGTGGATTGCTCGTGTTTTCTATGAGCATGTGCTGTTACAGCTTCTGCGTGCACCAACTTGGCATCTGTTTATTTGTGTGTTCTGGCCTAATCAAAATCTTTATTTTACCACAAAAATGGCTGGATTTAGTGAAACTGATGGGAGTAAGGCTCTGAGGTGGCAGCCATCTTGTCCTTATTAAAGAGAGCTGCCTTTGGGTACTCTGAGGAAAAATATTTTGCTTAACATTAAGGTTGATTAAATTTTACTTTTAAGCAAACTGTTGTTGCTTAAAAATTGTGTGTCAACACATTTCAGCTCAGTAAGTGGTGGGTTTGTTTGTGTTTGTTTGGGGTTTTTTTTAGCATACAATGAAAAAAAAAAAGAAAATGTCCACTTTATATCCATGTGCACTTCTTTTTGGGACTGTTTGTCAACAATAATGACCTCTCCTGTCAGATCATCTATCCCAGTCTTTCACTGGTTTTAACTGCAGTAGGAAAGTCGCAGTCTGTGTGGATATCTTTCAACAGACAAACAGGAAGGAGATGGGGCAAAATTGGCATTAAGCAGTAAGTGATGGCACATTTAGAGTGGCTTTTCAGAGGACTGCATGATGCATAATTGTCAGTTTTCCATTCAGTCTATTGGCTTTGGGTATATACACTTAATGCTTCCAGAGCCAGGAAAGCCCTGCCTGGACTTCTATACTCAGTGCTATGGAAGAAGAAAAAAAGCTGTTACTTTGATGCATTTTTATTATCACAGTGACTCAGAATACTTTCTTGGCAAGAGTGCCTGGCACACTGCCTGCCACGCTTGCGACCACGGAGCGCCAAGCTGCAAGATCACCTTGTGCATATCAAGTAACAGGGAACTTCTGCAGAACAGGGACAGCCCAGCGCGGGGTCAAGGGTGGGATGCGTAACACAGGCTGCATTGTTGTCAAGGTGTTTGCTCTAAGCTGACGTGTCGAGCAAAGCCAGGGAGCAGGAGGTGTTTGGGTCACTCACCTTTTCCTTTAATGAAGGAAATCAAGTGAGTTACTTGTTATTAATATTTTGTTTTTTTCTGAGTCAGCCCGACACCTTCTTAAGGTTTTCAGTATCTGAAGCGGTGTACTTCGGCCAGAAGTTTGAGTCTGCTGTTTTACAATATCTGGCAAAACCACTTTAATTTTGTTTCATCATTTATTTTGTCCTATTAAATATCAGCCAGATGTGCTTTTATATCAGACAGAAAGAACATAATCTTGGATGCTTTTCTATGGATTAATCACTTGTATGTCTCTTGAGATAAGCCTGCAATACTATGTCAGCCATTTTGACCTCACTTTAAATTCTCCAATTATCCCAATAGCTGCATAGCTTGAGCATGAGCCACCTGGAATGCAGGCATTGCGATTGAGGCAAACTGCCTGGTTGTCCAGCCTTTAACATTGCCCTTAACAGCAGTGTGGGTGCAGCCAGCTCAAGCCTTGTGGAACGGTTTGGGTAAGTACACAGTCCTGGGCATAGGTACAGACAGGATCATCATCTTGGAGTTTGACTTAGTGCACAGTCTGGGCAGTTTCAGACAATAGACCTCCTTGCTTAAAGCAATCTTGGATACTAGTTATGTCTTCAATCTGTCTCTGCTGGTCTTTTTGTGGCTTTTGAGTTTTTGCACTAATGCTTTGAATTTCTTGATGACTGACAGGAAGTGCTATTTGAGTTGTGGTGCACCAGGGGCACGGAACTGGCTGTCAGGTTTCCCGTGTGGCTTCCTGGAGCAGCAGGGAGTCATACGATGAATCCTGTGCTCTGGTGGAAACACGTTAAACTTGGTCACACAAAAGGTGGACTTGGCTGCGAGTTTCAGCAAGAGAACAAGCTGAAATGGAGAAGCCTTGTGATACGCATCTCCAAACGTTTCTATCTTCGTGGGAAGACTGATGTTTGAGCTTGGGAGGAGCTGGTGTGACAGGGCCTTAGATAGCTGAATCCCTTGGAGGACACAGGGGACGACGGCTTCCTAGCAGAATGTGGTGCTCAAACTGTGGCAAGCTGATAAAGCACCATGCAGTGTGGTGCTGCCTGGTTTTGAGGATGTTGGCGTGTAACGCTGCTCGGCAGCAGTCTGACTTCTTAACATTGACAATCTGGACAAAGAGATGTTTGACGAATTGAGAACCACACTGTTGTATGGTAGGTAGGTTCTCGCTTTCCACCTGCACTTTTACTTTGAGGTGTAAGCGCTGCTCCCCTTCATGTGCTTGAGATATTTGCTAAGTGCCAGTCTTACTAAAAGGCTTTCTGTCTTCAGCACTTCATGTAGCAGGCAGAAAATTTGCACCAAGAGGTGACCATCCTAGTTCTTTTACAGTCCTAATTCTCGTTGAGCCAGAAATGTATCTTCCTTTTATTTTGACTCCTGCCTGTAGCCTGATAAATTTAAAGAGAAGGTAGCTTTGCATATGAGACAACAGGATAACTGATACAAAGAGAAAATAATGAGAATACACATAGCTGATTTTAAAAATGGCTCTTCAGGCTATAAGCTTCGTTATGAAAAATATCAAACAATAAATTGCAGTCTTTCTGTAAAGGGTTTTGTGTCTGGCTTCTGGCCTGGGCAAAGTGCTTTACTTTGATCAATATTTTGTCCTGGGCTTCTGGTTGTCGCTCCATGTTAGCCTGTGTTACTTACCTGGTTGGTCGAGGTTACCTCGTGTCACATACTTGCTTTTAACAGCAGCTTTGCATACCCAGCCTTGCATCAGCTTTTGGCCCATGGAGTGCACTAAACGAACCGGTGTGTTGCATGACTCACGTTTCCTCTTTCCGTGTTTACCTGACGTGTGTTGCTACAGACGTGACGCCTCCCGAAGCAACTGCCAAACTTTAATGTTTCCTGCTGCTCCGTATCCTGCTGCCACAGAGCATCTGTAATTGAATTGATTATTCCCTGTTTGCATTATCTCAGCGTTTTCAGTTTTCAGATTTATTGCAGTGAAGAAGGAGAGAATCATTTGGTAAATTCATGTGTAGAGTTGAAAACTAAGAGTGGGTTTGTCCGACTCCCAGCTGCCTCTGAGAAGTGCCCGAACTCTCAGGTTCCTGCTGTGTGGCCAGGCAAAACTTACCCATCTTGTCCCCTCTTGCTCCCATATACCGTGCACTCCTCTCTCCAAACACTGTGTAGTTCTGCTGCATTTTGTTTTAAGCTTCCAGCTGAGTCTCTAACTTGGTTGTTATTACCCAGTGGATTTATTATAACAAAGGCGGCTCGATACTTTCTTTGCTTAGCATTTCACTTTTTTGACACAAATTTTACTCAGACATTCAGCATGTTTGTAATGACAAAGTACATTTATATTAAATGGTCTGTTCTTGTAAAAATACTTCAGAACAAAATAAAAGCTCCCACACGAATGTTCAATGTATCAAACAAAGTAGAGAAAAAAACCCACATTTGTGTTTGAGGGAGGGATTTTCTTTGAGGACCGTGAACAGTGGAAGAAGAGAAGGAGAAAGACAGGGTAAGGAAGCTAACCAGCTGTGTTTGTGCAGCTTGGGTGAGAACAGAAAGCAGAAATAAGGTTGTATAAATAGATTTTCTGGATATTTTGCTTATAGATAGTCATTTAGTCGGACATGAACTTGGGGCCCCCATAACACAGTATCTGAAACACAACAGCTTTATGTTTAATAGTTATGATGGAATATGACCTACATACACAGAATCACGAGAGTGGTGGAAATTCATCATCATTACTTAATTCATGCTTCAGTAATGGGAGGCTGTGATCCTGGCACAGCTGGTTTTTTTGAGAACAGCCACAGTCAAAAATCCCCTTTCTGGGTTCTGTGCAAAGGCTGCTGAGGCTGCAAGTGACCTGTGGGATGTACTTTGGAGTTCTGATACTAGAGATTTGAAGGTAAAGAGAGGCAAAGAATGTCTGAGCACATTGGAAAGAGCAGGAGGAAGCCACTGAAGTTGTTTATGGTGGTCGAAATTGTGTCAGCAGCTTACAGAAAAAAAAGGTCTTTTCCATGTCATCCAAATCACTTTTGAAGTCACTTATGAAGTAAAGGTAAGGAAAAAATATAAACCAACACAAAGCATTCTGAGCTTTCTAATTGTATCCTTTCTTAATTTCCACCTTCTAAGTCTCTTCGGTGTTTCTTACCCCCAGCTCATGCCATACTTGCTTTTCAAGGACATTGCAATCTGCTTCTGACTTTGGAGGCATCATCGTTTCACAGTCAGTTCCTTTGAAAACAGTATACCTGAATTGATTTGAGAGCACACAGCCTGAAGCAGGAGAGGATTATTAATAGAAAGAGTTTCTTTCTGTTGTTGCATGAAGACAGAAGATGAATTATTGCAGTGTGGCAGGCGGAGGTGTTTTTCAAAGCAATGGTTTACATGTTTGAAGATCTTACAGGGAATTAAAAAGGTCTGATGAAAGCTGGATGGCACAGAGGGCTGCCATACGTTTCATATTCAGGAGAACGAAGGTATGCTATATTGTTAAATTGCACAGTGTGCTTAGCAGTTCTCTAAGTTAAAGTATTACTAACTGTTCTCATCCAGCCTTCAAAAAATCGGGAACAAACTTCTCTGCATCCTACCACCTGCCTTTTAAAATGTGGAAACAGAGCAATTAACTCTGCACTCGATTTGACATTATTTTTACCCAGCCTCCCACCGCCCAGTGGTTCTTTCAGTGTAATGGTCTAGGACTGAATTCAGTAAAGACTCTGCATGTCATTTGTATGATGCTGCAGGGAACTCTTATCAGAGCTGGTGAGAACAGGCAGTATTTAAATTTTTATCCCCTAAGGAGGGCAAGAATTTAGAGAGATCCAGCAGTGGTTGGAAGGGAAATACAGGTATTTGAGACAGTCCCGATGTGCGGCTGCCAAGGCAGGAAGGGATCTGGGTGTTACCATTTGGCACTCACATTGCAGAGAAGCCCCTCCTGTTCTCCCGTGTTCCCTCAGGAGTTCCTCTCCCATCCTTTCCCATTGAGTAGCTCCTGACCTTTTGCAGGTGTCGCTGGTGGCTCTCTGGTGTGTCTGCTGCCTGAGAAGGAAAGCAGGAGGAGGCGGTGGTACAAGAGCCTTCCCACTGGCTCATTATCGACACTGCCCTGGACCAGCAGCCTTGCTGGTTTGACAACCAGTTTGGGAAAATCTGTGACATGTGAGATGTATGATGCATGGCTGGTATAGTGAGTTAGCCCTATGACATTAAATAGGAGCAAATGCAGTATATAGTATTCGTGTTTAGAGATACACATGGAAAAAAAGGAAGCAAGACAACTTGTATGCTTACTTTCCACGATTTTCTAACCTTTTTCTCTGCTCCTAGCAGCAGATCAGCTTGTGGGGTAGTTGAAAGGTGTCTGGTTTTGTTCACGAGCCTCTGTACAGCCTCACAAACCTCGTGTAAGTGCGAAGAGGAAGGCTCACAGGTCTGCTTGGTCCCTGCCATGGGTGTGCTGCTGTCCTGTGCAGGGAGCGTGGGCCACACTGAGTGCTGTGCTGGGGGTTTGCAGAGCCTCTCCCCGGTAAATCTTGCCCCATTGCCTGGCCAAGTCTGCATGGGACACCCTGGCCATCATGGGCCCTTTGTCTTGTTGAGCCTTGAGTGCTCCACAGGCAGCTCTACTGGCTGCAGTTTGCTGAAGCTGTGAAGTACTCAGGAAGAAGTGAGTAGAAGTATCAGATTTAGGGACCTATAAGAATGATGGGGACAGACTTTTTAGCAGGGCCTGTTGCAATAGGTCAAGGGGTAATGGTTTTAAACTAAAGGAAGGGAGGAGAGATTCAGGCTAGACATGAGGAAGAAATTTTTTACACTGAGGGTGGTGAAACACTGGCCCGGGTTGCCCAGANTTTATGGCATCATTAATACCAGAAATTTCTGGCTTTGAAAATTACCATTGCATTCATCAAATACTTGGGGGGAGGGAGAAGCTGAGTTTGAACTTTCCTTTAGAAAGGAAATTTTTGAGGGTCAAAGCCTGATTTTTAAGTGTTACTAATGACATATTAGCCAGTGAATAAGTGAGTTATTAAGCTATGAATAAATGAAAATGTGTTTGTTTTAAAGGTTGGTCATCTGCTCTGCTCTATTTTTGTTCCTGGGTACGGCACTGCACAGCCTGCCAAGCCCTTTGCAGATGAGCTGTACCGCACTCGACAGCTCCCTGCCTCAAGTAACTTGTTATCTGTATTAGACACGGCAAAAAAAGGGAACGTCAGACAAGCGTGGTGGAATTGATGAGGGAGGAACATTCCCAGCAAGAAATAAGGTCAAGGCTTCAAGCAGTTTTTCTAGCTGTGCTTGTTCTTATTTGGGCAAATGAGGGGTGCGTGCCCCACGGCATCTCTTGGCAGGTCTGGTCCTCTACTCGGAGGTGGGAGTCCGGTTGTGGTTCCTGCCCAGCTCAGTCACTTGGTTTGCTTTCCCTAGGGATGGGGTGGGATGGAAAGGAGCAGGGTGAGGGAGGGCTTGGCATCTCCTCCCCGATAAAGTCAGGGCATGGCCAGGGTGGGAGCCCAGGGAAACAGCAGTCACCTCATCTTGTCTAACCCGGAGGCAGCTGGTGTGGCATCTGGTGATGGCTGCAGGGAAACCTGGATATCCAGGGTGGTTACCTGGTTTTGTTCTTCACCTCAATTGCTTCTGTCAGTAAGCAACTGATGTTACGAACAGTAAGCTATGAAATAGCATTTTTGCACCAATGTTTTAGTTTTCATCTTTGTAACTTTTTTTTTTTTGAGAAGTTGATTGGAAATTACATAGAATATCACATTTCATAATGCTTAATGCAGAATTGTGGGTTTATACTGTGTGAAGTCAACACTTGGTTCGCTTGTTAGGCTCTGACAGATGTTAAGCAATCAGTTAACGAAACTGCAGTTTCCCGAAACAAGTTTCTAATGTCAAACAGTAGTTTGATTGCTAGTGATAAACCACATTATTGACACCTAAGAAATTAGGCCAGTTTAAAACAAGCCAAAACAACAAACAAAAAAGCAAACAAACAAAACCCAAACTGAACAACCACCATTTTCAGTAAAGCTTTTAATTTATGAAGCATTTTGAAAACAGTTGGTCCCAAACCATCT
This sequence comes from Pampusana beccarii, assembly GCA_013399365.1. NCBI lineage: Eukaryota > Metazoa > Chordata > Aves > Columbiformes > Columbidae > Pampusana > Pampusana beccarii. The sequence continues at coordinate 100,336 of VWYH01008989.1, forward strand.
TGCAAACACATCCTTTACCCTAGCTTTGCCCTCCGTATGTGGATTAGAATGTTTTCCTTGTTAGAGCTTTAGCCATGTTTGTAATGAAAAGGCATTTTTCTGCTAAAGCTGTCAGCAAAAAAGGAAGAAGATAAATTTTGGTCATTATTTTTTTCCTCAAACTGGAATTGATAGTAATATGTTGTGTTACTACAAGCAACATTTCAATGAGCTGTAGAAAAATCTTCATGGCAAAAAGCTTATATTTTGGTCCAAAAATAATTTTGTGTAGCAAAAAATTTTCTGTTAAAAATTGCTAGAAATATATGATTAGCGGAATTTAGCAAAACAGTATTGTTGAAGCAGAGGAGACTTTTAATATTCTTGTGACGGCAAATATAATGTGTATTTTATTTCTAGATGCCTTATTCAGAATCATGGAAGCCTATGAAAAATATTGTCTTTTACTACAAAGATAGTGTAAAGTATGTCTGAATAACCAAATTATTATCTAAAATTGTTCTTTCTTTCATTTCTAAAAACAGGTTAGAGACATTAGTCTTTGCTGGAAAAATAAATAAATCATGATTCTTTCTGAAGGCAGCTGACAGAGACAGCATAATAAGTTATGGAAATAACCTGATTTTCTGCTTTATAAAACTATGTCACAGGGTGCCTGACTGAAAAGCAAAATATAACATACTAGAGGAAGCAATGAAGCTGCTTGCTTCCCAAGATAATTGCTCGACACTGTCCAACTCAAAAGTCATTCAGCTGGGAAGATTATCCTGTGTGAAGAATCAGCCCCATTTTGTAGTTAGAGACTATGCATTCTTTTCAGCTTGTTGGTCATGTAATTTGCACTGACTTCATCTGGCTATCAGTTGCCTCGGAAAGAACGATTAATCCCTTAAATTCAACTTTACACTTAAAAAAAAGTCAGAATTGGATAATTGGATATACTTTTTCATGAGTACAGGCGTAGAATCACACTGTACTTGGAAAGCTGGAAAATGCCAGCCTCATTTGGCTTTATGCAGGTGAAGTTTTCTCCTTTGAAAGTCTTGGCCTTATGACTTATTTGCATTTGTTGTGAAATACCTTCCCAGCCTGCCTCTAGATAACATGACTGAGGTGCGGAAGGAGCTCTGTGCCAAAGCAGCAGTAAATACTCTGACTTATTGCAATGTAGACAAAAGATGCTTCCATAAGCACGTTGTTTCTCTTAGCCCTGTCTCCGTTTAACTGAGGAATTCAGACACCTAGATAGAGAAAATTATTTTATATGGCGTTTTACTACAGGCAGGTGTTCACACAGGCCAGTTTTATTCTAGTAAGGATGATCTGAGCTGCGTTCTACAGTGGGTGGAAAGGGACAGTGTCCTCTGAACACCCGGCAGTGCGGGAGTCAACTCCTCTGAGCTCCATCTGGAAGGGGCTGCTCTGTGTCCATCCTGGGAGCCATCTGTGGATATTAATCACCCTTTGCTTAAGTTAAAATGCATTTTTACACCACATGCCATCTGGTGAAACTAAGTTGTTGAAGAAAGAGTTGGTCTTACTTTTTTTTTCTTTTTTGGCTTTGGCTTCCCATGGTTTCTCTTGCATCAGGCAAGAGACGGGTACCTGGCAGTTGTCTGAACCACTGAACTGCTTCAGTTTGATGGTTCAAAAGAAAACTGGCCTTTTTGTGGATGGGAGAGAAGTGTTCTTACTGTCAAATCTGTAGGCTGCCCTACCTCACCTTGTGCTCACCTGAGCTGGTAGCAGGACAGCGGTGGGGACATGTGGCTGTGGTGCTGGAGGAACAGGGATGGGGTAGAACTTTACTTTTACTTGTCTTTGTTAACCTCAGATCTGAAATGGGTATTTTGTGGTAGAACATTATGGCTCCTGATTCATTGTCTGGCAAGGCAGAGAGATGCTTCTTGCTCTGTTTGTTACAGTACTGTGGGTACTTGATTTCTGCAGACATCTGCATGGATCCACTGCCCATTAAACCCAGTTTCTGGACCAAGACTTTGGATTTCTTGATGCTTGCCTCTTACAGGGTTCAAGTTAATTAATTCTGAGCTCACCAGTTATCTTGGGGTTCATTTCAGGGAGTGTAGTATCGGGTTCTTAGTCTTCCATGTTGCATGAATTAGAAACACGTGACATTTCTGCTCATTCTCTTCTCTGCCTGTACCTGAAGAGTGCTGCATTTTAAGATGTGATACACAGGTGTTTTTTTACACAAAATTTTAATTACACTGCTGTGAAAGGTAGGAATAATTACATTTTGTATGGCACCACTTATCCAAGCTCTTTTGCAGAATTCTTCACCCCTCTTAAACAAATATTATATGTGATGTCTCAAGCAATATTTTTCAGCAGGCTTTGAAGATGAAAACTGTATATTTAGAATTACAGGGAAATTCAGATTTCTAGTATGTATAAACCAATACAGGAATTTCTTCAAATACTAGATTTTTAACTCAGAAGGTTAGTAAATAGGATGTAGGTGCAACAAGTGATTGACTTAGACTCTGTGTTTCCCTTTGCATCTTGACCTTGCAGTATGTCTGAAGAAAACTGCAATAGGATGGTGGTCTGGGAAGGCACCAAGCTGAAAGCTGAAGATACAGACTGTGTCTGAAAGAGTTACTTTTAGTTTGACATTTTGTTGTTACTTTTTAGTGAGGCAGTAAATTCTCTTCCTTTCTGGTTCAGTGAATATTATCAATTGCAATTTGCAGTTTTGCCATAGCTGAATCCAAAATGAAATGGGATAAAACAATCTGAAAAGCATTGTGGCTTAAAACTAAAGTAGAGACAAAGTGTACGTTGTATTAGCAACAACTTTAAAGTATCTAAGTGATCAACTACAATGATAAGAAGAACTAAAAGCAATTTATTTGTTTGGGGGTTTTTTTGTTTGTTATTTTTTTTCTGAGACACCTTTTTTTTGAGTTTTTTCCAAGCCATCTGTTGAGAGGTACAAATATTGTTAAGGTTTGTATTTATCCTCTTCTGACCAAGAAAATCCCAACTACGTGGCAGCTGGCTACTGTTTTTATAGCCTTGATATAAAGCTTACTTATGTATTTCTTTTTTCCATTTAGGAGTTGATACTCATAATAAACGTATCTTGCAGTGCTCAATTATTTGTCTTAAATGTTATCGGAGAACATTTTGGTCATTTACTGGTTATTAACTTTTATTATTTATTTATAATACTTGCAAAGTTAATGTGAGAAATACATATCGTTATACTTCCTACTTTGCGTATGCTATCAGTTCCTGTTGTGTTGCAGTTTGATATGAATACATTCAAGCTCTCAAGTTTCTTCTGTCAGTTGGAAAAGTGCCTTAAGTAATGGATTTGAGCCGTAAGATACACTCTGAAAAGCAAACAAGGTAAATCTAGGTTTGTCTGACTGCCAAATGTTTGCTCCTCCAGGGTCTTACTTTTCTTTTCACTGTAGGCCACTAATCGTCTTCTGTAAGATCATGTAAGTGCAGGTAACTCACCACACTTGATCAAAATCCATNCAGTGCAGGTAACTCACCAAGGAGTTGTGTTTCACCACACTTGATCAAAATCCATGCCCCTGAACAGTCAATACTGGTAATGTCAAAATAAGCTATAATTAGGTTGTTTCTTACCATGATGTCTTGTTCACACATGTACACTGCTTTCTCACCCGCTCTGTCCCTGCTGTTTTGATATTGATACAATATGAACAGGGTGATCCCAAGTCTTGCTTGTCTGTTTTCTTTAATACACTACAGCACAACAGCTACTCCAAGTGGAGTGTCCATCAGTCCACACCGAACAGCAAGTGCACAGGAGTTCAGGCAAAGTGCAACCAGTTTCCCTTGCGTGGTAAAGTTGCTCTCTCCCCATATGAGTCCTGCGAAGTTAACTCTCACCTTGGCCTTTTCATTCCCCATTACTGCTGTCCTAACCAGGTCCCTGCTCTGGTCTTCTGCCTGAGGTCCATCTGCTGCACCCAGCCTCACACTACCCCTCCTCTTCCAGTGCCTGTATCTCCTTTTATCTCCTCGCTCTCCTTCAGTCCCTGCTGCCTCTCCCCAGCCTCCCCTGGACCAAGTCCCTTCCCTTCCACAGGCCTCCTCGTGGTGTCTCCTCTCACTCAAAGATGACTCCTTCTGCCCAACATGTTCCTTCACACAGGTCCAGCCTCCCTTCCCCTCATGCTGCCGTCTCACCAATGGGCCTCCCCTGAGCTGGCAGGCTCACCTCAAACTCGAACCAGCAGCTATGTTTATTCTGCTGCGGAACCTTCTGCCACCTGTGCCTCACGGTCTCTTGCTGGTGAGAGGAGGCAGGGCCTTGCACCAGGGAAAGGAGCGAGCTCCCAGCCAGATTGCGTGTTTCTGGGGAGTCGTGGCAAGCCCCAAGGCTGCCTTTGTGCTTTCCTCTTGATGTGGTTACACCAGAGGTTATGGGCTTAACGCATGTTATAGGTAGAGGACTACCTTCTGTGTATGGTGGACCTTGTGTGAGGTGCTCAAAGGGGTGCCTGCTGAACTTAAAATCAATGAAAAGCTATAACTGTTTGTCAAAGGCAGAGGGTAGAAGGATGCTAATACAGTGTGGGTAAGAGACGTGACTATTTGTCAGGACATAGAGGAAGTGGATCCTAAATTTTCACTGCCATAAAAGATTGCATCACCCGGTTCCTGACAATAAAGATGACTTTCCGAGGTCCTTTATCAGAGGGGCCCCCTTCAGAAAAGAAAGGAGAACTTGTTCAGCCAATCCTTTAATGAGTATGTCTGTCTGTGCGCATTTGGAGGAAGGGGGCTCAGATAGCCAGATGAATTTTAACAGAAGGTCTTTGTGTAAAACATATGGACATTAAGAAAGAAATATCTCTTAAATCAGTTTTCAAGAAAAATGTGAAGTTACATGGCAAAAAAAAAAAAAGAGTATAGCAGTATTTTGTTCTTTATCGTGGTCACTTTGTGGTAAATATTCAGAGAATGATACTTCAAACCTATTTCCATTTTTCAAACCTATTTCTGGTTAAATTTTATTTGGAAGAGATTGTTCAGCTGCCTGTGTAAGTCAGTAAATACATTTAGAAAGGCTGAATTATGAGGAATTCTGTTTGCTGTACTTATCTTCATCATGTGTAGAGGTTATTTGGAATTGTAAAGTATAAAAATTCAGCAATTTAATATTATTTCTTAGTTCTTTATTTCTCAAGCACCAAAGCACAAAGACATAATCCTTCATTTAAGTGAACTGAATAGAGTCGGTAATTGGAGACTTGAGGGCTAAGGCCCTGTTCATTGTTTTATAGCACTATCTCCCCATTACAAATGAATTCATAATTTATTCTCCTAGTCTGTGATAACCTAATCAGCTGCCAGCACTTGAAAGTTCCGCACACTTGCGATTTATTCAATTCCATCCTGCTAAAACACAGAGCAAGGCTTTAATTGCCTTTCTTGAAGAATTCTGCCAGTAGGGAAATGGAGCCTAATTCCTTCATTTGCAGCCAGAAACTGCTTGCTCTGATAGCTCTGAAGTTTGTACAGGCTTTATATCTGCCTTAAATACATTTTCTTTAGCTCTTTTTAATGTCTAAAAAAGTTAACGCAGACTTGAAGACTACTTTTCTCTCCTTTGACAAAGGAGTTTGACTATCATGCTTATAGTTTCTGTACTTCCTAACAACTGTTAAATATATAATGCTACACCATTTATCTGCCTGCATGTGTGTACAACTTCTAAATAATTTAATGTTTTGCTTTACCACTTGGCCTCTTCACATAACTCTAAAATGAGGAAGATAAAATTCTGCTAAATTATTGATTCACTGGGAAATTGAAACAACTGATATAAATTAAGCACTGAAAAAGGTTCCCTTTTTCTCTGTGGGAATCAAAGCAGTGAATGCAGCTGGATAACAGCAAGGGAGCTAAGTGTGTACGATGATCATGGAATAATTTAGATTGGAAAGGACTTTTCCAGGGTCATCCAGTCCAACCCTCTGCTCAAAACCAATCTACTTATGGACATGCTCGGTTGGGTTCCGGGATGGAGATTTTCTAGGAGTCTCCTGTGTCCTTGGGTACATGGGCAGAGCACATGGGACCTGTTGGCTGGCCTGTGGAATTTGGTGGCAACCCACAGCATTAGAAATTGCCCCACTGATTAAAATCTTTCCAGCGAAGCACACAAGCTCTCCTGTGCTGTTGTGGCAGAGGTTATTTCTTGAGGAAAAGATTTTCTGCTCACTCTAAATGGAACTTTAATACGTCAAAACACAGGGAGTTTATGAAGGTTTCTAGATCTTACTATTTTCATAGTAGCCAGTTGTAGCTTTTTTAGTTATTGAACATTTTTTGTTTTGTTTTGCCATATCCATGTACTACACATTGCAGTAGTTTTCCCAGACTGGTTTGAAATTTTTGAAGGTAATTAAACGGTTGTATATAGGGAAATGTTACAAGATACCGTAAGTATCCAGGATGGCAGCAAAGTCCAAGCATGTAGCTGCAAAGCAGAGTACTCTACCACTAAAGTTTGATGCAGGAAAGCTTGCGTGGTATAATTAATGGTTTAATAAAGAGCTATGTAAACTATAGTTAAGCCAGTGTTCTGCAAAGTGTCTGCACTCACAAACAACCTTTTCCTTGATGTAGCTTTGGTTTGATTTGGATTTATCTGGATTCAGGATCAGCTGGGAAGTTCTAAAATGTTTGTCGTGTATCTTTAACACGAACTGCAGCATCTGTGCCTCTTTTGTTTCATTTTCATACCTGCTTCTGAGTCCAAGGATACATCTGGAAATCCCATATGTTCTTCTGATGGGGAAGGTCAGTATGTGTGATGCTTTCCAGATGTGCTGCCTGTATTTAAGGGTACAAAATAAAAAATATCCCATGCATACCTGTGCATTATTAATACAGGCACCTGGTGCTGTGGCCTCTACACATCACTGATCTGAGCGAAGATCGCTCCTGTGACCAAGTCTCTGATTTATGTTTGATTGCATAATGAAAGGACTGGTTCCTGAGACAAACTTGACCTTGCGTTTGGAGTTCCACTGCTGATTGTTGACCACACTGCTCTGCTAACTGTTGTCAATCACACAGGTGAAACACTGGAGGTTGTTTGGAGGGCAAAGCAGTTTTTCTGTGAGGCGAGTGGGATGTGTGCAGGGACTAAAACAGACAGAGTTTAAATGCACAGGGACAGTATGTATGGCATGATGGATGGAAAATTGAGAGCGGGATCAGGATTATCACCTGGAAGAGATGCTGGTTTCTGGAGCAGATCACTTTCCTCAAAGATCTCAACTTCTTCATCCCCTGTGACCAAGTCCCCAGTATCAGTCCTGTAGTGTGAGCATTGTTGCTGCCCCCTTGCGAATAGTTGCACTTTCAATGTCATCATCATCTTCCTCAGACAAACTTGGATGGACCAAGTCAGTTGAGTATGAAGAGTGAAGCAATGGGGTAATGATTTTAAGTGTCACGCTTTTCAGAAGCACATCCTTGACGGACAGCAGAGCATGCAGTGTAACATTTCTTCTGTATGGGGACAAATGAGAACTGTTGGCACAGCGCTATCTTTAACTGACAAGTGAGAAGCATCATTTAGATTGGCTGGAAAATAATAATCTGTGAATCCAAATGTAACAAATGAGACCAAAATCTGAGAGGGAGGAAAGGCCTATGGGCTACAATTGACCTTTGGTTGTACAGCTCTACAGCTGTGCGGATCCACGTTTTATACCCTTTGTAGGCTCTATTTACATGAGAGAATATGCAGGAAAATATTTTTGCTCAGATATAATTTTTAAGGTAGTTCCTTGACTTTTTCCTCTCTCAGTAGCTTCCATACTAACCATGTTATTTTCTTCAGTGTTTTCATGCAGTGAGACTATGTCGAGAGGAAGCATGATTTAATCACTGCCTATTTCTGCTTCATATCTTTAATTCACAAAATCTTCAGTGTCTTTCAACATGTTCTGATGTAATAATTCATTCGGAGACTGTTACTCTACTAATGCATTTGCACGTTGTGCTTTTATTTGGTCTCTAAGTGTATAGCCATAAATAGTAATCAGTAGTATTATCTTATGGAATCATGTCAAGATCTCTTCTAAGAATCCAAAACAGAGACAAGCACAGCTTGCAGTACCGATTTCTTGTACTACCTGGAACATATCCCTGTATAATTCACCATGTAGCTGCACAAATGGAAATGCCCATACCAGGGAAGCGAGAGGGAAAGGTTACTGGGAGTCCGAATTCTCCCTCTGGCACCAGTACGGAGTCAGGTCAAACAAAGCGCTTGTGTGACTGTTGCTGTGTTCAGCATTGGTGCTTGCTGATAAGACGCTATAAATGGAGTGGGTTTTTCAGTCTTTCTAAGAATTACAGCCATAGCAACTGCGTATCATACAGCATTTGTTTTACGTTTTCAGAAGGAAATTGTCTGTTGATTCTTAGTTGTCAAAGAGCTTTTCATTTTTATCTTAAATGTGGACTTGTCCTAGTCCTTTACCATTCCAGATGGCGTTAAGACCTTTGGTCTCTCTGTCACTCTATGTTTACATCTATTTGCTTGAATGCCTTAAATTCTGACTGTGTAACTGAAATATGTCTATTAGAACTGTCTAGCTGAAAAGCAGAATGAGGCAAACTAACTCTGAACGGACTAAAACTTGGACTGTCTAGTAAACTGGAAAATGTTCCACCAGTAACTCTCTTCATCCCAATTCAATTGAATATGCATATCTGTAAAATGGGGAAAATCCCATTTTGCTGGAGGCCTACATGAGCATTCATCAAAATCAGCAGTTCATGAATTCTTGGTATTCATTAATATTACGAAAATCTCATTCCTTCTCCAAACACGTGATTTAGCACTTTTGGATCCCTGTGGCCATTTCAGAAAGCTGCAGTAGAAAACCTATTGAGCTGCACCCTAACAGTATTAGGTTCTTACAGCCTGGGGATTTTTACAGCATTTCTGAAAGGTCCCTAAAAGGTATTACTTATAGCTGCATACCACCTTTGTGAAGTATTAATGGCCTTGTTTCTTTTGTGCTGAATGGATTACTGCCATATAAATTTGTAATCGGTGTAACAGTGCATGTAGAAGAATTTCAAAGCAGCTACTCAACTGAAAACGCGTTCGCTTTATTAATACCCCATTCATGGAGAGGCTAAAAAGGGAGGATTGTGAAATGTGGGAAAGAATTAAAGTCTTGACATGGAAGAGGTGAGAGCTGAGCACAGGATCCCTTGGGTCCCAAAGCACATGGCAACAGAGAATGTTTTTCAGAGGAAGGAAATTACGGTAGCAGAGACTGAAGGCTCAAAGGGTGCTTCTGGCCCACGGTAGCACGGCAAGACAATATCTGCTGTTTATGTAGGTGTACAGCAGTCATTTCTCACTGTACACATTAGATTATTGAGAACAGCGTAAGCTATGGCCCACCTCTGCTGGGAGCTGCCTAGACATGTAGATCCAGCAGCGGCCTACACCGTATTCCACACTTTGTCAAAGTTATCGTCTTCAGGAAAAGACATTCTGAAAATCAACCATCTAATCATAGATTTTGCAGTATCCTGAACCCCAGCAAAATCAGCCTTTCTGAACAATTGAGCAGTGTCCTCCTAAGTGGTGCAAGAGGTCTCCTGTAGAGAAATGAAAGAAGTGCAGGTTTCATTAACGAGCTGATGACTAATCTCAGATGTGGCAGACCCGGCTGGGGAGAGCAGCAGTATCTGGCCAGAGTGAAAACGCCTACAAACCCCTTTTCCCTCTCCGGCTGCTTCTGCCAGAAATCAGCCCGAGGAGGAAGTACTGTGTACCTGCTGTAATTAAAAGAAACAACATTCAAACTAGAACTGTCTTTTGAGCATAATTCAAGTATTCCTAAATTCCAGCAAAGGATCTTTCAGCATCACATTTTGGCTTTTTCTTCCTCAGCTTTTTGCTGGCACGTCAGTCAATGTTGTTGACTGCATATGTTGTTCATTTTTATATGTTCATGTGTGTTGATATAGAACTAGCATAACTTAATATGCAAAGGCAACTACTTAGCCTCAGCCCCTTAGGGGTTTGTTTGTTTGTTTGTTTTTTAATATAGCTGTAGCTGGCATGTGATGGGAATGACCCCTGTGTCCCAGGTAGTACGTGCTGGGAATGGCCAATATGCCTGAAACTGTTGTATCTTTACGGGGCATTGTCAATAAAGCTTCATTTGATAAACCATTTTAAGTCACTTCTTTTGGCTGCCAATTGTTTTATCTGGTTTATGTCAGCAGCTTCTCCTTGCCATGACTCCATGGTGTGCAGGCTCAGCTGTGCAATGACATCAAAGGTCTCCCATCACTTTCTTTCTCCTTGCTGCAAAAATCCCCTCTCCACGGGCTCACCACCTGCCATAGTCATCTCCTCACTTTGCGTTGTTGTCACAGCAGCAGTAACAATCGGGTACTGACCACAGAGCTGGGATGGGGTGAGAGCGTGGGCCCATATCAAACACAGGACCGAAATAATTCCTGGGAGCTTCCTAACCTGTTTTCCACATGCCTTCATTTCTAACCAGAAAGGTGGGCTTCATACCTCTGACAAATCTGCTCAATCCCAACCTGTAATTGTCATTTGCCAGGTCATTTTACCTAATAGAACTTAAATAAATGAGTGAGCTTGTGGTGGTAGTTGCTTAATTAGCTCCAGTATCACGGCGACCTTTACGTGCAGCTTTGGATTGACATCAGAGGCTAATCAGGCTTTTCCCATGTTCTGCCCTCCTGCTCTTCACCAGTGTAAGTGCAGCTTCCATGCTCCTTCCCAGACCATCTCTGAAGTTCTGAAAATGATTGCTAGTTGCCTTCAAAAGGGTTCACATTAAAGAACAAACTAGAAGTGCTGTCGTGTTAGATGTTAAACCTCACTTTGCCTGGCTGGTAATAAAGAGCTGTTCTCTTCTAGTTATTTTTCTGATCCACTGTGATTTTCTGAGTGTTTTCTATTACTAATGGTGGATGAACTTGTTTTTTCTGGAGACAGGTCAAATTTGTTGCTAACCCCCAGGAAATTCAGACATGCAATATAAGATTACTTAAATTAGAGGGAGAGATGTTAGCCTTTAAAAGCTTTTTGTTATCTTGACAATTAAATGTTAACGCTTCCAGAATATTCAAACTCTAATTTTATACCTCACAAGGTTTTTTCTTGTTGTAAATTTAAATTATGAAATTCTCTGTGTTTTAGGATTTATTTTATGTGGTAATAGTTTATTTTTTTTTGAGAGAGAGATGACTTTAAAGAAAGACTGGCAGCTGTGGTTCAGCAGCATAATGTGCAAGTATAAATAGAATGCAAGCTGTCCAGTTATCTCAGTCCTGATCTACTTATATTATCAGATGCTTATTACAATCGTGGTTTGTCTCTGAGCAGATACATCCAGTTAAGATTAAGCTTGGACAACTAACCTAATTCGATCTTGTAATGGAATTCAGGGTTTCTGTGTATATTTCTTGTGAAACCAAATAATTATTTTAGCTCCTAACCTTCAATAAATTAATATCAAAATCCTGAGAAAGTTTATCACTGTCTATGTTTTTGGGAGATACTGAGTTTGTAACAGCTTTTAGGTTTGCCAGGATATATCTCCATCTCTATTTCTCAGATTTCTCCCCACTTCAGCTTCTCCGTATATGTCATGCTACTTTAGTAAATGTCATTTCAGTTCACAGATGCTCTAGATTATACTATGGGAGCCCTTTCTTAACTTCTTGTTAGAGGGAATTTTCTTATAGTGTAGCCTAAAAGTGAATTATAAGCACACCTACCAAATTCTAACACATATAAAAATAATATAGGCAACAGATGTACCTAAACTTTATATCCATCTCATCCACACTGAAAAAGGAAGAGCCATTCTTTTCTTGTATTTCGATCTACTTGGCATTGTGGAATAATGATTTATTTGTCGGGTTTTTAACAGGTTTTTTTCTCAGCATTTTCCCTCTACAAGAGCCCTGTGGAATTTGTAGGTGTAAAAATATCAGCATCTAGCTGACTCTTTCCTGTTTTAGCCTATTGAGTAGCCTCTGGTGTGGATTAATTTTTGTCAGCTTGGTTTTATTTTAAACAAATCAGCACAAGCAAAATACTTGCAATGATTCAACATCCACGTATGCTTATAAGGACGCTCAAGACCAAGCGTAACAGCAATCAGTGCTCTCTTGTTACAGTATATGGGTGTTCAACTCTATAAAACAGGTTACATTTCAGATTAGAAGTGGCTTGTGTGTTATATTTTTAATGTGCAAAATGATGATTTTGTTCAATAATGTGGTATGAGTCCAATTAAGCTTTCTATTTGCACCACTGTTCTCAACAAAATAAATGTATGCAGAAATTAGTGATGAAGCATGCTTTAAACAGAAAAATCTAAATATTTTGGTTTTCTTCCCCCTCATTTCATTCCCACTGTTATTGCAAATGTGTTGATGCTGAAAGATACACATTGCACTTGCACCTTTTTGGAAAAACAATGAGATTTACCTTGTATGTACCCTTATAATTTGTTTTTAGAAACTATTCAACGAAGCAGTAATTTCTGAGCTCTGCATATGTGTGTGTTAGATGCAGTTCCCCATGTAATTTTCATGGTCTTTTATGTTCTTAATGTGAGATCTCTTGCAGTCAGTCCTTGTTTTTTTATCAGGAATGCAATGACACTTCTGATTCTGAAGGTCCTCTGTAGAAGCTTCTCCCTTCAGGGACTCCAGGGGAAAGACAGGAGAAGTGGTATTGTAGATACAGATGACTCCTGTGCAGTGTGTGCATGGTGGCATCTCGAAGTGCCAGGCATGAGAGATCCCATGTTTTCTTGTCCATGAGATGCACTCTTTTCCCTTTTCCCTTTCTCCACAGTTAAAGAGAAATGGCAACACCAGTGGCAGTGGCATGTCAGCAGATGTGAAGATAAACTTGTTTTGAAGAGTGGAAGAAACACAGGAGAAGCACTAGAGCAGCGTGGATTCTGCTGCCAGAGCCTCCTGCACTGTACAGTTAAGAGGGATACATTGTCCTCTAATGTGAACTTTTCAGTGACATGTAGAATGTGAGGATCACAGTAAAAATCACAGTCGGGCCTTTGAGATGTCCCATAAAGATAAGGCTCCTACACAAACAAAAAGATGAAAGGGACAATGAGAACACCCAGTAGTGATAAAAGTAAATGCGGCTTGATTGAATGATTCCCAGGAAAACTTGACGTTATTGTAATAAAATATTGTGAGATTCTCTGAGCTTGAAAGAGGAAGCGGAGAAAGTATACAGACGTTAAGTCAGTGGGGCTGCTTCTGTTGTCAGTGTGCAACACTACACCTGGGGTCAGAAACAGACCTGGAAATGAAGCATAAGAAAAATAAGCCGTGTTTCATTGCCATGATTTTATTGGTTCCATTAGGCTGTTCATAGTAATTTAAAGATAATCATGGAGGTGTTACTGATTGAATGTTAATGTTTCCATGACATGAAAGAAGAGAAAGGTGCCAGTGTAGTTGGTTTTGCCAGACTGTCGTGGTTTAACCCCCACCAGCAACTTAGCACTGCACAGCTGCTCACTGACTCCCCTCCGGTGGGATGGGTGGGAGAACTAGAAGGGTAAAAGTGATAAAACTCATGAGTTGGGATAAAGACAGTTTAATAGGTAAAGCAAAAGCCACACACTCAAGTAAAGCAGAACAAGGGATTAATTCACCACTGCCCATGGGCAGGCAGGTGTTCAGCCACCTACATCACACATCATGGTTCCTTGGGAAGACAAACACCATCACTCCAAACATCCCCCGCTTCCTTCTTCTTCCCCCAAAATACGTACTAAGCATGACATCATATGGTATGGAATATCCCTTTGGTCAGTTGGGCTCGGCTGTCCCAGCTTTGTCCCCTCACAAATTCTTGTGGACCCCCAGCCTCCTTGTGGGTGGGGTGGTGTGAGAAGCATAAAAGGCTTTGACTCTGTGTAAGCCCTGCTCAGCAACTGTTACCGACACTGTTCTCGTGCTAAATCCAAAACACAGCACTATACCAGCTACTAGAAGAAAATTAACTCTGTCCCAGCCAAAACCAGGATGCCAACTAACACTCAAAGAATGTTACTGTCTTTAGATTGCTGTGTAGTCTGCTGATGCAGAAATCCTTCTAATAGGAGCTTTTATTATAGTAATGCCAACGGCAAGGGAAAATATTCAGATTATTTTCCTGGAGATAGAGGCTGCTTCTGTTTGGAAAACACTGCATTACACCATCTGTTTCCTTCTGATTGCACACTGCCATAGCCATTGTTGTGATTAATTTCTTTGCTTCTAGGCACAAATTTGAGTGCTTGAAAGAAGATTAAAAGCTTGTTTTGTGAACAGGGATGTAGCTCATGGCTAGCTTTCAGTAGGATTGTGTATACTTAACTCTACAACTCAAGTCATCAATCTTCTTCATGCACTTGATACATGAAGAAAGCAAGGACAACATCCCTTTGCTTCATTGTAATAATCCTCTGGACAAATTGTTGGTGAGCTCTCTGCTGTGTGCCACTACTGTCACTGCATACTCGAAACGCCACAGGGACAAAGAGTCACTTTTCTAGCTGGTGGCTCGGCTGCTGGAAGAAGACGTGTAGTTTTATTGGCATCCTACTTGATTGTCAGATCAGGTCCTTTGGTCATGGGGCTTGGTGTACTCCAAGTCCCCGAAGAAGCAGCAGCCTGCCAGGCAGGAGAAAAGCCCCGATGGTTGGCAATCTGCTGCAGATGTCTTCTGGTCACATTCGGTGTTTCCACAGCAGCGAGGAGCAGGTTGCAGTGTTGTCTCTGTGGATGCTATTGCCACTGCTTTGTGCCTCCCACTGATGAGCAGCACAAGAAAATGTGGAATTTTGTCTAATATGGATGTTGTGCCTTATTTCAGTTGTTCTTTTGTTTGAACCCTGAATATATAGTACAGTGGCAATGTGTAGCAGGGTAGTTTTCTACCCTTAAACTGTTTTCTCCCTTCCTTGAGTTCGGTAGGCCTTTGATCCAGGATGAGTAGCACAGCTGCAGTATGCGGTGGTCCATCTGCTTACTATAATAAATTTGGAAAACAAGTGACGTTTGAATGGAATGCATCAGTTTGTATTTATTTTGATACCATTCTTGATCATCATATTTCAAGATTGCCACATTTACTTGTGATTTCATGTTGACAGTCAAACATTTCCCAGCCAAAACTGTAATGATTCTCCTTTGTTAGTAAGGTCTATTCAAGCTAGTATTTTGTATTTAGTTAATATTTACTTCACTTGTGACTTGACTTAACTAAGGGTTACCTGTTTTAATTTGCTTTCATAGTATTGATAGTTCATACACCATATTTCAAAACACTTCTTCAGTCTGATGTGCGTCATGGTATATTGGGGTTGTGGTTGATCTGTGGCCATACAGGACATAGTTAAACAGAATTGAGAGGAAAATGTTGACTGCCAAGTAAAGCAGCATTATCAATTTCCTCTCTCCTGCATTGAAAGAGACAGGGGGAACAGACAGTGTAGGGTTTCCTGATATGTTTTAAGAAAGCCTGGGATTCATTTCCCCTCCCTTCCTTCCTATTAGCTGTTAGTTAACTCCCAGGAAGATTCAGGTTTTTCTTGTGAGACCTCCCTGCTCACATATTCTGGAAACGGGCTTTGGCTTTGAGGGGCTCAGTCCTCACTTGTGTGCAAATTCAGGGCGAGGAAGAGGAGATGGATTGATGGTGAGAGTCTGACTTCAGGCAAACCAACTGCAGAGGAGTTTCTAAATGACAGCACTGTATTGACAACGGTATTTTCTTCAAATTCGCTGGCATGAGCCATAGCACTGGCCCCTGAGGAATACAGGGTGCTTCAGGCACAGAAGCAGGAAATGCAGCAAGTCCCAGTTTGAGATTTCTATCCTCGAGGTGCTGAGTTGTGAACTTACGAGCAAGACCGTGAAGTTGTAAGAAAGACCTTCAACTTGCCCTTCTTTGGGAGAAACCTCGGATGTCTCTTTGCAAGGACTCAACATCCCTCGCGTTAAGGAGAAGGATGTGAAGACAGAGGCAGCAGGACCAGCGACCTGGGTTGAGCAGCGGCTTTGGATCACTGTGTGCGACTGGAGAGCACTAACAAACTGAGTGGTTTGTGGAAACTTTTCTGCAGCAGAAACAACGCAGGGCTGTTAGTTTTGCTACAGTTCTTTTGGGTGAAACAGTGAAAAACGAACAGTCTCACACTTTTTCCTTTTTTTTTTTTTTTCAACTTTCATCTGCTAGTCTGACCTGCTTACGTGAGCAGCTGTGCCTCCTGTATTCATACTAGCTGGACTGAAAGCTGTGGCAAGATGTCCTGTCTGCTGGGAGCAGCGTGTTAGGAACTGAGAGGGTCTCGCAGCTTCGTGCAGAAACTACCTTGACATTTTTGGTCCATTAAATACAACAGATTTTTCTTTTTTTGTAGTAAAACCAGGTATTGGTTTCTGAGGAAGAGCACATACAATACAAATAACTGACCTGCACCCATTTCCAGCTCTTTAAATCTGCGTCTTTTTAAAATATTTTTTTGGTAGCATTTGAATTTGACAAAGAAATTTTATATTCCACTGATACTTAAAATCAGAGTATCTTTCAGTGCGTTAGAAGAGTGTAATTCTGAAGAGTTGATTTTTTATTTCCTTCAGTGAATAACTTGGTGAAGATACAGGGATACATACACATCCATGGCTCAACGCCGCCATTTAAGGGAAGGACATGAAAGTCATTCTAGGATCCTACCAAGATTCATCCAAATTCTGCACGGCAGACGGCACCCACGGAATAATCCACGCCAAATATGCTCTGGTGAGGTGAATGTATAGGTGATCCTATAGTGTGATTTATATCTACATAGCATAGAATGTTTGCACTTAAATTGGAGCAGGTTTGAGGTCAATATGAGCAGTAAGTAGCCTACTATTGGCATTACTGATTTTGTCCACTCTGTTAATTCTTGCAGGAGCTAGTATTTTTTCTCAAAGCATACTCATGTAGAGATCCAGCAACTGTTATAGTTAAATATATATATATATATCTTTACTCATGTTAAATATTACTCATGGATAGTGATTGCTCTCTGTCACCAGTACTTACTGGAGAAAAACTTTGTGTCTTGTTTTTCCTTGCAGTTCCAGGTGTATGACAGTATCTAACAGACACAGATTTGAACGCTTTACACCATCCCCCCTCTAATACTCTAGCAGAACTTCACTGAGTGCTCCACTCTTAAAAAAATACAACTAATTATGCCAAAAATATATTTCTAACTGTACTGAAAAAAATCAGGAAGCCTCTGATCTTTAAGTGTGATGTACTAATTTTAGGACTTGGCTGCCATTTATGTAGTCTCGAAGTCTGTTTCACACAGCATGTGGTATAATAATGTGTTACTATGACTGATAATTACATAATCTTTGTATTTAGCAAAGCTACATTTTGTTGGAGCTTTTCCCTGAAATGTTAACCCTGACTGGTTGAGATAAGATGAAGCAGATTTTTTCAATAATTAATCATCTTTCGGTTTTATATGCAAATGACCTATTATGGTTTATTAGAGGCCTTTTTTTTCTCTCTTTAAATTAATTTGGAGCATAGGAAGTTGAAATCAACATAAACTAAGCTACCTTTGTAGGAAAAGATAAAATTTTCAAGGCCTTTCAATTTTCCTTTCTTTAATGTTGACACTCTTAGAAAAAAGAATAGGCAGAAAAAAATGGGTCTCTGGTGGTTTGTTTTGCTCACGCCTTCTTTTGTACTGTGCTTGCTGAGTCTTTTGTCATCTATTTTGTTTGGAATTAAAATTGTAAGTTTTTATTGTAACCATTTTTTTTTCGTAACTTCTGAAATGTAAAGATTTCACCTTTCCTGACTAACCAGTTTTGGGCATTCATGAGGCTGAGGTTTGGTACCTTTAGGAGTGCTAACTAATAAATTGTCAAGATTTAACAGTTCCATTCAGCTCAGACTAAATAAAGGTTTGATGTTAATTGCTGGTAATCACAGTAAAGTCAGGAAAATTTTCTGTTTTACACACATGGACTGCAGTCTTAGAAAGCAAAGCAAAATAAGGCTTCTTTGTTTCAGTCTTACCTTCCTTTAGGATTCACGCTGCAGTCAAGTTCAAAGTGTAGCCATAAATGTTACCACTTGCACCAGTTATTTTATCACATTTAGGTACTCTGAGTTGCAGGTGCCTGCTGGCCATTCATGAATGCGAAGCCTTGACTGCAGAGGAGAAAAACACAAATTTAATATATTAAACAAATCTTAACATAGATAGTTTTCCTCATTTTAGCCTAATTTCCTTCAGACTCAGATCCTCAATATAAATCTTGTAATGCTATGCAATCATCTCTTACTTACAGGTTCCTTCTATATGTAGGTGTATATAGAAAGAAAGCTGTATGTTTGTGTAGGAAGCTGTCTGTCTCCTCTCCCACCTATTTTTATTATTATTCCAAAACCCCTTTTGATTGTGTTGCAGCTCCTTCTGTTTGAAGTGTTCAAGTATGCAAAAATTCTGTTTCCTTTCCTTCCTGTTACCCCTTTTATGTTGACAGCAGGAAAGCAATTATATGCTTTTAATGTTAACCTTATATATCCAGTAAGAATTATTCCATTGTTTTGCTCAAAGCCGTTTTATGGTCTTTTGGACTGATAAGAGTTTTTACACCTTCCTGGTGGCAGATCTCAATTAGCGTTCAGTGTCACTTCCATTCCAAACACAGAAAGTGGATCAAGGGTTTAGATTGTGGAAGGGGAGAGGTACTGCAGCTTGGGACATTTCTGTCCTTTAGCTACACTGGGTAAAGCTACACTTCTGGCAAACATGTATTTCCAAAGTAAATGTGCTTGTGATTCTGTGAATCCCGTGATGTATGCATCTCTTTTCTCCTTGTGACAAAATTAAGCCACTCTGTCCTGTTGTCCCAGGTCTCACAGAGCTTTGTTCTCTCTTCAGTAGCATCTCTGGAAATTGCCAAGAGCAGGTTTGCTCATTGTCACTTCAGCCTCTCCCCACGTATTAAAATCTCTAATATAGAATATAGAAATCGTAACATGAACAATAAATGTCCTAGTTCATATACTGATTTTGCATTACCTTATTTACCTTAATAGGGGAAGCTGGGCTGGCTTCCAGAGTCTTCATGCTTTATCAAATCCGCCTCTGTTTTATTTTCACTTTAACAAAGCAGACTTTATTTACTTACAGCTCATAAGCTTGTTGGATCTGTCCTGCTTGGCCTAATGCTCATTGTGCTGGTCTCTGTGGGTGTCCTTTACCCAGAATGGGCTGCATGCCTTTAGCCCCTCGCCATGGCTGAGCCCTGGCTCTGCTGACACTTCTTCTTTGGAATGCAGAGGTTTGGGACCGGATGTCCTGCGGTCAGGCAGGGCCCAGGCTGGGACCACCAGGCTCATGTGAGACAGCATACCGGTTTCCGAATCCATCCCTGACCATGCACCTTGTATATGCTTCTGCGCCTCCGACTGCAGGCAGGTGGGATAGCAGTTGTAGAGTTTGTGGAGGATTTCAGCCCTGGAAACACATGGCTTCAAGTAGTCTTCTGTGGGGACACCTGTCTCCCATCAGCTGAGGAGATTTTCTAGGGTCCTGAGCTGCTGTGGCCCTTTGTGGTGGGCTTACTGGCATGGTGCTTGCAGACTATCCTTTAAGATTCTCCCTCTTCTCACTCTTTCTCTAAGCAAATAGGAACAGTAGGTCAGCTTGAACTGAGAGCTGTAAAACAAGTTTGTCAAGTGGAGACTCCAGAGACATCTGTCTTCAGTCTGTGCTGCACTTGGTATGGACAGGGAGTATCTTTGGAGGCATCCTGCAGTCTGGATCTTTTCACACTGGATTCAGGTTGGTTTTCTGGTGAAGGTGACTGAAGCTCTGAGACAGTTTGCTTTCGTGTGTATGCTCTTAGGTATGTGTCCTGGTTTCGGTTGGGACAGCGTTAATTTTCTTCCCAGTATAGTGCTGTGGTTTGTATTTAAAATGAGAATAATGTTGATTATACACTGATTCTTTAGTTGTTGTTAAGTAGTCAAGGACTTTTCAGCTTCTCATGCTGTGCCAGGTGCACAGAAGATGGGGGTGGGGGGACACAACCAGGACAGCTGACCCAGGCTGGCCAAAGGGATGTTCCACACCATATGATGTCATGCTCAGTGTATATTTTTGGGGAAAAAGAGGGAAGGAGGGGTATGTTTGAAGCGATGACGCTTGTCTTCCCAAGTAACCGCGATGCTTGATGGAGCCTGGCTGTCCTGGAGGTGGCTGAACATCTGCCTGCTGATGGGCAGTAGTGAATGAATCCCTTGTTTTGCTCTGCTTCTGTGTGCAGCTTTTGCTTTACCTATTAAACTGTCTTTCAGCCCATGAGTTTTCTTTCTTTTAATCTTCTGATTCTCCTCTCCATCCCACTGGTGGTGGGGAAGTGAGCGGGCGGCTGCATGGCTGGGGTTAAACCACAACAGTCTAATGAATGGGTGGATGAGAAGACTGTCCATCTCTCAGGGTCCTTCCAGTCCAGTCCAAAGAAGTTCTGTGTCAAGGTACAGTGAGGCAGCGCTGTATCGTGGGTGTATAATATTAACAGACTTCTGTAGTGAAAAAGTCAGAGGAAGCTTGATTAATCCACAGCCACAAATAGCGAAGAGAAGTCTAGAGGAAGAGCGCTCTTGGATCTTCTGCGTCAGCTGAGGGGATGGAGATGTGGTACATCTTTTCTTGGAGCTGTGTGAGTATTTCTGCTGGATATTGGACACTCTTGTGTGGGAAGAGGGTGTTAGCTTACAGGTAGGACAGCGAAATGCACGAATGCAGGAAATGTCAGACTGAACATAAATCAGACTGAATACATGAATACAGCAGACGTACCTGAGTACCTGAGGGCTTCAGCGAAGCCAAAGCTGCCTGCAGCCTGTGTAAACATGGAGATTTCTGAGCAGTGTTGAAGCCTGCTGTTACAACTTTATTACTGTTAGTCCCCATGCTAGATAGCTCCAGGCATGTAAGGCTGTGTTTACTATTGCTGCATTCATACCTTCATTTGCTGGCTAGATAAACGTGTTGAAAAGATATTTATTTGAGATTTGGAGTTATAGTTGGGACTTCTATTACCTGCCCAGCTTGGGCACAACAGAAAGCTGGAAAAGTTGGGTGTGAATCCATAGCAGTGGTGATAAACTGTGGCAAAATACTAAAACTACGAGTGAGCAATTCAGTACAACTAATTCCAGATAACGTTGTAAATGTATGAGTGGAAAACAGTTTTGCTTTGCCTTGTTAAAAACTAACATGAGTGAAAACATGCTTAGGACTTCAGCCTATAGCCTAGATAGAATATATTAGACACTGGGTATATCAGCAGTTGGTAAATATTCAGGGTGGGGACATGAGGGGAGAACACTATAATTACAGAGATAATTACAAGAACAATGGTGTTACTGGAGGAAAATGTATTTGTAAAGTCACCTTGTGCCACCTGTTGAGTTCTTGGAACAAAGTTCAATTAATTTGAAAGCTCTTACATTCTCAGGGTAGTTTGTTCTGAGCAAAGGGAGGGAAAAGTGGGCAGTTTTCTTGTCTGACGATGAATCCGAGAGGAATTTCTGTAGCTGAAATGAAGAGCTATTATTTTTTCTCAGAATGGTGTTCATGGCTGGATTTTGTAGCGCAGGGTAAGTTGGCTTAATTTTATAATAACTCTCAGATTTTGTAAATTTAAACAAACCAGAGTCCGCTAAGTCAGGGGTGGGTAAGGTGTGTGGCTTGGGACTGTGCTCTTGGAAGCATTTTGAACTACTTGTTTTGTATGTGCCAGAAAAAACATGGATTTGAAGAGTCTTACTACTATAAATTTTGCTGGCTCATTGATTCTTGAAAATATACTCTGTTGACAGAATGCATGTTGTCAGAAGAGTCTAGTGGGTGGTAGTATTTCAGTTTTATTTGAAATAGTTTTCTGAAGGAAGTAAAATATTAGATATTTTAGGATCTAAATCTTTATATGAGGTTTTTAAGAACTAACTTCCCTCTCAAATAGCATCCACAGCCCCAGCTTGCTTACCAATTCAGCAACACTGGTGAATGATTTTCTTTCTTCACTTAGGTGTCTGCATTGATTTGTTCTATAAGACTGAGGAACCTCAGCTTCCTTTTTAATTGCTTTTCCCTGAAATTTTAAATATATTTTTTTAAATTTAAAATCTTTATTGTTTGTGTTAAGAAGTAAAAGTGAAGGAAATGCATGATTTGAGGGGCGTATCTTACAATCATGCTAAGATACATGCTGTGATAGAAGGCAGAAATACCTAAAATGGATGAACTATCAGCAGATTTCTGAGAGTGGTCCCACTCAAGATCCCTGAAATTGCTTATTATTTCCCATTTCTTGTGTTAAAAAGTTACTAGAATTCCTTTTTAAACAACATAAAATTACTTTATTCTATATTACAGTGTTATAAAAGTTACCATTTTAAAATTCTTGGTGCCTTACTCAGTTTGGGGGAAAAATTTTACTTCTCCAGCTGTGTTCATAATAATAAAGGAATATGTAGGCTCTGGGATACTGATGTACAGGCGACTGCTTTTATTCCCCTAGATGATGATTCCTGTAAGAAAATAAGGGCTTCTAAGAATCATTCCAATTAAAGAGAGAGACATGCACCTACAGATTTAGGGGCAATACAAGACCTTGTCCCTGGGCTCATGTTCCAATAGAGTCACTGACTCTGAGCTCCTTGAACCTGCTCCCTTGGCTCTTGGGCATCTCCAACCTCTGCCTATGATTTTCTCTTTGTCTCTGTTTGCTAAGATTTAAGCTGCCTATGAGTCTTCTTACAAGGGACAGACCTTTTCTAGGGGTTGTTGTTTGACATTAAGGGTTACACATGCGAATGGAGAAAAAAATGTCCAAAATTGTTATGTTACTTCAATACATGTAAAATGAATCTTCAGAAAACAAAATCTGTCTGTGCCTGCAACTCTTGAAATGGGGAGAAAATATCTTCCTGACCATTGGTGCTATCTTAAAAGCCAATTTAATTAGAGGCACTAGTGTGTATGGCATTAATGCTATAGTGTGCAGTGAGTTAGCAGGAAGGAAAACTTTCCTGCCTTCATGGCTGCTGAGGAATATATGCCTTAATGAGGAAATGAGATTGGAAAAAATAATGCAATAAAGAAAAAAAAAGCATTTACAGTTTCCCTGATGAATCAGCAGAGATACTTTCCTTCGATAGTTTAGAGTAAAAATGACTTAATGTTCTTATAGTGTGCTTTTGCTTTTCCATATGGAGAACTGTCAACAAGAAGGTATTTACTCTCTGGGCAGAACCAGTCTGGGAGCCAGGATGTAACTTTATTTACTACCTTTATCTTCTTCATTGTTTTTTCAAGAAGTTCACATTCTCATGCGCTGTTGCAATCTGAGTAGCTGTACTGAAGTCAGGCTTAATAAGATGGCCTGCACTACTTCCTTTTACTGTGTATGCCAGTAGTGTTTAACAAAATCCCACATGATCTTCAAATTAACCTCAAAGTTTAGGCTAACCTGAAAAGGTTAAACATACATGGCCTTGTGGTAGAGCACGCCAGGTTAAAACGATCAAAATTTATTGTAAGATTTCCAGCACATCCTGGTTGAAGCTAGCTCTTGTATTTATTTGGTTTTTCAATCTTATTTTAGAGCCACTACATCTTCTTCCAAAGCAGGAAGTGAAGATCAGCGCAACTCCTATGTGTTTCGTTTCTTGCTCAGTGATTTTTAAAAAATCCCGTTTCAGTCACCAGTTAATCCAACCTCACACACAACTTCTGTTTCTTGCACTTTGACTTGAGTATGACATGAAACCGTCCTCAATCTTGTTGGTTGGTGTTTTTTCTGAAAATAATGGACAGGGGCTGCTGACAATCTTAGTTTTCACATTTCCTTTTCTTCGGTACCTGTCAGTAGTCTTTAGTGTCATTGATGGTAGGTTTGTCAACTTGCACGAGATTTGGGATGAGGGACAGGGCTGTTGAGTAAGTTCATTGTTTCCTTTAGGAGTGAGGCCAACAAACTAACTGGAGGACCCTATGGGAATCTTCTGTAGAGTCCACTGCTTCTTACCCTTTCTTATCCCTGGGTGGAAAAAATGTGATTTTTTCACCTGCGCTGCTGTCAGCACGCAGTGAGGCTCAGCCTCATCTAATTGTTTCAATCAGACTTACAATTCTCATTTCGAAGTTTCTAGTGAATTTTGGAACTTTTGTAAAATAGAGACCACAAAAAAAAGAGTCCTGGGAGCAAGTTAGAAGAGGACCTTGAAGGGCTCAGTGGGAGTAGCTCGCAGTTGTCTTTTAATAAGGAGGTTTTTTCCACAGACATGTAGCAGTTGGTGGGGCATTTGGGAGCGAATGACCCTATAATGTCAGATGTGAGTGGTTAGTCAAGTACTCTTTTAAAAACTGTGACTAGTGCGATGCTGGTGACAATTTATCTTAGGGTTGTCCTCGATTACAATAACTCTCGTGATTTGTGAATTATCTATAGTAATCTTAAACTGGACAGGGCTTTATTCTGAAAATCATGAGGAGTTTCAGATGGACAATATTAACATAGTTGCTTAGTTGCACTAGTCCTGAGTAATTCTCCGAATGATTCCCTCTTTTGATTTACTTCTCTGAGAAATCACTTTACAATAGTCTCCACAGTAAGTGACATGTATTTCATATGAATATATGTCAGAGTGATCGTGGAAGAACTTGTTTCTACGTGTCCTTTGGCTTGTGGGGAAGGTGCTACTTGTCTTTCAAGCTTTTATTTCCCTCCTTTTCTTCTTCTAGGTGGAAGTCATAAGCTTTCATGAAACACAAACAACTTGTTTCATGCAGTGAGTCTGCAGAGCAGAATTACTCTTTAATTCCTAAGCCTTAATGATTAAAAAATAAACATTTTCTCTGTTTTAGCCAAACACTTACTAACTCTTACCATCTTTGGTGGATTCAAAAGTTGTGTGAGAAAATGGATGGGGATCAGTAAGTCAGTTGTTTTTAGAGAGGGCTAGTGTGTGAAATGAAGAATTTAGGATACTGCCTCTATCATTTTACATTGGAGAAGTTTTACCTTTTCAATACTGCATGTCGTAACTGGGTTTCTGAAACAGAAACTCAAAACATGTCCTTCTTGGGAGCCCAAAACCACCCAGCTCTCCTTCAATTCACTTTCAAACTCCAGCTTCTGCCATCTAAACCTGTAAGACTCCAGTAGCGTGTTCAGGCGTTTTAACTGGACTATGCAGATGGGGCACAGATAATGTTTTGCTGTCTCTGTATCATCTACCATGATGACTATCAAAGATTGTTTAAGGACTTCAGGTGCAAGTACAGGTGGTGCCTGCCACCTTCTTCAGTGTGAACTTTTCCCCTCTAGTTGATAACGTTTGACCTTGGTTCCTTCTCTGATTTTTTTTCTGACTTCCAGCTATTGAAAATTACGTTCTTTGTCTGCAAGGTAAGTTGTAATGATAATTTTTGCAGATGTTGTGATGTGACTTTCTGGAGTTATTTTAGGGATAGATTCCTTGAAGAAAAAAAAATCATGCTACTGAGTTTTTTGAGTGTTTTCCTATGTAGTTACAAGTTATTTCAAAGTTGAGAAGCAAAATTCTCTGTCAGTAAAATGAAAACATTTTATGCTATCTGTGCTTTGCTTACAGGAATACGTGATTTTTTACTTAAATCAGATAAGATGTGGCAATCTCCAGATGCATGTGCTGAATAATGATAAAGAGCGCTAACTTAATATTTCATTTAAAAATACCTCCTTTGACTGAATGAATATATACATTGCTTGTGGCAAACTCTTGCAGTGCTTTGCAGGTGAAACAGCTTGTAGACAAACAGAATGTCCTATGGTAGAAAAGGCATCAGAGAAATAAAATATAGCTTTAGTCGTCTTTTAACTCAAGCAGCGAGACAAAATGTTTACTTAAGAGAGCCTGAGGAAAGATTGCTATTTTTTTGTGAGTGCAACTGGAACTTTAAAGATTTATGTTGTTAAAGAAAGGGAGTAATGTTTTTTGCGGTTTGAGAGAGGAGCCGCTTTGGCTCAGGTGACTGGCTGTACTGTGCTACTTAACATCATATGAGCCACCAAGACATCAAAGACAGGGAATGATGTAAATGCAACTTGGGTGCATCAGCCAAAAAGTGGGACTCTCAGAGTCCTCGCTTGGTCCTTTGGGTCCTGAAGTATCACTGCTTTGTGAGTACCATTTTGGCACTGACCAAAAATATCTCTCTGGGAATGCCAGATTTGCCTCCCTAAACCGCGGTGGTGTCCTTAAGCAAGGAGGTCCTCTGCTTGTGTCCTATGACAGTCCTGGTCTGGTCAATGTGCTCCAGATGTGGGTGACGTGCATCCACTGTTCAACACTAAACCAACCTCTGCTGCTGTTTTCACTGAAGGGGCTAGAGGAGGTTTGATGGTGTCCACCTTTACTATTAGAGCTTAAGAGAAGAAGAGCTGTCCCTGTGGCCCTGAACAAAGCCTATTTCCTTGCTAAAGGGGGGACTTGGGGTTTTGGCCCTGCTCTTGGAATTTCTTTCTATATTAAATTGTCTCTTAAATACAGATGAGACTGTATGCAGAGACCTTTGGCTGCGTTGGAAAAATTTCTAATGAACCTTCAGCTATTGAGGTGTTAGGGGATTGTTTTGAGGATGGTGCCCTTGGACTTAGGTATCAGCTTTCTCCCTGAAGATGCCTGAGCCACCGTTTGACAGCGATTCCAGTTTACTGCCTAAACAACTGGGATTTGTCAGGGGGTTTGAGGATAAAGCTCCCACAGTCACAAGAGTTATGGATCCTCCACCCAGTGTTTTCCACTCTGGCATGCTTCCAATATAAAAAAAGAGAAAACGTATTCCCAAGCCTATTTTATCAGATGGGTTTTCAGCCATTAGCTGATCGTTTCAGGTCACCTCGGTTTATCCCCCTTCAGTGTTACAAAGTAACCCAGCCTATTTTTCGGGAACAAACAGTCATAAACAGAGTAATAACAACTGTTTTCCACATTAAATTGCTTCCTTCCCTCAGTTAGGAAAGCCTATTATTATTATTGTTTACATTTAAACAATGAGAATGCTCTGTCCCCTCTCTCCCTGTCCCAGCACACACCATCCTCAAACCCTCGCGCTCCACAGGATTTTCACGGATGCTCTGCAACGCAGTCACAGCAGTGCACTTCTGCCTTGAAGTCTCCTCTCCAAACAATGGGCTTGTTCATTCTTGAATAGCGTAATTTTTTTAAAACCATTTCCTCTCTATGCCTATGTTTATTTTAGAAAGGAAAAAACAGAGGTTGCTGTTGGTACCTGCGAACAGCATCAGTGCTTCAGAGACAGAAGGCACGCTTTAGAGCCCAATAGCAACAGTTAAG
Source organism: Pampusana beccarii (assembly GCA_013399365.1). NCBI lineage: Eukaryota > Metazoa > Chordata > Aves > Columbiformes > Columbidae > Pampusana > Pampusana beccarii. The sequence continues at coordinate 127,838 of VWYH01008989.1, forward strand.
GAAGTGAGGGGAGCTAATATGGTATAAAACAATAATATAAGAACAGAGAAAATGTGGCGAAGTACAAGTGTTGGGTACAGTACAAAGTACAACCCAAACTGTACTGGGTTACAGTTTGCCAAATTGTGGAGCACACCAAAAATATACTGATCAGCTCCTAAACTCCAGTGTTGCATGAGAGGCAGTAACTTGAGTGGAACTGCTGCTGCTGATGGGAACAGGCTCCCATTAGGTTTGAGTCCATTCCTCAGTGTTCAGGCTTAGGAGAAACCTCAGTTGCTGGTTTACAGCATTGCACTTGATCTGAAGACCTGCTTGCAGAAGGAACGTTTGCACAAGCTCCTTGTCAGCAAACTGCTGGTGGCTGCACCTGTGAATCTTTAAATGCCTGCAAATCCACCCCAGCTGGGTTGGCTGACACCCAATACCCCTCAGCTGCCAGGTGGTACCAAATGGATGTGTGCTGCTTTTTTTGGGCAAGCTGATGATGGAACTGCAAGTCTTTTCCTTCCACTCAGGTACAGTGAGAGCGTCTTCCTTCTTGCCTGAAAAAGGAAACATGAAGTCATGGCTTTTTGTTGTTGGTTTGTGGAAGCTTAATATACTTATGTGCTCTTACTTATTTGTAGCTGAGCTGCTGTTTCCTTCCCTAGCTAATAAACTAGGGAGATTAAAAAGATGTGGTTTGGTTTCTTCTGCTCTGAGGAGTTATATGCAAGTAATAGTAGGGACTTGAATACATCTTATAAGTAAGGTGTGTCAATTTGTTCGTAGTGCAGGAAAAGAAATTCCAATGCAGAAAAAAACCCCTGAGAGCTGCTGGAAAACATTTCCAGAATCTTAAGATGGAAAAAAAATGAATATTTGGGGACCCCTTACACCTTACTTCCCCAAGTGCTCTGAAGAAGTCTGTGTATTTCTTAAACAGAAATGCTATTTCTTACCCTGAAGTTTCCCTCCAAATTCAGTGCAGCAAATAAATCCTCTTTGGGGGTGGGAATACTTTTAATCTTACTTTGCTGTCATTCTCTTTGTCTGAGCAGTATCTTTGGTTCTTTGTCGATCATTTGAATTGACTGGGTATCGCTTTTTGTTATCCTCAGTGTTGTGTGCTTGGTGTCCTGAAAAGGTGCGTATTTGCATTCAGCAATGGCTAAACTGCTGGAGCGTGGGGATCGGAACAGTGGTTGTCACAGGGTGTTCTGTGTTTGAGAACGAGGGAAAGATTGAGGCTTTTAGCCAAGGACATAAAATCAGTCCTGTTAAAAAGATGCTGTTAAATACTTGAAAGATTGGCTGCAGGTTGAGACTTTAATTGAAGAGGCCTTATTCGCTGCCACCATAATGCAAGGAGCTACAAAGAGCGCTCTCACCTTTGATCTACTTGCCTCGTGCTTTTTCTCTTATAGCCAATCCAAGGTAAGAGCTAACTTAAAATTACATTGAACTAATCAGGTACACCCTTGGTAAGGCAGAAGCTGGTGGAAACTAAATGCATTTTTTTGTAGAGGCAACAAGAGGAAGAGCAGAAAGAACTGCTGGGGGTTGTGTGGGGGTTGTCTCTTACTCCTGTGAGTTTCATGGGCAATTAGTTCAGCTGCTGCATGTGTCAGAACAAATGGAATTTGCTCTTTGGCCTTCATTTCATCCTTCTTTATATTTTCATTCTTCTTACAGTGAAGAGCAGAAACATAGAACTGCTTCAAAAGCTTTTTGGGGTTGAGCTGCTACCCCAGAGCTGCAAATGGGGGGAACTCAGCAAGTTTTGCTTTCTGTTAACTGCAAAATCCTAATCGGTGGAGATTTGGAGGTGGATGTGATGGGTTGCCGAGTTTTTATAGGTCTTTTTTCCTTGTTAGCTAAAGGTTTGCATAACTACATCTTTTGCATGGCTGGTGCATCTATTTTTGGTACTGCTCATCTCAAAATAGTGTGAAGTTTTTTGAAGTGTGCTGAAAAATCTTGACTTCTGAAGTCAGAAGCTAATGCTAATAAACCACCCTTGGCCAAGGAGTGGTTTTGTTATTTGAATCCACAGCCCTACCTGAGCTGTCACACCTAGGCCAAAAGTAAATACAGTAATAGGGCAAGTAGCAATATTTAATGTGGAAAATGAAGGTAATGCTGCTGTTAAAAAGCTTGGTCTTCATGCTGCTGTCCTGAAAGGGCCAGGAAGCATCGTAGGAAACTGGAAAAGAAGGAAAATGTCTGTTGCTTTAGGTCGATTAAAATCTCAGGGACTGGCTGCTTTTTCGATCAGGTAAGGACATAGGTTTCCTGTTTGCTTCCTGAAGACTGGAAACAGGACACAGTTACAGCTGCTGTGTATCTTTGCTGCAGTTGTTTGTGGATGTTACAACTGCTCTTTGCAGGGTTAGATTTCTTTTTTTAAGAAGTGTTTTATTAAAGACATCACTGCCTTTTTTTTAATTATACAAAAATGCTTTCTTAAAAATCCTGCATTTACAAAGTAAAAAGGTCAGGTGTGATTATATGTCATGTCTTTCTATAGAGAGCAATGTCAGCTTTCTCTTTTCTCTGTTGACTGAATTCAACCAAGAGTATTGCACTCCTAAGCACGAGGGCTAGGGTATTCTGTGTTCTCGTTGCAGTGAGATTGTATTTTTTGGAAGGAAGTGAATTTCCATCCAGAACCTGAAGCAGTTCTCCAGGTTAGCTCTTCAGAAGCAGCTAGTCAGTGTGTTTTCCGTTCTTTTTGATCGGTGGAAAACGAGCTTTGGTTACTCTTTGCTGATGTTAAGTCTCCTCTTTTCTCAAGGGAACTGTGGAGCTTGTTGAAGCCCAGGAGGGTGAAAGGATTGGCAATGGGAGAAATTCAGATACTATTTTGGGAACCTGTAAGTGGAGGGAATGTTGAGCTTTGAGGATTGCTTGAAGTGTTTACTTGCATTTTTTCGCACTTTTCTGTGAGTGGGGACATGGTGGGTTGCACGGCCACAGGCAGCACGCTGCAATGCCTTGGCCACAGAAATGCCAAATCATGAGACAAAATCCGGCTTGAAAAGTAAGAAGCTGTTAAGGAGACAGTGGCATTTTTATTCTATTTGTTCTGCAGGTTTAAGCATTTTCAAGTGTAACCTCACAATAATGTAGGTCGGATTTATGGAGGGTAAGACTTAAGGCTGATGGCCGACTCTGAAGGATTTTGCCTATACTCACCAATCTAAAACGGCAGGTAGCTGAGGTGATCTAATAGCTGTATTTTTTTTTTTTTTTGCTTCATTGGGAGCTATAAATGATCCTCCAGTACTGAAATATAACTACCTTGTCCAAAAACTCCCAAACTGAGTATTTTAGAGATGTGATGGAATTAATGTTTTCTGTCTCTTAATTTTATCTCCGATCAAAAGCAGGTTTCTCTTATCTCTGTCCTGTTTGCTCTTTCAGGATTTTGGGGAATGATGATTTCTGCAAATGTTCTTTTTCTTTCCTTCCTTTGTTATAAATAGTTTTGCAGCTTTTATCTGTGTTCATCAGAGTTACAGGAACATCTGATATTTTTGTTGGAACCAGCTCTCCACGAATTTTGACCTGAAAGTCCGCTGCTTCCTGAGGATCTTGTTCATATGAAGAAAAAACAAAAGAAACAACAAGATTCTATGTACCTTAAGAGTCATAAAAAGGGTTTCTTATTGCTGCTAAAGTTTTATATTTTGACTGTAAATATAGTTGTGATTGTGGCACAACACTTCGTTTGTTATAATGGTCTCTTTCGGTTTTCCTTGCTTTACGGAATGATGTTCTTACTAATATATATTATTTGAGAATACAGAGTAAACCTGTTTTTCCTTTCCCAAGTGCAGTTCCTGTGCTGCTTTCATCACGTGTTTCTGTTCTCTTTATTCACTCTCGGGTCATCTTTCTGTTGCCACTAAACTTCACATCCATTTCTTTTTCTTACCTCCTCCACTTGCTCCTTTAATCCCACTGCTACTATAAAAATCAATCTCCTCCTCTTGATTTTTCCCGAATTGTAGTCCTACCTTCTATCTAACATCAGTGGTGTTTTGATTTCCACCTTTAATTACGGTTTTTTGATGCTTACCAGACTGGTGAGCCAGGAGCTCTCTTTTCCTCAGGCCAGTGCACCCTGAGTAGTCACAGCTGGTTGCAGGTGCTGCTGTACAGAGAATGGCTGCTTGTGAAGTTGAAAGGTCATATCCATTTCTCTGTTGGCTTTTGCAGCAGTGGACAGACGGAACTGTCACCAAATACTGCAGGACAAAGTGTTCTACCAACTCTTGCGTGATTAAATTTGACCTGGAGAAAAGTCCAGTTTTGCCTCTCTTTGAAATGAGGAAACTCAGTAAACCCTGTAGCACAGTAAAGGAGAGGCCTTGTAGCACAGTAAAGGAGAGGCCTATGATTAAATACTTGTGGGAACTTGTTTAGAAAGGATGCGTAAATAGAAAAATATAAATTGATATTCAGTTCACAGAACACCAAAAATATATGATTTTGAAATTAGAAATGGTGATAGATGTGTGATAACTGCATGTGGTGGCCTGGCTTCTGTCATGGTTTTGGAGAGGAACTCTACACGTAGTCATGAGGTTGGAGAAGCGCCGTCACTGATGGGATGTTACATTTCCTTTAAAATTACTGAAGTCATCTTTTGCTTTTTGTTTTACTTTCCGGATACATGGTATAAAGGATGTGTAATCTTCAAAGCTTTGAAGTTTATTATTGTCTTGCAGTGCAAAGTGTACTTTTTAAGATGTAGTTCCTTAGTAGGTTTCCTTACATTTCTTTCTGGCAGTATATTTTTGAAAGATTGCAGGGTTCATCCTATTAATTGCACAGCATCATTCACTTTGAAGTGCTCCAGCAACTATTGGTGTTACCAGCATGCTCTTTTTCATGGAAGCAGTGTCTGTCTTTACGGATGGCAGCTTTTATTGGTTTTTGCTGATCATGAGTTTTGACTGCTTGTGCTTGCTTAAATCCAGGTTTGGATGTGATGCAAGGAGCTTTTTCAATGACTTAGTATCCAAGTTGAAAACTGCCAAAGCTGTTTCAAAATGGGTTAGTTTTGTTGCTGCGTGGAAATTTAACAAGCTGCTTTGTGTATATAAACAGGTGTATGTGTATGGATGCAGAATGTGTATATAAACTCATTTTCAATGCTTTGGCATCTTTTTATTTAAATGAGATAGAATTGGTAATTTTGAATGCTTGAGGACCTTAGCAGCAATGAAACCTTTTTTGCATTCATTCTTTGGGAAAAAAAAAAAAAGTTGAGAAGGATTAGAAGGAGAAAATGAGTAGGGCTTTTAAATGGTGTAGAATGCTAAACTAGATGCCAACAGATGATGCATCAAATTGGTCAACATCTTCAAAACTCTGATTATAAAATCTGTGGTTACAGGTTTGAGTTAGGTGTATTTTGCTAGAGTTTTGTTTTTGGTTTTTTGGTTTNTTTTTGTTTTTTTGGTTTTTTTTTTTTTTTTTTTTTTAGAGATAATATACATTTACATTATGCTAAAGATGATCCTATAAGGATAGGTTTTGTCGTGCTGAATTCCAAAAAGTGCCACATCATTTTATTGATGTGCTTTTTGCTAAGTACTGCACCCCTGAAGGAAAAATACATTAAATAGTTATACTTTAACATTGACCTTGCTGAACTTTAATATCCTTTACCATTAATGTTGCCACCCTTATGCTGCACACTTGCATGTGCTTTATTAAGCTGGTCGAGTATCTTGTATATTTAAGACATAATCATAGCTTCCTTCTTGGGGTTTCACAAAACCAAGATGACACAGCCCTTTACCATCAGTCACCTCCACTGCATCCTCTCACAGCTCCCACAGCATCTTCCTCTGCTCTGTGGGCTCAGGTGGCAGGGAGAGCTTAACCTGAGCACAGTGCATGAGTGGAGTTAAAATGAATTCCCTTGTATTTCTAAATATACACGTGTGCCCACACAGATTTTCTCAGGAAGGCTGTTGCTCCCGAGTGTTTAAATAGAGCTTAAATTTGCTCCTAAGTCTTGCTGCTGACATGTGTGCCCACATACCATAATTTTCCTCTCCGATTGTATTTCAAGCTGGATCATGAAGGCCAGGGAAGGGTTTTTTCTTTGACTTATTTGTTCATTCTTACTGCTGTTCTCTGAAGCATACAGCAAGGAGACCAGGTGTTATAACTGTGGAGCAAACATTTGTCTCCCACTCACACTCCAAAATAAAGTGCTAAAATAAAAAGGCATTTGGTTACTGGCTGGAGCCCCCTTTTCCCAGGAGGATGTTTCATACTCTGCTTCACAGGAGCCTGTAGCATCTCTAGTCCAGTGAAATTTTAAGTTTTCTGTGCAGAATGGAACTGCTAGGAAAAAAAAATCACCTTTGCCTAAAATACCACTTAGCCAGGTGGCTGAGGCCAGTTACCACAGAGACACTCTGTGTGGGCTCCCGTCTCTCCAGCACAGCGGGAGCAGGCCCTGAGTCTCCTGTGCAGCGTTGCCTGAGCTCTCTGTGCTGTTTCTTCACGTGAGGTGTTCTGTCTAAGGACGTTCTGGTTCCTGAAAGTGGGAGGTGAAGGTGTGTCTCATTGGTTAATATTGAAGGATAGTAGGGTTGGAAAAACAATGCTATCTTTTGGTGCTCTTAGCCATGGTCATTATTAGATCTTAAGTGGCCCAGGAAAAACGTATGTAATTGCGGGTCTTGGAGACTGGAAGCCTAGGAAGGAAGAAGCTAGGTGTGAGCCTGGAGGATGAGAATTACATGTATCTGTTGCACTAGTCCGAGAAATTAAATTATTTTTAAACTAGTACTTGATTTTTCACCCAAATGACTTGTTTTGCTCTTTCCTCTGCCCTGAAATCTGAAGGCAGAAGCCTGTTGAGAGGTGGTTGTCCACGTTACCTACTACATGATGGGGCTCTGGAACAGGCATTGTTGATGGACTCGAGGGTTTATACTTCCGCTCTGTACTGACAATGAGAACAAGCACAGCCAACACACTGTAGGTAGCTCTTTTTCTTCTTTTACATTCATGTTTTTGTTTTCTTTTGTTTTCTTAAGGAAGTAGCCAGCTTGCCAAAATATCAGTTTCCTGTATCTTACTTGAGTGCATGTAGATGAGGGTGATACCTTTCTGAGAAGGGCGTAGCTCCTCTTCCACTTGGCTTTAATTTCTGAAGGAAGGCCATAAAACTACTTCTCCCTCTCTTTGCATGTTTGGAAAGCACTGCTATGCCTGCTTTGTCATTGTGTAAAATTTTGGACAACAAGAGTTAGGTTTTCAGCCAAGCATATTGCCAAGGACTCTCACTAGCAAATATTTAAGACCAGCTTGGTACTGGTAAGTAAGAAAAGAATTATCAGTGTATATACTTGCGTATGGTGTATCATATCTAGTAGGATTTCTAGCTGCTCTGAGGCTGTTCTTCCTGGAGCCATATTGTAGTGCAAGAGCTAGAATAAAATGCTGTGAATTGTGATCTTTGTCTAAGGACAAGTCAAGATACTTATCTAGGAGCACGCACCTCCACCAAGCTGGTTTGCTGACAGTCCTGGAAAGGAGGGAGTACCGGCTTAGAGCCGAGACATAGATACTGTTTCTGACGTTGTGACAGGTGCTGTTACCTGATCTGAGAGAGGTCACTTACACCATCTCAACTTTCACATGTGTATTTACATGACTTGTGGGAGTGCTGTGAAGACTCATTCACTAATTTTGAGCTCTCTTCAAAATCCGGTATGCTAGTAATGACCTATAAAACACAGAGCGGTTAAGTAAAAAATTTCTAAGGAGTGTTATTTCTTTTAAATCTACCTTTAATTAAAAACATCTAATATTGCTTAGGAAACACTTGTGTTTTGACATAGTACAAAACATAATGGGCCCCAAAATGAAATAGCAGAATTTAAAATAAATTAGTTATCTTACATTCTTCACCTTGTATTTTAATGCCATGCACTGAATAGACCTACTTGTATGGGTGGTAGATTAATGATAATACATCTGACTGGTTTGTGATTATCAACAGTTCCTACCCCATGGCAGATGAGTGGTGAGAACACAGATGTGGGGCACTTTGGAAAGTAACCTCTGGTGTGGTCTGTGGGGGACCTGGGTTTGTTTTTATGGGATTTGTTGATGGCCAGGAGTCCAGAAGCAAAAATGGAGATTTTCCCCATCTGCAAATGGGATTTTGTGAACAGATGTAACCATCAATCCAAGCTTTTTATCCTCACTGTCCTCTTTCCTTGACTCCTCTTGTTGGGAAAGGGTACTTATAGCACCGTGAAGTGAAGAAAAACAATCCGTTTGTTTTCATATGGTTGTTGCTGTCACTCCCACGCATTGGTTCACTCTTTGCATTAGTGAGTCTGGTAACTAATCTCAAGTGTATTAATTAACAAGTAGTCTGCCACTGGACAATTACTTTAAAGGATCAAGTAAAGCAAGATAGCTCAGCATTCATGTCTAAAGATCATATGGAATACTTTGGTTTTAGTTGATTTCATAATCTGTTGCCTTATTTCCTATTGTCTTATGAATAATATTTGTACATATTTCAACTTAGAAAATCATGTAAGTAGAATATATGTCCTTTTGGCAGCTCCTGCTGCTTTGGGTTGCCTCCTTCATAGGGAACAGATGCTTGATAGGTTTACCACCAAGGAAGACATCCCAGTTGAGTTCTGCCAAAGATGTGGGTGAGAATTCCGTCACAAACAGGAAAAGCTGGATGCATTTCTGGGGAACTTTCTAACCAAAGGTTCATTGGAAAAGGACATCTGCCCCTTTGGCAGTTAATTTCACTGTATGGTGTAGGGGTGAGTGATAGAAAAAAATTATGATGATGGATTTACTGGATCATTGTTTGTTAAAGCTAGGGCTCTTAAAGGGAAGTTCTTGAGAAGGCATGCTTAGGATTAATTTTTTAATGCATTCTTACCCTGATAATGCTTGAACAGTGCGTGTGTTCACATTTAAAGCAAACAGCTTGCATCTAATACATGCCAGCACTTTATGCAGGGAGACAAGAAGTGGTAACCAGCAACTGGTGAGCCCTTGGGAAGACCTCTGAGCCTGTGCTGACAGGCGCAGTTGCTCTGCATGTAATTTGAAGAAAGGTATTGTGTCCCTGGTGGCCTGGCTTTGACTGAAAGATGGAGTTTTGCGCTCTCATTTTGCACTGAAGACGGGCTCACAGATAAACAGGTCACTGTCTGCGGAACTGTTTTGCACTAAATCGATTAGAAGCAACATGACCTTAAGCTTCATCTCTTTGCTCTACAAAGATATTGCTGAATTGTGGCTTCTTCTGAAGAAAAGCACAGGTGTGTCTAGTTTTTCAAGTTTTCTTAGTTACTTGACTGCAGGTTAGGCAGGAACTCTGTTAGATAACATCCTGCTGAGGAAAATGGGATGTGTTTTAATACAAAGGCAGAAGTTATATTCTTTTTGTGTACATTCATATATAATTTATTGTTCCAGGTGGGTGTGTTTTCTGTCCTTGTGTAAATTTGCAGTGTATCCTTTTATTTGCAGATATATTTCTTGGTACATGAGACAATCTATTCCTGTATTTTACATGGAAGGCACTTTGTTCAGGATTCCCTCACACAGTGATTATGGCGATCAGAACCACTGCTAAAGCTTACAAGGAGAATTTGCTGCTGCAGAAAGCTGTCCTGCTGTTCCTGAATTACAGTGGGTTTTAATTTTCAATTCATTGCGTTTTATGTAAATATCAAATACATAATTTCTCCTGATCCCTATTTGAGGTAGGAAAAAAGAGTGGTTTCTTTTGCAGGATACAATTTGGCGTCCCCTAGTTGCTATATAGGAGGGTTAATGTAAAAGGCATTATTTCTTAAATTCCTTCAGTCAGAGCTTTCTATAGGAATCTTGTTTCTGTTAAGATATAATGAAACAGTGGAGATATTATTTGCTGTTAATAGTGCGGCTACAGTCCATTGCAAAACTGAAAGCGTGTTTTGTGGAATAGGGGCAAGCGAAAATTGCTTCCTTATTCTGGTGCTTGAATTCACATTTCCAGTTCTGTTTTCTGCTTTTGGTATGCGTGACTGTTGCAGAGGAGAACCAGAGAAAGAGCACTGAATCCATGGGCTGGTGTCTAACCCTCCAACGTTGTTGCTCTTGAAATGTCAAATTTAAACGAAACAGGTATGTAAAGGGTGGATCTTCTTACTAATATTTAATTAGTATTACTAATTAAATTACCAACATGTGAGTCCGAGTGCTCTGCTTCTCAGTAGTGCTCCATGCTACTAGGGGTGATACCGAAAGGCATGCTGCTTAGGAGGAATGAATGAAGGATTTAAGACAAGTGAGGTTAGCCAGATGGAAAGGGTGGAGGGATTAAATAGCCTGAGTAACTTTTGGTCTTTACGTGCATCCTCATCTGTGCTGAGTGAGGAGGAGTGGATTTAGGAAACAGATTGCTGTGGTGTGAGAGAGGGGATGTCTGTTTTAAACTGCAGAACCAAGGAGTGTTTTATGTCAAATCATGGTGGTGCATAAGTAGCCATGCCAGGATTATTTGCTGAGTTTAAAATAGGAGGTTTTAATCTGTTATTTGATTACTGAGAAATAAATGAGCAGAGCTGCTTTTCTTAGCAACTATCAAGGCCTGATTTTTCATCTGTTGGCTGCCATCACTTCTTGTTGGCATGCTTGGTGTGCCAGAGGTTGCTCCTTCTTGGTGATCTGTTGAAAGATTTTTATGTTCAAAGTGGACAGAGGATCTGTCCTTTTCCCCAGCACTGTTCTTTCCTCTTATTCCTCAGTGCTATACGAAGCAGGGGGGGTTGTGCCTGCATCCGCAGAGGGGAGGGATTGAAAGCAAAGGAGAGGACTCAGTTACCCATCTTTCTGTTCTTAACCCTGTGAAAATTTCCAAGGAAAACTATGTCTTCCTGGGGAATTCTGTTGTCAATTCACATCAGGGAGTGAGGGTAGGGAGATGGCAAAAAGGATCACAGAATCACAGAATGGTTGGGGTTGGAAGGATGGATAAACAGAAAAGAGAGGATGGGTTTGGGATATGGGTGCAGGACTCAAGCCTCTGTTCTGCTTAAAGACTGTGCAGGTAGTTGTGAGCAATGCTGGTTCTGATTTTCAGCATACAATGGGCGTGAAAGCATCTCCTGTCTTGTATCTGCATTGCAAGACTAAGAAGTTTCTGACATGATTTGGGTGTTGCAGTAGCGTGTGTGGAGCCAGCACTGTGGCCGTGGATCCCCAGGAGTTTGCAGGCTCTCTCAAAGGGACAGGATCCCATGGAGGATCCTTTATGGAGGTTCTCCTAGTTTGCTTTGTAGGTAAGAGAAATGTGGAAGGAGTACGACTGGAGTCCCAGCAGAGGTCTGCTGTGTGTGCTTGTAATTGAAGGGAGTGTCTTTAAAATCCGGCTGTCACAGAAATATTTGTGATAGACACCCTTCAGCTGCTGGAGTAAGGCCCAGCACACAGGAGTCGCATGTTGGGGAATGAATGGTGCAGTGGATGAATTAAGTCGTTTGCTGCATCTCAGCATTAAGAACATGCCAAAGCTTTATCTGAAAGGAGGAAAGTAAGTCAAGTTGGTATCGTGCTTGTTTGCCTATGAGCCAGGTATGATTTAATCTTCTCAGAGCCGTAATACTGCAGTGGGAATGGCTCTGATACTGGGTGATGGTTTGGCATCCTATAAAGTTGCTATTGCTGAAGTGTGACCCATCAGGAGGGTTGTGAAGAGTTCTTAGGAAACAAATTATTGGCTGGATTTTTTTAGAAAGTGGAGCTGCTTCATCATGACTCTGGGATATTTTCTCTTTCCTTTGGAAAAGTTGTTGCCTTATTTTTCTTTTTTTGTTTGTTTTAATTTATTTTCCAGAAAATTTATATACCTTGTAATAAATATATGGTTGTAGACAGATTTTATTAGCCTGAGGTTCAGCAGGTCTGTCAATGTAACTAAATTTTACCCTGTTCTATATTCATTTTCACATCAATACGGTGAATTTAGTACACGTTTTAGTTTGCATGTGTTCATTTGTTGTAATGCCGTGATACCTATGTTGGAAATTTTTCTTTTTTTTCAGGATTGTGAGGTGGGGTTGGGGATTTCTCACTGGAGAATTCCTTCAGAAGTACATAGAAACTTAAGTTGGGAGGGACTCTTGCATATACCCCTAGTCCTGCCTCTTGCTTCAAGCAGGTTTCTCAGAAACTTGTGCATTTGAGTTTTGTAGATCTTCGAGAGTGGAAATTGCTCAGCCTCACTGGGCAGCCTGTTCCGTTGCTTGGCTCTTCTCATGGTGAATTTTTTCCCTTGCATTCAGCTGGAATTTCCTGTGCCGCAACATCTCACTGTTGCCACTCAGCCTTTTGCCATGCAAAGTTTCAGTAAAGGCATTAACTCCTTTCTAATAAGTGTTGGCAACCTTTAAAAACTAAAATAAGCGCTCCAAACTTCTACAGAGCACCTTGGTGGTGTCATTGAAACCTGGTATTTACTGGGACCTACAGCTGGGTTTTAAAGGTAATCCCCATCTTAAGACCACTGATGTGACTTTTTTCTGTTCATTTGGCTTTTTGTTTGTTTATTTTAACCTGGCTTCAGTCTCAATGAAACAGACTAGGCAGCAAGGTCAAATGAGACTTCAGATGAGAACATCCACCACCAGGGAAGTTCAAGGGTGAAGTTTGCTCTTCAGCCTCTTCGCTGCACATGATGTGTGAGAGATTCTGCCTCTCATCATTACAGTGTTACCCTGACATGAAGGAAACCTTAAATGTTTGTTTCCTCAAATGTTTTTATAGATGCTGTTTCTTAGGCATTTCTCTAAGTATCAAATATTCAGATTTTTTTTTTCATGTCTTTTCTCTTCAAAATGCAGCCATATTGCATTTATGTTTTATGTGGAAGAGACAAAGTCAAAGAAAATGGAAGAGCAGTCACTCAAGGTGCTTTTGTAATCCTTTGTTTCCCAAAGCTTGAGGAACTGTAGCAAACAAAGCTCAGCTTTGCTGTACTTAGCCTCATTTGCTGGTTTTATGCTTACTTAGGTGAGAGAAATTGTCTATGTCATCTAATTCAGAGTAAGTGATGTATCTGTTCAGTTCTCAGTTTGAACATGACAGGGGTTTGTTTGTTCTAAGTTCTAAGCAAGGATTTTGTGTTTCGCTTGAGGCGATTTATAGACCATGGCTTCTCTTGACAAACAGCAAGTTGTAACATTTTTAATATGCATCTACTTTGTACTTGGCACACACAAAATAGGGATTTGTTGTTGTTGTAGGAAGCTTAAGTAATTCCCTTATATGCCCAAAAGGGCAGATTTTTAAGAGAAAGCTGTCAATCTTTGTACTTAAAGTCTAACAAAACAACCTCTAAAAATAGGGATAACATCCAGTTATAGACTGTTGCACTTACAGAAACAGAATCTAATTTTTTTTTGCAGATGAGACACTGAAATAAATTCAAGAAATTATATCTTCATTGATTTGTTTTGCACAGTCAGTTTCCATCAAAAATAACTCCTTGCTTGCAGGGCCAGAGCTTTCTTTTGCAGAACTTGATTAGTCTTCACAGCCATGTGCCAAACCACGTGTCGTTTAAAGTCTTATCTTGCTTCCAAAATATCATACCAAAATAGCATTCTGTTCAGCAGAATTACCAAGCACTCATGGAGCTGGTCCTGTGCATGTTGGCTTTTCAGTTAAAGCTTTGGGGCGTGCTTTGAGATGCATATTTTTCTGCAGAGGGAGGGTAGAGAGCAGGTGGTTTTAGTGGCAAAGAATCTTTGGTTTTGTTGCCTGAAAAGATGTCCACTTTAGCATATGTGTTTAAGCTGTGTGATTGCATCATTAGTTTTTAAGTCACGCTGGAGATGAGTACTATAATTTGCGTGTAGTTCTTCTATTTAGAGTTGATCTTTCCATTTTCCATATTTGTATGACTTCCCCTTCTTTGCAAGGCTTTAGTACTTAGAAAGCAAAATTCCCGTAATAATTTTCTCGTAGCATTAAATCTTATTAAGCACAGTTGGCAAAATCTAACATTTTTGTTATTACGTAGAGGCTTTCTTGCCAGATTACAAAGTGGGGCACATCTGGGTCACTTGCCTTCTTATCGCTTGAGTGCTGGCTAGGGGAATAGTCCCTGCTGCTCAGGCTACATCTAATATTTTTCCATTAAAAAAAAATATAAGTCTTCGCTTTTTGCAGAATCTGCTGCTTGTAGGCAACTAAGAACATCTAATACTTTAGAAATAATTTTATACTATACGGTCAGCATGATTTGCAGTATTAAGGAATTAATGATGCTGTAGTTTTGCCAACATTTGTCAATCTTGTTTTGGGGCCCTGGTTCCCAGCAGTCTGAAACTATCCTGCAAGAGCAGAAAAGGGTTTGCCAGGAGGCTTGGCTTTCTTCAGCGCATCCTGGAAAGAGGATGAGAGGGATATTATTGTTTCAGTAGTAAGAGCATGCAGTATGCGCCAGGTGAATTTTTACTTTTAAGTAGGAAGTCCGTGTGACAGCGTGGCTGCCTTTTATCTCTGTCCTTTTCATGGCTAATAAAATCTATGCTATAATATGGCTGTGTGGCATGATTCAAAGTTCTTCTTCCCTCTCAATTTGGGAAGTGAGTAATTATGACTTGAAATAGCACAAAGAATTTTTTTCTCACCAAAACAGGCTAGGTGAACTTAAGCACTATATGCAGCAAAAGCGTGGCAAAACAGATTAGATGCTATAAGTGGTAATGCTTTCAGATTTATTGCAAAAATTGCAACATCTTCTCTTCCCACCCTCCCCTTTTATCTTGTTTTAGGTTTTCTTCAAGTACGAAGAATACTAAGTCTTGTTGTTGATCCTTAGATTGACTTCTTCATTACTATGTCATTTTCTTCTAGTTACAGATAAGCTAGTATTTGATGAATGTTTAAGTCCTACCTAAAATTAAAGCTGATCCCTGAGAAGCTAAGCTGTGAGACTACAGAGCAGGGAAGAAGCTGTAGTATTTAGCATTTGGAATAGATGTACTTACAGGATACTATACATGGAAGAGAGGGGATCATATTTCCTCTGATGTTTGTGCTTTGAGATGATATTATTTAGGCAAACTGAGTCAAAGAACTTTGCTGCCTTTTGCAAAAGGGGAGGTGGAAGAAGGAAGAGAACAAAAACAAGTACATCCTTTGACATGCACAATAAATGGTCAAATTGAAAAATTTTCAAGAAGAATTTGAAAGAAACCAAAATCTTGTTTGGATCTCCAAGTATGCTTTTGAGCAGGTATTTTGTAATTTGAGATAAGAAGATGGGAACTGTTACACCTTTTGACATCTTGTGCCAGCCCAGCAGTGCTGCATTTGCTGTACACCCCAAAAAAATCTTTAAAAGACAGACCAGTGATTAATCTTCCTACCTGAAACCAAACCATCACTCTTTTTTTTTTTAGTAGGTAGTCCTGTGCCAAATCTCCAACCCTGTGATCTTAAAGAATAAACAGCTAGACTTTTTTTTTTTTTTTTTTAATTGTGGTTACAGAAGGCAGGGATTACCTGGGTAAAGCAGGTGGTTCAGCAGGCATCTATATAATACAAAGTTTTTTTTTTTTACTTTTCTGTTATTTTGCCCATGACAAGTTCCTGCCCCTTGTATTTTAATTCTGGAATTGCAGCCTTTCGGAATTATTTCTGTGATTCTAATTTATGTGTCTTCTAAGTAGTTGTGGTGTTCTTCAGGTATCGTTAAATGAGCAGTTATCAAGCTTCATTTCAACTGGGTCATTTAAATATTACCGAAACTTTGGGATTATGAGCAGTGCTGCAGAAATATTGTGGAATCTGAAAGATCTGAATGGTCAAGGCTTCTGATGCATGAGTCATTCAAAACATCACTCAAACAATAAGTGTCTCTGTCCACTGTGCATGGGCTTGTAATAGAGGGAACATCACTTGGATTTGGATTTTCTTCAGCAGTACTGCTTCCAAGTCTTGACTCAGCTAGATCCTTACTTAATGCTGAAAATGTATGGGATTCTGACCTAGCCTATTGTAGCAATGGGCTACACAGACGTGCTGTTCTATGTGGTGATAGGCTATATGGTCCCAGAAAATGAACTGTGGTTAGTAACGACACAGAAGCATAACTTTCATAAAGCGTGATTTGCTGAAAACTCAACTTGAGCATTTCTTATGCCCCAGGGCTCTTGAAAAGAAACTGTCTTTTCTGACTGGGAGATGGGAGATGTAGCTGTAAAGCTTTTACAGGCAAGATTCTTACATACCTGTACATTTAAAGCATTTTTTTGGACACCCAGTGCCATATGAAGCTGTTTGGAGCACTAGGTTGCTTTAGTTCTATTTGTGCTAGCAATTGGGATGCTGGTGGAGACAAAGAATTCATAATTCTTTCCTGCTTGGGATATTTTAGCTGACCAGAAATGCACAAGTTATGAGGGAACTGTTTTACTTGGGTGAAAAATTTCTTCCTAACTACGCTTTAGCAGACAACTGTGTTTTGCATGAAAATTCAAGAGATTCAATCACTCACTTTTCCTGGCCCCTTGTTTTGATGGCAGTGTAGTCAAATAAAATAGAAATGAAGTCTTCTGGAAGATATTTCAATCTGGTGAGGTTTTGATACTTAGTTTATGAACATTTTCATGAACTCCTGTCATGTCACTCCTAGGTGCTAGAGAGAGTTCAGAGAAGGGCAATGAAGCTGGTGAAAGGTCTGGAGCACAAGTCTGATGAGGAGCGGCTGAGGGAACTGGGGCTGTTTGGCCTGGAGAAAAGGAGGCTGAGGGGAGACCTGATCGCTCTCTGCAACCACCTGAAAGGAGGTTGTAGCATGGAGGGGGTTGGTCTCTTCTCCCAAGTAACAAGGGATAGGACAAGAGGAAATGGCCTCAAGTTGCACCAGGGGAGGTTTGGATTAGATATTAGCAAAATTATTTTCATGGNTCAATGTGTCTACAGGTGGACCTGTACACATGGACCTGAGGAGCTCAGTCTGCAGCTGTTATTTCTGAGCACACCCAGCACAGAGCTTGCAGGCATCAATATTTATCTATTCAGCAATATTTAAAAAAACAAAAAAACAGTTTTAAAACTGGAGAGCTCTCCTGGTGTATTGACTGGCTGATTAGTTTCATGTGGCTTAGCATGGAAGAGAACTATCTTCACCAGCTCTGCTGCTCTGGCCCTGCCTCCTTTGGGGGCTACACAAAGGAACTGACTGTTAGTGATGGTGGTCGGGGGGTAAAGATGAGGAGGGAAGAATGAGGAAATGAAAGGTTTGCCTTGGGGCTGAGAGAGATGAAGGGACTGTTCTGAAAGTCATTATCTTGCATTTATAATTACCAGATGGGAGGGTGCATTAATGAAGAGATTTTTTTCAAACTAAGACCCCCTTCATAAAAGGCATTGAACTCTTTGGGTGGGTAGGCTGTTCCAGAGGAGAAACAAAACAAATCCGGTTGAGGGAAAAAGTCGTTATTTCTACAGTGTAAGGCATGAATTTCATAGAAAAGTTATAGACGTGTTTTCAGGAAGATCTTGCTGACTCAGCAAGAAAGAGGAGGAGGAAAAGTTATTTCTAGTTTGCTTTATGGTATGCTACTGGGATCAGTGCTGAAAGGCATAATTGTGTCCGTATGTGTACAAACAGGTTGGCTTTCACATTGATATAAAGTAATGGCTGTAGGATTTCATACAGAACTACTCAAAGGAAGGTGTAATTCCAGCTGGCTCAGTGGGAATTGGATTAAACCCATTACGAGAGGCTGACGAGCTGTGTCAGGCGGCTTCTTTTCGCGTAACATAGGTACAATCTGTTCAGACCCCCTCCAGCCTTGTCTTCTGTGAAAATGGTTTTGCTTCAGCATGTCAGGCAGACTCCCAAAGACAATGAATTTTGTTTGATCAGAAAAGAAAGAGGAGCCTTTACCAATAAGTGAAAATCTTGAGTGACATTGATCGTTTTCTCAGATCCGGGTTTCATCAGGGCTTACTGGCACCAGGTAATTCAAGCACAAGTTATCTTTGTGCCCTCATGCTTACATCTGTCATCCTGATCATTTGAAGTGTAGTCAGAGGCCTTTGATAGGACGGGGTCAGGCCCTTCTCAGCCATCTTCTTCCATCAGAATAGACAGGACTGTTAAAGCAAGATTTTAAATTGAATTAGAGTATTACATATCTGCAAGACTGTGGTTCACATTTTTAAAGATAAAGACTCTTTTAATAAGAGCCACATACTTAACTGAGTCCTTTATGTTAGCAAAATGACACTTCTGTCCTCTCCTACACTCATAATTTAAATGCTAGATAATGTGTTTTTTAAAGGACCTCCAGTTGCTGGCTTAGGAAAAAAAATGTGCATTCCCAGCTATTATATGTGTTCACTTTTTAAAAATAATGGTTAAAAAAAGCAGTAGTAACTTTACAGGATGTTATTTTACTGTTGATTAGCACCCACAATATTAGATGCATTATAAATCTCAGGGGCTTTATTTTAAGCAGACTACCCTGGAAGGCACTATAAATGAGCTCTTCAGGAAAGACTGGATATTCTAGCATGTTTTGATGTGAGCATCTCCTTTCAGACATGAATTTTAGATACAGTAAAACAGACAAACTCTTAGGTATCTATTTTGAAAATACTGTGTAAAGCAGTCAAGGCAGAACAGGAAAAATCATGGGCTGTGTAAGTATTAATCCATGTAAGTAGAGTTCAAGCCTATAAAAATTCCCTGGAAAGCAGTGAACAGATTTTCAGTAATTCTGTGTTTCAATGTGCACTTGATTTGCTTTACTGAAATGGAGATTGTCCCTAAAGACTTCAGCAGGTAGCAGGTTTTCTATTTAAAGAATATGCCTAAGAAATTGTTTTCCCCGAAGTCCATGAGTGATAAACTCCCTTTTCTAAAGGGATACTAAATACAAAGGAAATGAGGCAGAGTTTTTACAATTGTATCTCCTCTGAGAGGAGACAGGGTTTGGAGAGGGATTTCTGGCTAAATCTGTGAACGCTGATACTGGGTTCAGGTGTATTCTGTCAAGTGGCTGGCTGCATGTGAACTGTGCAGCAGTTCCCAGAGTTGCATTTTCTCGCTTTGTCTTGTACCGCTATATTTTATCTCGGTTGTTTCAAATTATTGAAAAGTCAGCTCTAATCTTAATGCATATTCTGCTTCTTGACAAGTGTCATGAAACCAGATCAGCAAGAGCAAGCTGAGGAGGGGGCTGAGCCTTGGTGGAGGAGAGAGCAGCAGGACCGGCTTCTGGATGTTTGCTATCTGTAAACAGACACAGTGTGCTGCTTCTGCAGTTGCAAACATACTGGCTCTTAAATCTGAGTTAAAACTGAGTTTAAAACCAGGGGGAGGAAAATACTGTCTTTTCAGTGAAAGAGTATCTATCCACGTGGTTGTGGGCTGCCCTGTACTGATCACAAAAGCTGCTGTTCCTATCAGAGAGGATACTGAGGCAATCAGATCTAGAGTTGCGTCTTTACCTGGCAGAAGGCAGGACCACAATGGGATTGATCACACAGATACATGAGGAAATGCTGATTGTTATGTATCTAGAAAACATAAAGAGTTTCCCTGACTTGCAAATATCTTGCCCACTTGAATGGTGTGTGTCACGTATTTATTTGCATATGCAAAGCACGCCTATTTTATTACATGCTTATGCTGCAATAATGCAGATCATTTCTGTCTGTGACTGTAGGCAGGATGGCATATTGCAGAGTGATGACCTTCTTTTCCCTTTTCCTCTCTCCCACCAAAAAATTAGGCATTGGTCCTGTAAGAGGTTATATTCAGGTAAATCGGTCCACCTGCAGGCATTGGTTTGCAGAATCAGGGAGTGTTTTGTTTAGTTTCTTAAACACTGCTGCAGGAAGGCTCCTTCTATTAAAAAGCACTGACAGCAAAAATAAAATCTAGAATCCTTTGCCCTTGGAGGTGGTCCACTCTTTCAGAAATGAGTTGGTCATCTGAGATTGGGCCTTTGAAAGATCTGTGTTCGGTTTTGTCTTAACACAATTACGATGATGGCGTAACTGAAGGTCTGGGTGAAATATGACTTTAACAGTTAAAGATATCCACTTACAGATTTGACAGCATGGTATGCAGAGGTCTTCTGATCAAGCAGCGGTTCACCGGATGCAGAAGAATAGCTCTAATCAGTGTGTGACCTTGGAAGTGGTCATGCGTCTTCCCCTGCCAGACTGGCCAAAAGAGAACAGAGAAGTTCTGTTTCCCAGTATAAGTTGTTGCTTACATGGAAAAAGTAACTGAAAGTGGAGGGCTTTTTTGCTGTTCTCAAATAAATACAGTTATTGGAATTTTACACACATGAAAATTGCTTATAAAAGTGAGCAGCTCTCCCCTCAAGATCTATTA
This sequence comes from Pampusana beccarii, assembly GCA_013399365.1. Classification (NCBI taxonomy): domain Eukaryota; kingdom Metazoa; phylum Chordata; class Aves; order Columbiformes; family Columbidae; genus Pampusana; species Pampusana beccarii. The sequence continues at coordinate 148,251 of VWYH01008989.1, forward strand.
TAGTATTTGAAAGATCTCAGTAACAGCAAGTCCCTTACTTGAGGGCCAGAGCTCTACTTCTGCTTGATCAGTTTACACTTCAAGGCAAATGACACTTTTCCTTGCATCACTTTTAGGTTTTTACTTACTTTTCCTGTGCATGCTCACAGTTCTGAGTGTCAGATTTGAGTCTGTCTTATTGGCATTTGAATGTACATTAAAAACAAAACTTATTTACACAATGCCAGATTAAAAGAAATGTTGAAAACCAAATAATGAAAGTGCTTGGTTATCCCTTCGCTGCTTTACAATGAGGCTAAAAATATAGAATAATTAATTTTTAGAAACTGCAAAAGAGTAAAACTTCTTGGCTTGTTGTAAAGAAAAAAGAGGTCATAGTTTAATGAATGAGGCAACTCATCATGCAGTCTTTGTCACAGTCATTGAATGTCAAGTTTCTGCTTGACCTCTGGAAATACACTGGAAAATACCTCTGTTCAAACACTGTGGCAAAAAGAACAATGACTCAGGAAAGCAGTATATTTGTTATTAATCTAAAGTGGATGGGCTGAGATAAAAGATGACTCCATGCTCTTCACAGTTGAGGTACGAGTGAGAGTGTGTGTGTGTGTTTTCAATACGAGGCTGTCCTTTCAAGTCTGTTCTACCTACCTTATTGAACACTGTTGCTTTAAAGTATCTGAACACTAGACAACAAGCTGGAGGGAACATAAGTTTCTCTCATGAGTTGAGAAGGTTTTAATAAAAACTGGATATCTAAAAAACCCACCGTTTAACGTCATTCCTGAGGAATATTTGCTCTACAGTGTTTGGTTCAGTGACACCCGGTACTGCTTCCAAGTGTCAGCAAATCCACATTACTCTTTTATCAATATGCTGTTCAAAGAAAAGTTTGCCCTTGGCAAACACTTGAAAGACTCCAAACACTTTCACGTATTTTTTCAAAACTTGGACAGTTTTCTGGATGTTTGTGTTCTAGGGATGTTTTTGGTTTTTTTTACCTCTGCTGTGAAATATTACACAAAGTGACTTTGCAATGCGAATTTCTGTTTTTCCTCCACAGATGAAATCATGCATCAGGATATCATCCCCCTCTATGCTGCAGATATTCAGGACCAGTTGAAGAAACAGTTTGCTTACCTGTCAGGTAAGACTATGGTGTTCCCTTCTATAGTCATTGCTCAGGTGTATGGTTGGGCCTGTTATGCATTTATAGTTTTTGACTTCTCATATAGGAGAAACTCATATTTTATGAGCAACTTAAAACACAGACTACCAAGATGTGTTATTTAAGGATTTATGAGAAGATTTATTTTTTTTAAAATGTATAATAGAAATTTTATAGTTCGTTTTCTAGGATAATGGGATGGAATTGAGGATAGGATAAAAAACATACAGGGGAAAATAAATAAGGTAGTACCGACAAAACCAGTACAGGAACATGTAGTCTCCTATAGTCAGTGCTAAGGGGGAGCTGTGGGTGCTTCCCCTGAGCTCCCCAGTGCTTGCAGCTAGGAGAGGGCTCAAACACCAACCTGGAGCTCGTCTCTGACCTAACTGAGCCCTTGCTGGGAGCTGGGGAGTGCAGTGCCGACGTGCTGGTGGTCGCTGTGGTCTTGCAGTCCTCAACCCACAGGCTACACTGCCTCTGGCTCTGCTGTCAGGTTTGATACTGAAGCCCAAGCTGACACCTGGAACTTGACCAAAGTCATGTCTGCGTGAGCACCACGACACCATGTTCCCCCACAGCCCTGTTGCAAGGGTCAGGCATGTATAGCAACAACTTCTAGGCAGGTGTTTTGGCTTGGTACCACTGTCTGCCTTTTGCAAAGGAATCTTCTTTTAGGCTTAAAGTGCTAAATCAGCATGGCCGTGTTCACACAGCACAGAGTGTCTTTCCTGCTGGACAACCTGTTCCAAATGGGCGAGGGAGGCCTGTGTTTATGTGTCGTGCAGGTGTCGGTTGCTGGGCTTGGTCGGTCTCTATGCTGATACTGCAGCTGGCTGCTAATGGGTAAGGGGAGGATAGCGCTTTGCTCACTGAGCAGGCTGTGCATTTTTTTTTGTCCAAGATTCTGGGGTTGTTTTCCTCCCTGTAAAGGTCTTGCAGGTGTGTGGCAGTGAACTTGCTGGGGTTACTGCCCTGCCCTCCCTCCAGTATGTACAGCGGGAGAGCATCAGCGGCTCTGCAGAGCTGCCCTGCCGCCTTCAGCGTAAAGGAGATCTACTTCTCTAGGCTTAAGCTCGGCTTTATGACTGTTCTCTCTTCCTTTGAATCCCTCCCTCCATCAGATCGAAAGACACAGGGGAATGAAGCAATGTACTGCTGTGCTTCACAAGGGCTCATTGAATCTTGTTGTGCTTATAGTTGTTAATTATGGTTTATTCCTGCTGCAGAAGCTAAACTAAATGTTGGTCCATGGTACTATGTTCTCTGTGGGGTGATGCTAGCACTTGGAAATAAGATCATTTTGTTTATGTAGTTGGATGTTCATGTTCCATTTGAGATGATGGTGTTTAAGCTGCAGTTCTTTACTGGCGCTTTATTTTTCTGACTTCCCAAGCTCTTCCTTCTTATCCAGGAGCAAAAAAAGCTTATAATAGTGTTATTCAAGAATCAACCTATCCTGAAAACTGCAAGTAGGGTTTGCATTTTTTTTTGTCCCTTTGAAATGAGGGGAAAACTGGTGATTACAGTAGATAAATAAAATCTCACTGGGTCCAACTGGAGATTGTTCACTTCTTAAGGTTGTTGAGTTTGCACAGCCACAAGCGTCTTCAGAACCTGTTACATCCACTGTGCAGTGGAGCTTAGTAAGAGCAGCTGTTTCTTGTTCTGTTTTCTTCTACTTACCCTCCTGTCTATTAGAAATCTGCTTTGTTTGCTTGAGATAGTAGGACAGCTGCGTACTGTGGGCTGTGCCTATGTTCTCTGCTGTGTTTTATTACTCTTGGGCAATATTACTATTAGGCATTTTCACTTCACTTTGGACTTCAGTTCTTTTATCCTAATATTCTCTTGCAGGACATTGAGGGTTCATTTTCTGCGCTGTGACAAATAGTGCTGTTATGGGTTTTGTGAACAAAGGAACAGAGCTAATGTGTTGAAACTTGATTTATGTACAATTTGTTTGCTCTTGCAGTTGTGCTTACGAGTGACTTTGCTGGAGATGCCTCTTAGACATTCACAGTGTGTCTGTGAAGGGGACTTTTTTGCTTACTACTAAGTTGCCTTGGAAATAGAATATTAGGACACAACATACAACTCATTAAAATGAAATCTGTCAATTACGAATACTTCTGGTAGCTAATATCTTTGCAGGTACAGTGTATCACTTCACATCTTAGATGTGTTTCGTTTCTTAGTCTTTGGCTTTTTAACAGCAGTGTGACAGATACTTGAGAATTGCTTTAGTTTCTCTAATAGGATGTATCTAGGTCTCGTGGGACGCTCACTTGAATAGTGAATGAAGCCTCGTCTGCTTCTGTGGCTAAAGGTTGTAGCCCTTCCCAAACTACTTTCTGTGCTTTGGTGTAAATCAGGGTCAATCCTTTCTCTTGGTCTCTTTTCCTTTGCAGGTACAAAGTAATTCATGTCCCTCATTCTGTTAGATTGTAGTGGAAGTAGGGACATGGGAATACATGTAGGAATACAGGGACAGACAAGTTAGGCTGAAACGAAACCAAGTAAAACAAAAATTTGCTTTAATACTTTAGTTTATTGGTAAATAGAGCAAAGTGCAATTAGACCAAGGTGCTACTCCAAGAGGTGTTGAAGCCTCTGGCTCCAGCTCTTGCTCAGCAGTGAGTATGCAGTTGTGTGTTCAGCATCAATCTAATGGAGGGGCAAGCTATGGATGAGGTTTTTAACCAGTCATTCACATAACAAGTTTATAAACCCCAAAGTTAATATTTTACCTCAGACTCAGCTGTTTACTTTTTCCCTTGGAGTTTTTTCTTTATGTGGAACAAGGTCCTTATCTTTGCAAGAATTGTCATTATTTTTTTTGTTGTTGCTAGGCTGTGTTAAACATCCTCTCTACATGGTTCATTGTTTCACCTGTCTTTTTTCTTCCTTCAGTTAGTATTTGTGAAACCACTTTTTCTTCTATATTGCAGAGGGTCTTCTGCCCCTTTTTTAAATTATTCTCACAAAGGACATTGGAAGGTCCATTTAAAAGTCTCTGGAAAATATATTCCTTACAGTCTTTCGTTCACGTTTTATATTTTCTGTCATAATAATTTTCTTTTCTCTTTCCTTGATTAGAAAGTTGCTGTGTGACTGTCATACACAACTTTGCAACTCTCTGCCATTTCTCTATGTAGGTATGTTGAAATAAATGTAGATGAAGAAGAGCGCACAGACAGGTCTGTATGTTTGTATGCATCTTAAATCATACAAGCTATGTGATGTGCAAATGAGACTCTTGGCCATCATAAGTACTGAACCAATTATTTCAGCTCACTTTCCTTTGGATGTCTCTTTATACATTGAACAACTTCAAACAAAATATTTCCATCACAAGAAATACAAATACAGGTTCATGTTCCTTGCATTTTTGCCTATAAATTCATAGGTTTTGTTCCTGCACTTGAAAAAGTTAGCATTGGTACGAGGTTTCAAAATGTTTATGTCTCTGGCCCTTTAAATTACCATTCTAAATAGCGAGCTTCTCCTCGGTCTCTGTAACTTTATTTCCTTTGCTGTGCTCTGGCTCTCCGCTGTGAAAATGACCTGAAAATACCGCACTGGTTCAACTGTTCCCTTTGAAGTATCCATAGGTACTGAGTCTTTTTGTAAAACTGCGTTTGAGAACACCTGAGTGGATCCTGTACCGCCACATACATTGCATCAGTTCTTTAAAAATATCAACTTGATTTTTGTTGCAAATACAACATGTTCAATATATGTTTTGTCTGTTGATAGTGGAAGAGGTTTTACTTAGCAGTTTCTGTCTTGCACAGGTGTAGGCTTAACTGCTGGTTTATATTCACTGTGCTAAACCCACTGTCTTTAGAAATGTGTTTAAAAAAAAAAATTAAAAGTAATAAAGAGGAAAAAAAGCCGAATCCTTGGCTAAGAGATCTCCGGTTCAAATACATTCAGGTACAAATTTAATTATTGAACTCTGATTTCTAGGCCAGTATACTTGCTGCTAGTCAGCCTAGGCAAAATGAAGCTTGTGAAGTCATACAAATAAACTTCTCTCTGGTTTCAAGGAAAGAATATTTTAATGAATTCGCCTTGATTCTGTTTTTCTTTGCAAAGGATGTGCAATGAAGCTTTTATCCACTACCTCATTGAAGTCTACATGTAATTTCAAATACTCCGAGTACTCCAGTTAAGTATATTATACAAGTAGAAAGGAGAAATTTTTATCAGAAACATACATAACAGAGGAACTGACACAACAGTAAAGCAAAATGTGTAGTAAGCTTTTTCTCTCTTTCACCTGAGGACCTCCCTTTTGACATGACTGCAAACAGGATTACTGTTACTTAAGCTAGGTCTTTTGAACCAAAGTTGTAGATGCAAGTCGTGTAACAATGGTGATGCTCTTGAATCTTGTGTGTGAATATTGATCAACATAGAGATTTTTTTTCTTTTTCTTATGATCCCAATACCATTTCATTTGCATTATAGATTCAGGCTAGCAGACCCATCTCTTTGCTCTGTCATCACCTAATTATATCCATCTACCTTCCTTTTTGCAGGGATGGGCAGAGCGCTTTTGCAAATACCTTTTCTTATGCAAACAGGAGCTGAATAATTAGGGAAACATTACAAAATAATTTCCTGCTCTTTTTTCCTGGAAATCTGAGTACCCTCCTTTGCTGCTGCCAAATTTTGCTGGCCATACCAAAGATTCTGCCATGTCTTTCACAAGGTTGTGGGGAATTACCCTTTTCTCTATGTGTGTGTGCACTTATGTGTGGTTTTAGCAGCTGTACAACTCGTAGTTTTTGTAATTTTCCCTGTCAGTGCCATTTCATCTTGAAAAGAATACTAATTATTTCTCCCTTGAGATTGTTTTTAGATAGCAAGTCACTAACATGCCTCTTGATTAGAATTTTTGTAAAGCAATGTTGCAGTTTCCTTGGTTCAGCACTTCTCTATCACCCTACCTGCTTAATAAAAAAAAGAAAACAAACTCAAAAGAGGTTGCAACTGTGATGGGAAAAGTTAGACTTAGCAGAATATAAAGAATAAATGCTAAATTACTTAGGCTTTAGGTAAACTTCACCAGTCCCATCTCACAGTAGCACAGATAGTTTACCAAGGATCATTTTACCACTCCTTTCATACACAAGATCACGGTGCTCTGGGTCCACATAATTTTAATGGTCAGTTCTATTGTTTAAATAATTGTATACAACAGTTAGGAACACAAAGTACTGTTCCCTAAGCACAGTCATTTTGCTATCTGACCTGTGGAGCTAATGCAATTCAACTTGTTTTTAAAATGCATATTTCTCCAAAACGCAGGGCTGTCGCTGTTGTAAAAACTGGCTTTAGACCAAGGCACCTAGATCTGTGTAGAAGAGCTCCACTTAACTGGAGGTTTTCTAGAATTGTAGAGGTTTATCCACTGAAAATTTCCCATTTTAGAGAGGCAGTTTGTGTTTTCTTTCATACTAAATCTGTTAAAGAATTTTCAATTGAATAGGTTGCCCAAGTCAGTTACTAAGAGCCTTCTTTAGGCTCAGCTCATGGAAGTAGGGTGAAAACTGATCTACTTGTGTTAAAGTGATGTTGTGTGTTTCATTTTGTTTGGTTGGTTTTTAATTGTTGACATACACTTCAGTAGTCTTTACTTCTATGGTGTTTCCATTTTTAGATTGAAAAGTAATAACCCTCTAACTTGAGAATGTTTTTCAGCATTTTCGTAGAATCACAGAATGGTTTGGGTTGGAAGAAGTCTTTAAAGATGATCTAGTCTGACCCCCCTGCTGTGGGCAGGAGCATCTTTCACTAGATCACGTTGCTCAGAGCCCATCCAGCCTGGCCTTTGCATAGTCACAACAGTGTTTCTATTTTTTAACAAAAATAAGGGATTTTAATATCCTTTTGGAAATTTAGATTTTAAAAAAAGACTGAGACTAGACTAAGAAAATGCTTTCAAAGAGATACTTAGTTGTCTTAGGAACACATGGAACTATTAAATTCCAGTTGCACAGGTCAGTGCATCTCACAGCTGTGGTTTGAATTTCAGGACTGTGAGCTAGAAGGGAAGGAGAAAGAGATGATTTTCATTGGTTATGACTGAGGTAATTAGATGCAGTCACTTTAGCAAAATATGTGAATTTATTAAAGTATTACAGTTAAATCAGTACTTTTTTGGATGGTGATTAAAATGCCACTTGCCCATTTTAAAAATTACTCTGTACAGTTTGAATTATTTAGTTATTTTCATGAGTTGTAGCACTTATAGAGTTCATCTAAATTTGTGTGTCCTTTTTTGTAATTGGATGTATATAATCCTGAGATGCTGGAAGGTCATTATGCAAATTGGTTTTAATGAGATGTTTTATATTTTTGCCTTAAACCTGTGTTTCAAGAAAGATGAGGGAAGTAAAATTTTTCATTTTGTCACTCAAATGCTTTCCCTCTCACTAAAAACAAAAACAAAGTGCAATTGAACTTCCTAATCTTTCCTTTTTATCTCCTCCCCCTAAATTCTGTGGCTTGATTTACTTCTCAGAGAAGGAAAGAAAATCACATCTTACACAGCTAATTTAGGAATAAACTGTGCAATGCAGAGGTGAAGCAAGAAAAAGTGATTCCAAATGAAGGAGAAAGTCATTCTTTGCTGCATCAGGTTCATTGTGAAATAAAGGACACTTTAAAAAATGAACAAATTTACTGCTTTTACTGTTTTTTAATGCAAACATAATTTATATGTAGGATTTTTACTTGGTTGCATTTCCTGTGCCCTTTTTGTAGCTTGCCGTGGCAAACTTTCATTTTGAAGTAGCGACTGCTTTGCTGGAGTGGCCTGTCTCCCATTGATGGCCATGTGTTTAAAGCTGCAGTATAGAAAGCGATTTCTATAGGAGAGTGATGTTAAAGCTGAAATTTTACAGAATTTGTTATGTATAGGACTTCAGGTCACTCTGCTCTAAATTCTTTTCAGCAGTGAGGTCCTGATAAGGCAGTTGAGCAGCATTTGAAGGTATACATTCAGGAAAATACTGGAGAAAACGAGAATGGGTGAACAATGATCTTCTAACAGTACATGTCAGGACAGAGTTCGCTCCACCCAAGGTAACCATGGATGACTGTATTAGAGACTGAAAATTAATCAGCAGTGTCAAGGCAGGATGGCTCTATTTGCCCTTGAAAATCAGTGGTGGCCTGGGAACTTCCTGAAGATCATAGTCCAGGCTTCTGCTTTTAGGACATGTCCTGCAAGCCTATTGTTGTTCTTTTCTTTCAGATGTTGTCCCATTTATAGAAATGAAGTAGAACAAAACAAGTAACCAATGGGGATACAGCAAATAGTGTATAATTGTACCTAAAAATAGATATTCTAGAGAGAGAACACCACGTCGTGAGCAACAGAAATAATCATTATCATGCTTGAAAAATGTTTTTAATGAGAGAGGAAAATGCTTTGGTCCTGAGAGCCTGGGTATAAAACAAAATAGAATCAAAATTGGTCTTAACTCTTATTTGTGTTATGCACGTATATATAGCTAAGATTAACTGACTTAAGGTCACCATGTTTGGATGTGTTGTAAAGGTTCTGTTTGCAAACTTGTGATACTTGCATAATAGTTGCATTTGTTGTTGTCATTTAAATGCATCCAGAGCACGTTATTTTCTGACATAGTCTGATTTCAAGAGCTACACAGTGGTAAGCACCATATTGCCTGTAAGCTGCTAGACCACAGATTAACACAAGGATGCTATTTGAGCTCTTCTGATTACTTGTGGTTTGGAGGGAAATGGTGGTTTCTTTTATCAGATGAATCTGAGATCAAATATGTTTCCTTTTTTTTTTCTATTGAGGTTATATGTAAAGACACTTGAAGTGGTAACAGCACACTATAATTTTCGCAAGTCACTGTTGATGTCACGATCAGACAATGTTGTTAATATAGTTTACAGCTGATTTCTGCACAATCATCAGATTTCAGGGCTGGAAAAAATATCCTTATTATTTTGCCACAGTTATTTTTGGCTGGTTTTGTTCTCTTTTTTTGAACTGTCAAGCAAGCATAACTTTCAAGCAAGGTGTCCCTGCCACCCCGCAACTGTTAACTTCGTATGGTTGCTAGGGCTCAGGTCCTTTGTCCAGCCTGTCTTTGTGAAAATATCCTTGCTTAAGTCATGAAACATTAACATTGCCTTTAAAAAATTGTTACATTTTGTACTTTAAAATGTGTGTGAAACACATTTAAAAGTGTTGCATTTGTGAATTTTACCCCGTAGTGTAAGTGCCAAAAAAGATATAGATGGTATGTAGCTAATCAGCAGCCATATTTCAGCATAGGCGTTAGGCTCTGCTTTAGCTTTTGTAGGTGATCAGAGAAGTTGAACAAGAAATTTTGTTTTCAATCACCTTCTCCCAGTTCTTTTAATATTCTGCCACTTCTTTTAGACTGTCCTGGGAGCAGAGCAGCTAGCCAAAGGAAGGCAGAGGTTGCAGGAATAAGTTCAAACTGGTGAGAAGGTTGAGTTCAGTTCAAGATGGAGACTCACCTACTTAATTCTGGATTAACTTTTTTTATTAAATCAGTTCATTTCTTTCTTCAAACTGGTTATATTTATATGCGGTTGCCATTTATCAAAAGAAAGATGCACTGCCATCTAGTGTCAAAACTGCATTTATACGAGCAAAGACATTTGTTACAGAAAAAAAAAATCATACATGGCATAACAAATTTGTTCCTATAAAACTTTTTAAGCTCCGGAGACTAGACTGTTCAGAATAAACCATGTCCATGTGGATGAACACTGTACAAAAAAAAGAGAAAAAACACAGTAGGTTCATCACCGGGAAACTGCAGGCTGGGTAAAATAACTTGTATGTAAACACACCTGCTGCTTGTTTCTTTTGTAGGTGGAAGAGGGGGAGATGGATGTCCTGTTATCACCTTTCCAGACTACCCAGCTTTCAGTGAGATCCCTGAGAAGGAGTTCCAGAATGTCCTGACCTATCTGACAAGTATCCCAAGGTGAGCACCTGTCTAGGAGAAAATACTTTTTATCCGCTAAGTGATTTTTTTACCTTCAGTCACTTAGCTGGTGATGTACAAGTCAGGCTTGCTATTTAATTAAAAGGAAAATGCAGCTTATAGTGCAGTGCCAATAAGTGTTGACTAGGGACAGCTGCCTATTGTAGTTGTTAGATGAATTATATAGTGCTATTCATATTTCACCAGAAAATTATTACCTGGCATGTATGGATGCAGATTCTGTGATGAACGTTGTCCTCTTGCGTCTTATCTTTTCTGTATCTTAGAGTGCAATATTCTGTGTTTTAATTGAAAATGTGTATAATTTCGGCAGAACACAGTAATTCCTATATACTGCTCAAAATGTTGCTCACTGTGACGGACTATTCCACACTTAAATACAGAGGTTTGTCATAACCACTTCTGCTCAATTTCCTTGCCTTGTTTGTGCAGCACTTCCAAAACTTTGGCTAAATTAATAGCAGTCAACACAGATGAGTCTGAGACACTTGATGAATTCTTTGCTTCAGTCTTCTCTCAGAAAGTCTACCAGGCCTATGTGCTTAGAGGCAGGGTTCAAGAAAGAGAATGAATAGCAGCAGGTGAGGATCAAGACAAGGATCTCTTGAGAAATCTTGACCCAAATCTAGTCAGGGGTGGTGAGGGAGCTGGGCAATGTCACAGCAAGGCTGATTTCTATCTTCTTGGAAGGGTTTTTGAGATCAGAGATGGACTGTGATGACTGGAGAAAGGCAAATATTGCATTCATTTTCAGAAAGGGCATGAACAGTGATTAGGAGCACTACAGGCTGGGCAACCTCACTTTGTTCTGTAGGAAAATTACTGAGTCCTCTTAAAACACATTTATAGGCACAAAAAAGAAGGTGGTGATGGGTAGTAGCCAGCATGGATTAAACAGCAGAAAATTGTGCTTGACCAACTTGTTTCTATGAGGAAATGACTGGATGCATGAATGAGGGGCAGCTGTGCATGTCTTTTGCTACAACTTGAGCAAGACTTTCAACACAGTCTCCCCCAGCACCTTTCTATCCAGTTGAGTTATGTCTTGACAGGTGGGTTGTTGGGTGGATGAGAAACTGCTTGGATCATCAAGCTCAAAGTTTGTTGGTTAATAGCTCATGGTCTACCTGGAGACAGTTCCTCAGGATACCGTATGTATCTGTCTGATGTCCTTGGCAAGGACAAGGAGGGGGAGGAGTGCACTCTCATTAAGTTTGTGGGTGAGAAACTGGTGGACCAGTCAATACCCTTGAGGGAAGGACTTGCTTTCAGAGGAACCTCGACAAGCAAGAGGAATGGGCTGACAGGAACATAATGAATTTGGCAATGACAGATGACAAGTCCTGCAAGATGGGATAACCCTTGCAAGAATACAGGCTGGGAACTAACTGGCTGTGGGGCTGCTTTTCTGAAAAGGACCTGGGGGCACTGGGGGGCAGCACGCTAAAAGCGAGCCAACAAGATGTCCTGACAGCAGTGAAGGATGGTGGCCCTGGGGCTGTGCCAACAGAAGCATGGCCTGGAGCAAGTGAGAGCAGGGGTGTTCCCAGACTGGCTCTCTCCAGACACTTCCTGAGGTGTTGGGCCTAGCTCAGAGCTACCACAGGGTGGGGGCTCACAAACTGGAGTGAAGTGAGTCCAGCAGGGCCCCCACAAGGGTCAGGGCTGGAGCTGATGCGTAAGGAGAAGCTACGTGAGTGGGCCTTGCTCAGCTGGGGGAGGGAAAGCTGTGGGGACTCAACAGGCACTGTTCCTGCTGACAAAGAGATGGTGGGGAGATGGAAATAGGCTTCTCAGAGAGATGGGTGGTGGGGAGAGAGAGGCCCAGGGTGGGAATGGGAACAGAGAGGTTCTGACCTGAATGTAAGGGGGAAAAAAAATATGGCACTGAGAAAATAATGTTGAGACAGGCTACCAAGAGAGGCAATGAAATTTCTGTCCTTGAAGGGTTTCAAGACCTTGCTCTACAAAGTCCTGAACAATTGGTCTGCATTTGGAGTTGACTATGCTTTGAGTAACAGGTTTGACTAGAAGCCTCCTGACATCCTTTAAAACCTGGATGATCCCCTCTATGTCTTTCCCAAATTGGACTACATGGCTCTCCCAGATTAAAAACCTCTTAGAAACACAGGTTCTGTAACATTGATTAAACACTGGTCTCGAGCTGTGTTTCATGCTGTTTTCCCTGACAACGTGCAGTGCAACTCAGCACAGACCACGTTCAGTTCACATTTGGAACTAATTGTGGCAAACGTCCTTCATGCATGTAGGTGCTTTTGTTTACTGTACATGCATTCAGAGAAATAGTGTTGTTCTTGTAAAGAGCTTTCCTCTTAACTGTTTTGTAGGACCTACTCCCTGTGAGGGAATGCTGGTTACATGCAGCACAGTACTGTGAGGTGCCTTCCTGGCCCTTGGTTTATCAGGGAGAGGAGCTGTGAAGCTGACAGCCAGCCGCATTTTCTTCGTTTATCACTGCGTCGGTGAAACTATGTGGTGCGAAGCTTCCCTTGATAATATCTTTTTTGAATACTGTTATTACAAATAATTATGTACTAAATTCACATCTGCTCCTCCTTTTGAAAGTGCCTTGGTGGTGCGCTTCATGGTGGCCCGTTTAGCTTCTGCACAGTGGGGTTTATGTGAGAAATTCTGATCAGAACAAACAGCATCTGCTGCAGGGGAGAGGACTGAGCACATCCCACAGCATCTGTTTGGCAGAGCACGTTTTTATTAATTAAAAGTCTGGGAGCAGACTTTCTGGAGGTTTTTCTGTTCATTTCCCCTACCATCCGACAATTAGTCTATGCAAATTGAGCCAGAAGTGGCCATTTCTTAAATCCGGCTGTTCTTCTAAGATTTTCTCGTTTCTTTAATTTCTAATTCTTTAGAAAAAGATCACTGTTCTGTGTAAATGAAGGAGATAGCCCAGCTGGCTAGATGTGAAGAGTAAGGTATTAACTATTGTGAATATAACAATATGTTAGGTATTAAAGTGATAACTTTTCAACTTCAAACTTGTAAAAATGATGCCACTGTTAAGATAATGATAAAGCTGAGACCTTTTTGTACTTGAGAATTGCTATAATCTCAGAAGGGCTGAAGACACCCTGACACCTTTGCTAGTGGTGTTATGAGCTTACTGTGTAAAATTTTGTTTATGAGCCATTGTGCAGGTTTATAGGAATAACAAACTACAGAAATGCCACTAGTTTGGATGTCAATGTGCATGCCCTCATAAAATATGTTTTGCTAACGGTGAATTATTGAGTGCCTATGCCCCAAAGATAGGCAGCATTATAATTTGCCTTGCATTGTGATATTTCCAGTGCTGTTAAAGGCATAGTAAGGTGAGATTTTCGCTGCTAACTTAGTTTTCAAGGGTTAAGAATTCAAAGACTGTTTTGGATGCTTTGGAAACTGTTTTTGAGGCAAGTGGAGGCAGTTCATTATTTATTTATTTCATAAGTTTATTAAAGACGTCTAAGGAGTACAGATTTACAGGAAGAATAAAAATGCAGCCCAGAGCTTTTATGCATGGACTGCTCTCCAGAGTAGTGTCATTTAGCTTATGAAATACATAACTCTGTCTTTCGTCTGTTCTGACTGACTGAGGGGAAAGGGACTTTTCTGTGAAAAGCCCTGTAGAGCATGGATGTGTCTGGAGCCACAACAGCTCCTCAGAAAACTACTTGTGCTACTTGGCCCTGTCCAGGATTCCTGATCACAGCAAGGGGTTGGCAGCAATAACTCAAAACTCTTTGGCTGCCTGCAGCCGCATGTTAAAGGAAATTATGTTTCATGGAAATGACAGTGAGGACCTGCTAAGAGCCTCATAAGAAAGGACCTTTCTTTGCTCTGCAGTAGAGTTCACCCAATAAAATATTTACTGATATAGTAAATTTTAGTGGTGGCGTCAGATTTTCAAGATTTGTTCCCAAGTGAAAGAAGAAGTCTTTGTAATAAGACTAGCTTAGGCATTTTTTTGAAAGAGGAAAAGCTGGAACCTCTTAACCTACCTTTATTATTCCCTCTAATTTTATTGGTAAATATGACCTTGTCCCCTCTGATTGCATTCTTGTTCTGTGCTGTCTAAACACTGGGTCTCACAAGCTTTTTCAGTGTAAACTTTCTCTTGTATTTTTCATAGTGAACTTTAATCATGAGGAGTTAAATGTCTCATGGGGCACCTCCCATTTAGGAATGGAACTACTACACCACGTTGCATGTTGCCAACTTACATGACCATGGAGCAGAATAGTGCAAATAGCAGAGCTATCAGCATGTGCCCAGATGTGTAAATGCCTGATACATGAGGATGTTAAGAAAGGAGACAGTGGAAAGGGAATATCTCATCTCAATTTAAGATACTCTGTTAACCCTGGTGCAACTGTAAATCATTAAGCAGAGAGCTGAACCATCTTCTTCAGGTGGGTGTTGTTTATGTTGCAAGATAAGTTCATGTTTTATAGACAGCTGGTTAAAATACAACGTCTACTGTATGGTTTGCAATAATCTCGAAACATTCAGTACAGGTTGTTGACATAGTGTGTGACGGCAGTTGTGGACCATGTGTACTTAAAGATTGCTGCTTTATCAGGAAAAAAAGATAGATTAAGGATGAGTACTACAGACAATGGAAGATTAGAGATAATCCCTTTATAGCTGCTGTTTGGGTAATAAGATATGTATTGTAAAGCTATACATGTAATACTTCTGAAACAGGTTTGTCCTTTTAGCAGCTAGTATTTTTATTATTATTATTGAAGTACAAGACAAAGTTTTTTTTAAAAAAATGTGGGGATTCTCTTAGAAAGATTTTTCTAAGATCAGGTGATTTGTTTGTTTGTTTTATATGTATAGTACCCAGGATGGAAGGAGAATCTGTAGCAATATGTAATGTACTTAAGGCAATACTTTTCAACATTTTTGTTAAAATACTCTTCCTGAAATGGTACAAATACTTTACATGTAAGTATATTCACAGGGATTAATAGTTCTTGTCAGTGGAGTTGCTGAATAAAGTCATATCTGTAGATAAGTGTCTATAAGAGGTGAGCTCTTTAAATTGAACTGAGTTTCAGCAGAGGACAGTGACCTAAGTCTTACATCTATTTGAGATGCTTCAAGGACATTTTATAATGTCCATGTGGATAGTCTGATTCTCCTTTGCAAAGAAGAATGCCTCCTATTACTTTACCGGGTGAGTCCTTAGGGGATTGTTGAGCTGAGTAGGAAAAGGAGATTGTGCAGAACAAGGTTGTCTCACTTCTTAGCTGAGTAAAAAACTGACAACCTCCATACACAGTGTCCATCATTCTTCTTGCAGAGTGTGAGAGGCACCTGTGGGATGTGCCTTTTACATCCCACATCTGAGAAGGGTGGAGGAAGAATATTTCATTCAGGTTTGCAATAGGTTCCTGAAATAGCTGCCAGCTGTACCCTTAAGAAGTCATCTCAGGGCATTCAGTATTCAATTCTTTCTTCCTCTCTTTGGAAAGTATTTTTTCCTTCTTCTGTTTATCCTAGTAAATAGACTTCTAAGATTTCAAAGGTACCCTGAAGGCAAATGTTATTTATACTCACTGCTATCCATCACAGCTGTCACTCTGAACGTATTTTATTAACTTAAGTGTGTACACATCTTTGGAATATGACTTTACCAAATGTGGGGTGTAGCATAAGAACTTGATGCAAACTAAATAAATAGATAATTGCAGTGGTTTAAAAAAAAAAAAAAAAAAAAAAAGAAGAGAGACAGGATTTTTCAACATATGGTTTTCCTTCTGGTTAATTAGCAGTTTCTACTGCAATCAGAAAACAACATGCTTGTACCAGAGAACAAAAGGATATAGTTTTAGTGCTTCTCGTCATTGCTCATATAGATTCTTCTTTGAACGAAGAAAGCAAGCTAAAATTCTTGTGGTCACAAAATATTAGAAAATTAGTATTTCAAATGTGTAACACTGAGTCTTGAATACGAAGTTCCTTTCAAGAGAAATGATAGTGTAGATTAGAAAATTCAGAACAGGTTTTGATGGCCAGTTTGAGTCACAACACTGCTGATTAAATACAATACACAGGCCTCTTGGACTTGTGTTCAGGAAGAGCCTTGTACAGCCCCTCTTTGTGCTGCCCTCCTGTGCTACTGCAGGATCTTGAGTATATCTCAGGTTAATTTGTCATGTTCGGCAATTTCCTGTTTTGAAAGCTGTCCCTGTCAGTTTCCTGCCCGGGAGAACATCCCCTTCTCTGAGATCCTGGTGGTTTACAAATGCTTAAACACCATGTGGCCTTCTAAGAAACCCTGTCTGGTGTTGGAAACTGGGAAGCCATCCTGTCTGAGTGGCGAAACAGAACAAGATGATCTCCCAAAGTGTCGATGTCCGACAGTTCAGAAGCTCACTTGTTAGGGTTTGCAAAGCTTCAGGTAGGCCTTTCCTTGTTAACTACACCAACTCCCTTTCATTTGGGATAACACCGGGGTTACCTGGAAAACTGAAAAAGAAACATCTGTGCAAAGTCTTACAGCAGGTTCGGATCTGAGAAGAAGTCACTACCATAGGTGCAGCAAAGCGTGACAGGGTGGATTTAGGTCGGGACTACACCACAGCACAGCATGGGTGTTCGCTGGAGCTACCAAACCTCAGCGCAAGGGGCACTGGAGAATGCACAGCTTAGGTCTGGCTGGTCTGCTCAGCATAGATCCACCGCTGCACCCTGAAAGTAGGGACAAGCCATGCTGGGGTAACACTGTGTTTTGAGTTGGTAAGTCCCTCAGTGTCCTGGCTGACCTTACAAAGAGCCGGTGTGGAAGGGTAACCGCATGTTTCCTCTTTTATCCACAAACTAAACAAGCAGCCTACCACTAGGTAAGAGTTAACCGCTTTTGTTTTATATAGTGCCAGGGATGAACATCACCACATATGGGTAAGAAGTGCCGAAACCAGATGTCTTGACAGTTCCCACTGACATGCTGAGCAACAGCTTTGCAGCTTCAGAGTTTATTTCTGTCAGCTGTGCTTCATTTCCACACTCTCCTCTTTGTCAGATTCCAATCCAAGCTGAAGATGTGGGACCTGTACCCTGCTGTTACCTTGGCAGCCCCTCAAATTTGTCAGTGAGAACATCCCAGGACTTCCAGCAAAATCTGTTATGCCGTGTGTGCCCTTCGTTTCTCAGAGCACAGCTGCCAAACAGTTGTGAATTCCATGTGTTTCTGTAAGCAGAAAGGAGATGTAAAGGCTTAGGTTTGAAGTTAGAGTCTTGCAACCTATGTGGTAGTTTGAAGCTTTTGTATTGGATACGTAATTTGGCAAGATTAGGTCAAAGCTCAAGAAAGTTGCCTAGAGTCTGAATTTTTACTGGGTTTGAAACAATTTACACTGGATTTGATGTCCACCTTGGGAATGTCTTAAACTTGTTTTAAAGTTCAGCCCTGTACAGGAAAAGCCTTCCTGGTCTTTAAATCCTGATTACACATTTAAAGCTTAGAGGATTTGAACAGTATATAGGCTCTGTATGACACACGCTGTCCAGTGGTAAATTTAATCTGCTGAGGAGGCGAGGTAAATTGAGCACTGTAAAACTGTAAAAGTTAATTACTGAAGTGCTGGACCTGACGCAGGAGCTTTCATTAGTCCAGTCTTAAGTTCAGAGTATTTAACCCTCTCTCTATCTATAAACTCAGTTTTCTAAAGCATGGCATGCAGCATTCCAGATAAGGTTGTGCCAACGCTTTGTGCAGTTACATTAATGGTTGTTGAAATGTACTGGAAATACGTATAATTGCAATATTCTTGTTCTCAGTAGGTGTAAAAATGTTTTCATGGAGTCTGACTTTAGTTTAAAATGAGGAATGTGTAGGCTTTCTGTTGCTCAGATTTATTTAAGGCTAACCAACATGCAGCCCTTTTGCCTTTATTGACCTATTTATCTTTAATTGTCCCTCAAGGATAACATGGCCTACTTCAGCCATCTGTAGTTAAGTCTAAATGAATGCTGAAAGTTGTTGTCTTTCTTCAAACAGTCCGTCCAAAAGCAGCTCTGTGTGACCTGAAGAAATTACACTGTTTTTTTCCGTTTAGAAGATTAGAGCTCTTCCTTAATAAAAAAACCCTAATTTTAGTTAATTTCACACACTAAAAGAGGATCTGTTAATCATTAAAAGACAAATTTATTGCTTATTTCTGTTACCTGCAGAAATGCATCAAAGCTGTTCTGATTTTAGTCTGTGCGGTTCCTTGCTGGGATAAAGCTTGCGAAGTTACCATTGAAAAGGCTGATTAATACCACAGAAAATCAGTACGTGTGGTACAGAGCAGATGTCCAGGTCCAGGCAAATGATGATGCCTGGACACTTCAGCTCTTATTTTTAACACTGGCTGCATTCCCTCAGCTTCTTCCCAACAGCATAAGCTTTCTGGAGCAGAAAGACTGTCAGCATATATGATGGAACATAGCCAGCGTTACTGTACTCCCATCAGTTATGTTTGTTTGTTTATTTTAGGGAGGAATTGGCTTGAAAGTGAGAGAGAGGCTGATTTGAGGACCTATAGTAGCAAAAGAGATAAAGAGGAGCTATAGGGACCAGTCAAAGAAGATACTGATGCCCATAGCTCTGAAGCTGAGCGGGGAGGGGAAACAGAAATGTGACTGTGTGTACTTTAAAAATCAGTGTAAATACTTAAAAATAAATCAAGCTTGCACCAATGCTGCTTATTTGGCTGAGGAACACAAGCTGTGCTTGAGACAGAACTGCTTCAGGTAAACATTTGGATACCTGTCTCACAATTTCAAGGCACCTACTGCTGTGCAGGATAAAGGCCTTTGGCTTCCCTTGAGACCAAGGCTTGAGAGCAACTCTCCTGATCATCACTGAGCTGTCACTCACCTCATCAGCAGTTCATCTGACAGTAGCCCATCTTCCTTGTGGGTTCTTGCTCTGCAGGCAGATGCAGTAACCTGTTGCTGTTGCAGTCAGGTGGTGAAGGATTTTCAGATCAGGGATAGGGCCGCATGTAACCGTGCCTGGGTTTCTGAGCTACACTCATTGTGAAGTTTGCATGAGACTTCCAAAGTTTCGAATTATTATCAACCCCTTAGACAAAGCTCTTTGAAGTTGCTGTTGTTATTTTGTCTTCTGTTTATCTGGCTTTTGAGATCTCCTGTCATTGATACAACCTCATGTGTAATTATCTTGCCTACGCTTATAAAATTTCAAAAAGTATTTTGATTATGTTGGTCTTCCAGGCTGAATGACTCTCCTCCTCTTCTGCCTCATGAGCAAATGTAACCGGTTGCCTGACATCATTTTTATTTATGCCACCATACAACCCAGCATTCATCTAAATTCTTCTTTGTCCACTTGCTGTGAAATCCTAAAATACAATTTTGTTTATCTGATGATTCCCCCAATCCTGAGAAAATTGAAATACATTATGGCCTCAGACATACCTGGGGCATGAACAAATATGAGCTGTGACCAAAAGTAAGCATACTAGGAAAGGGAAGAGATAAGATTTTCATCAGTGGTACACTGGATAAGATTTAGGGAGAGTTAACTGGAATCTGGAGAAGGAAGAGAAAAAAAGAGTGCATAGTAGAGGGAGGGAGATAAATGAATTGAATTTCTTATCTGAACCATGTCTAATGATGAAACTTTAACAGGTTCAGCTCCAACACAAAGGTTCATATTTTCTTCATTTCCTGTGCAGCTTCATCTGTTTCTCTGAAGGGAAGTCAGTGACTACCGAAACCAGAGTCAAGGGAAGGTCCAAATGCTGTGTTTTGAATGTGCATTTAAAAATCCATCTTCCAGCGTAGAATGAAAAAGATGGTAGAATAATATGCACATTGTTGTATTCATAGTGATTTGTGGGATTTTTGTTTTGGTTTTGGTTTGGTTTTTTGGGGGGAAGCAGTTTTTATTGTCAAAAATCAGATTTTAGACGTAAGAACCAATGAGAAATGGTACCTCCTTGCTTACAGGTTATGCTCCTGCTGTGAGGTGTCAAAATATTAGCTGTGTTAGGGGAAATGCAGCTGTGACTGCCAGGACCTCTCTATATAATAATTTTTACTTGTCATCCAGTGATTTTGGACAGACCACTAGAGGCTGCACTTGTATACCAGCACTTCTGACTGTCTTATTTTAAATTCTTCTGCTGGAATTCCTTCTCTTTCCTGTATTTCCTCATGAGCAATGGTCAGCCTTAGTTTGAGTTGAGGAGGTTTTTCCTTCATTGAGCTGATTATGAGAGGGCCTAACAATCAAATATACCAAATTCTTCTAGATCAGTGGCCTTCTGTTGAAGCACAGTGCAGGCGCTCACTAGTTAAGCACAGTAAGGAGCAGATTACAAGTTTTGTCCGTGATTCCAGAGATTTCAATACAGGGAGAAAGGTGCGGTGTGGTGAGTTCCACACCACCAAGCACTGGCTTCAAATTCAGCACCTCAGGAAGCCTCAGATGAGCCTGTTCCTTGGGTCTGTGCTCCAGGGATGGTTTTCCAAGGAGATCAGAAGCAATGGGCATGTCCTCCCAGCTGCGTTTCCTGCACGAGCTGACTTCTTCAGTGTTTTCAGCTGAAGAGGTACCGGTTACAAAAATTAAAGACAAAACTGTATTACTAATTCCATCTGAAGTTACACAGAAATTGTTAATCATTGCGTTCTTATTTTTGTCCTGTAGGCAGTGTCACGTGCCAGAAATTGAGTGCACTCATAATTTCTGTTTTTTTCTTACAAATGTTGCTGGAATAAGAACTGATATCTGATAGGTGAGTTACACATCTCGACTGAAGGTGATTCTTAAGGGAATCTGAACTGAGATGTCAGGCCCACAGTTTGAATTAGAGCCAAAATGTCGCAAGAGTTTGCTTCAGGGAGTCAGGAGGTCTGCTCGAGAGCCAAGGAGCTTCATCTGGGTGTTTGTAAATGTTATGTTCATAAATGTTACCCTTGCTAGGAACAGTTCTGTGCTCAGATGCATGCAATGTTCTTTGACCTCAATTAGTCATACATATACATCTTGTGGCAGAATTTGGCACCAAACTGCTATTTTCTGTCTAACCAGTTAAATGTCATGACAGAATCATGCAATTGTATATACAGCTGTCTTTTGGGAATATGTTTTCATTCTATTTGTATTCTTGGCATATTGTTTATTTGACTCTGATATCTCAATACCAATGCAATCCTCAAATTTTGTGTCATAAAAATAGAAAATACAATTTTAAGGTTTTATAATTTAGAGGAAGTGTGGGTGGAAGGAAGGAACTACTGTCCAGATTTCAGAACACTTCCAACTTGCTTTAGGTGTGTAATCACTTTATGATTTGTGCATTTACATTGCAAATTTTGACTATCATGTGTAACATTGATATTATAAAGGATTATAACATTTTTATTTTCCAGACTGTTCTTCAATTGAATGCTTTTAAGTACTAATTTAAGTGCAGGTTTCTAGAAGACACCTAAGTAAGATCTGAAATAGCAGCAGCATTACAAAGCAGTATTCAGCTTAGATACTGTGTTCATGCTTAGATACTTCTGCCTCACTTTGCAATTGAAACTAGAAAGTTCATTGTCCAAATAATGTTTGCTTTATAGTTCTTTTTAAGTTTCTGCTCTCTCTAAACTGATTTAATCAGGCACCTTATGCAGTGAGGCTGAGTGAGTATTACGGGCTATAAAAGCCTGTGATACCTGAAGCTTTCAAATTGGAGCTTCGTGGAGTGTGATATATCCTCTTATTTCCATCATTTACTTGTGAAAGCACAAGATCACTTCCTTCTCCTTAGAGACTGTGGTTTCCAATGTTAAGAAGTCCTTGATGTTAGTCTCACTGTGGATAGTGAGAAAGAAGCTGTCATAAGTTCAAAATATTTAAAGACCAATCAAGTACAAATATATTTTTAAATTAATAAATTCAGGGTGTTTCAAAAAGACCCAACTTCAAGTTGAAATTACTTCAAAATTGGGTCCATCATTTTGAAACAGTCTGTAGAACATCTCTTAAAATGAGGGGAATGTGTCAAATATATTTTTTGTTTGTTTCTTTTTCACAATATCCAGCTGGTGGATTTGTTTTGGAATTAAGTGGATAAATTGGCCAGTTTTGAAACCAAGCAGACTTTATGATAATGAGCAATCAAGAACTGCAAGAAAATGAAACTGCTGTAGGTCTAATTACTGTTTGGTGCCTGGATACTAATGTTACAGTTGAACTTTACCTTTTTTTTCCGTTGTCAGTTTCATAAACCATTAAATTCTTCTACTCTAGGAAAAAGTGCATTCTCTAGGACTTACTTAGCGATCAAATAGAAGAAATCTTGGTTATCCTGCGTAAAGGACACAGGGAGGGGAAATGCGGTGCAAGGCTATGCCAGGTGAATTGTTCCTGCAGTTTTTCTCGTTGGGAAGCTAGCATAAAACCAGTGATGTGAAATGTCACCGTAGGGCTTAGCTGAATTATTTCCTTTCATAGTTGCTGTACTGGAGATTTCTATCTTGATTTGTTAATTCCATTAATCGTGTTCTTCACCGTGTTATCTGACTGTCTTCTAGAGCCACTCCATCTCCACTAGGGAGATGGCTCTTTGCTTTCATTCGTTGCTGAGGCCTTAGGGGTTTCAATTTTTTAATGTGTGAAACACTTATGATTAAGAAAGAGTTCTTGTCTCCCCTTCATCCCCCAAGAAGTCATTATTGGCAGCATCAGGAGAGATGGAGAAATGGTCTTTGAAGTGGCTCAGCTTCAATCATTCGAAATGCCTCTGAGAAAGCAGGATGCAAAGTTTCTCCTGGGAAACAATAACCTCACTCGTTAGTGTCTGGTTTCCAATATCCCATTCCTAAGCAAAGTAACAGAATGCTGTTGTTGATTACCTTAGCATGTTTGCTAATGACTGAATATAGGATGACTTCTGACTTCAAAGAGCAATAGCTGCTGGAAACATTTTTATCACCAGGGGCGTGATGGGAACTCTTGGTGTTCAAAGTGTTCATGAACCATGTGCTCAGGCTACTGGACTGTCTCCTTCTATATGCTGAACCTGTTTGAGCTTAAACTTGTATTTTTTTTTCTACACTGGATGCAATTGTGCTTTCAATAATTGTGTTTATTTAAGAGCTGATCTACACAACCCTTGTGACAAGCCCAAACATAAACATAACTACTGTATGGACAGGATGGGCAGTACCTTTCCTATGATCTGTCACAGTGTCATGTGTGTTTGCCCTTTCATGGTACAGTAGTACAGCCAATGATGGGCAGATGGGCCAGTTCCAGTCCTTTCTGCATGGGCCTGCATGTTGCATGCCAAAAAAGATAAGGATTTGTGACCAACGTGAGACCCCACGTCTCTTGCTGGTGAGGCCCCACCTTGAATCCTGTGTTCAGTGTTGGGCCCCTCATCATGAGAAGGGCATTGAAAAACTAAAGTTCAGAGAAGGGCAACGAAGCTGGTGAGGGGTCTGGAGCACAAGTCTGATGAGGAGCGGCTGAGGGAACTGGGGCTGTTCAGCCTGGAGAAAAGGAGGCTGAGGGGAGACCTGATCGCTCTCTGCAACCACCTGAAAGGAGGTTGTAGCATGGAGGGGGTTGGTCTCTTCTCCCAAGTAACAAGTGATAGGACAAGAGGAAATGGCCTCAAGTTGTGCCAGGGGAGGTTTAAATTGGATATTAGGAAAAATTTCCTCCTGGAAAGGGTTGTCAGGCATTGGAACAGGCTGCCCAGGGAAGTGGTGGAGTCACCGTCCCTGGAAGTGTTTAAAAGGCGTTTAGACAAGTTTCTGAGGGACATGCTTTAGTGCCAGAGTTAGGTTATGGTTGGACATGATGATCCTGAGGGTCTCTTCCAACTGAAATGATTCTATGATTCAAGCAGTATGTGTGTGTCACTGATCCACACTGATGGTCAGTGATGAGCTACAGAGGGTAAGGGAAGTAGTACCAGGGACCTAAAGATAGCTTCAGCTGGTTATAATGCAAGTAGCTGCAGACATTGCATTGCCTTGGTGCTCAACGCAGGAATTCCTCACTGACATCCTACTATAAAAATAGATGTTCAGACACTGAAAGCAAGAATTTCTAGCCCGTTTGTATGTATAGGCAGAGGTAGTCAACGTAGGGAACAATCCTGAGTGTAATATAAGATTTAAGACTGAAATTCACTTTTATTAAACTGTTATTATTTAACCTAAAATGCTGCCCAGAATTTCAAACATCCAAAAGCTTGATATTATCGAGTCCCTGTGTTTAACCTGAAGATTTGTTTTCTCTCGTGCATAGTATACAAGCAGTTTTCATACAGCAATGTAGAAGCAACAGGAACTTATTTGTGTGGCAGTTGTCACCACCCATACCTTGGAGAAATGCAAGGATCTTTCAGATGATGACTATGTAATTGCTTCCACACACCCCAGAGGGAAGTTTCTTTCTGCAGTCCCATATACTGTAAGCTTTCCCACCCTTTCCCCCAGGTGCATGAGCTCATAAGTCTTGCAAACAAGACAAAGAGGGAGATGTCCCCATCATCTACAGCTGAGGAGTCACTAAGTGGAAAATTCAGTTCCTGCTCTACAGTCTACATGGAGATCTCAGTGCTTATTGGGCAGGTACTTTAATCTCAGTCTCCCAGTATCTCCAAATGGTGCTACACTGACTCCCCAAGACAGAGGGAGGGGACAGAGCAGAAAGTCTCCTCTCTGCTGCATTTTTTTCCATGGTCTGTCCTCTGTGGCCTCTGCTCCCCTTCCCCTACCAGACATGTTTCCTGTAGAGCAAGGATGGTTTCTCTGCCTTTTTAGAAATGTTCTGTTCTTTGTGCTGGTGAATAAACAGAAGAACAGAGCTTATCTCGTGATTTTTTTTTTTTTTTTTTTTTTTAATGTTAGAAAGGAAACAAAGGAAGGAAATACTAACTTTGAATTACAAGCTTATATAAATTATGTTTCAGAAAGTACACCGGATACAAGTTAATGCATTAAAGAAAACAGAGGTTGTAAGGGAAATGTCAGGAAGCCTTAATGGGCAGGTGCTTCTGCTAAGGTTGTCTGCTGTTTCTCACTGTTGGTTTCCAGACATTTGCAATTCTGCCAGATTTTCTTTTGATCCGTACTGTCTCACCTGAATTTGTTTTAATGTTCAGCCAAAATAACTGAGTCGTTCCCACGAGGTTAGGGAACAAACCCACTGTGCTGTTCAAACACTGAAACAGCCCTTTGTTTGAGAAGCTCAAGTAGCTCCATCCTTTGGTCAAGGACTCGGGGACTTGACACTTAGAAGAACGATGGCCTTTGTGTCGACAACATACCTTGAGAAATATCTGCCAAAATCTCAGGTCACAGATGCTCAGTAGTTACTTGAGTTTGACAAAAATGTCCCACTTCATCCTTGGCCTGAGCAGGGACTTATCTATCCATGGTTGCAGAATGAGCTGCCCTAGAGCCAGTTCCTCTACCAGGGCTGAGCAGGAAGACTGTGCCGTGGGCTGTCAGTGCCACCTGGTGACTGGTAGGGCAGGCAAAGCTGCCTGACTCACCAGGCAGGACCACAGCCAGGGGAAGTGCCCACAGGAGGGAAGATACTGAAAGACTGAGTGGGACGTAGGGCAAGGGAGACTGGGGCTGGAGGATGAGGGGTCTATGACATTCAGGAAGGGCTGAGATGAGAATTGACCTTGCCATTTGTCCTGACAGCATAAAATAAAAAAAAAAAAATACAGTGCTAAGACTTTCTGAGCTGTTCTTGGGACAAGGGTAGCAAGGGAGGGGAATGATTGATGTGATGGATAGGAGAGGCAAATGTGGTTAGTGGTGACAAGTTCATTGGAGAGTGATACAGAAGCATGAGAAGACCTGGGCTGAGCTGGTGAGTACAACACAGCTGGAGCAAGGTAAAGCTCTGACAGACATGGCCCATCCTGCTCACTGAGAGACAGACAGACATGTCTGAGACACAGAGCAGAAGCCAAAAATACTTTGCTCCCAAGGAAACAGAGAGAGGGTAAAATAAGGAAATTGATATTTGGATAGAATGTAATAAATATGGTTGAGGGAAAGAGGGACAGCTGGCACTCAGTTAAATTTGCAGCTAAAGAAAAATTCAATACTTGCTTGTTACCACCATCCTATGCCCTAAAAGAGAGGAGGGGTCTTGCAAACTGCCTTGTAACTATGTGTGCAGGTGTGTGTGGCAGCGAAGAGAGGCCGGTAGAGCAAGGGTGCACTGGCAAGCAGACCTGTTGCCAGTATTTACTTTTCTTGAATACGTGACTTTGTTGTCTTCATAATGTTCTCAACTTTGTTGTACACAATGTCTTAGTTTGGTTTGTTGCTTCCTGCCTATGACTTGCTGGAGCTGGATCCAGCCGCGATAGCCAGCCCTTTGCAACAAGGGTCTGTTGTCAAGATAACAAATGTTTTTCTCGCCGTGATCAGTTCAGAACAGAGCATTTAATTTCTTTCAAGCGATCAGTGTTAACAGTTTGAAGTCAGGCACTGAGGAGTTTGCAACTGGGTCTCTTCTAGCCAGCAGTGGGGAATCCTGGCTTTTGTCTGAGCCTGGAAAGGGGACACATTCTGAATCATGCAACCACCCAACGTATTTGATCCTTCGATTTGATCCAGTGGAAAAAGAAGGCTGGTGAAAGACATCTTTGGGCTATCTTAGAGATGTCCTTTCCCTTGTCAACTCTTCCGCTTAAGTAAGGCATGTCTTTTTTATTTCTAGGAGAATTATATGAAGCTCTGCTTATTGCCAGGTGTTGAGGCAGATGATTAACAGTGTGGAGCTGCCATCTAGACCTTCTCCGGGATCCCAGCTGAGCTGGTCTTTCCCTGTGCTCCTGGAGAGAAATCTGATCGATGCTCTGTCAGAGGCTTTAATTTTATTCCTGTTATGCAGACATGTCAATAGTTTCTTGAAATACGATACAGATGTTTCATTTAGATACTCTGGGATCTGAGATAATGCTTCCACTGAGGAAGTATGCAGAAATGTCGGGACTTGCGGGGCCTTCTACTGAGCAAGGGAAATAGCTCTTTAAGAGTCTTAATTCCCTTCAAAATCCACATGAACTCCTGTGGGAACAGCTGAAGCACCTTTTTGATTCCATTCATCCACATTTAGGCTCCCAAGGAGTTTGTTTTGCTACCTGATTATTGTGGAACATGGTTGTTATTTGTATTTTATTTTGCTCACTCACTAAAGATTAAAATGGTGGGAACTTGAAATGGGGAACTCAAAGATGCTGAAATCAATCTGGATCTGTCTCCTTCTCTTGTCCTTCAAACGAAGAAAGAGAAGGAAAAGGGGAAGCTTTAGTAAATCATGGAAATTTACTGTAGTGGGAAGCATATTGCTAATATAAAGCTCTGTTTGTCAGCAAGTGTTATTCAGGCTTCCAGGACAAGGACTCAGATGTTGTTTATCAGTGTTGTCCTAACCCAGGGGCAAGAGTTAAGTAACATGCGCTGAATGTGGGCAGTGAGGAGTTGTGTCTAATATTTTCCTATGTTAAAATGATTGCTTAGCTGCTTTTGAAACAAAGCAAGTGTTCCTTTGCATTTTTTATGATTATTCATGTTTCCTCCTAAATATTTAGTCTGCAAATTTGAGAGATATTACAGTTTGTAAAAGAGAGGGGACAGACTGTGAGTCATGTTTAAATGTGTAGTTTTGAAAAACAGATTCAGATGACACCTCTGGGTACCTGTGTTTTTCATCCCCCTCTGTGTCATCTTCTTATTATCCCACCAACATAATCTTCTAAAGCAAAGCTGGTGTTTTCATGATTCAGCAATCTTGAATAAAGGAACCTAACATTCTGTTGTGCTGATTTTTATATTGTCTTTTAAGGTATGACGATAACAAATCGATGCACAATGTTTCTAAATGTCATACAGTGCAGACAGTAAGCCTTGCAGGCAATTGTTATCCAGACTGAAAATGCAGCATATACATTAAAAATCACCAAATGTATGAGAAAATAATAAACCCGAGCCGTGTATTTGCCTGTCATTTCCATTTTGCTTGCGATTGGCTGGCGAGGGCTGATGCTGGCATTGCACAATTGGCTTAGATGGGGAATTACAAAACAGGAGCAGATCCCTTGGTTGGGACTCGGTAGCACATGCAGCTGAGCACAGGCAAAAAAGAAAGGTCACCCGTACGCCTGGATCTGAGCGGGATCTCTCTCACAGATGTTTCCATTCCGGAAAAGCGCATCTGATCTCATTTTTCTCGTCTATGATTTGGAGCGTTTAAATGCCGTAGGGATTTTTTGTTTCGGTGAATGTAAAAGTGCACCAGGGAACAAGTTTGCAACCTGGAGGCATATGAGGATTTCAGATGCGCGCAGGAGTATCGTGGAATGATCAGAAGGATCTGCGTTTTTAAGGAGTATTAAATATCAGTGAGAAGGAAGATGATTCAAACAGAAGGTTAAAAGCAGATGCAAAAGGAAAACAATTTTGTTTTGATCCTGAAATTACACTGAAAACAGCGTGAAGGAGGGATTCCATCAGCACCAAAACAATGGAAAATCAAAGGGGTTTATTTTCCTCTGAAATAATCTCAGTACAAAAAACGTGAAAACAATCTTTCATGAAAAAGAAGAATTCAGTATTTGAATATGGTTTGAAGCTCTGTGGAACATATTTGGAACTACTGCATCTGTGTGGTATAGTGTATCTTCATCTAAAAAAGACCTTAAAGATTCTGCACAAAAAGGTTAAGCTACTTTTTTTTTTAAACTACTCTTAACTGCCTTTTTTAGTGAGAGAACCAGAGGAGTTTCATTTGTGTTTTTAACAAAACTTTGTCTTTTTCTTCTTTTTTCCTCCAAACTTAGTTTACGAGATGCTGGAATTGGATTTATTCTTGTCATAGATCGCAGGCAGGACAAATGGACCTCTGTGAAAGCTTCCATACTGCGGATAGCAGTGAGTACCTTTTAAAATTAACTCCTTAGAAAGACTTTTCCATGTTGAACCTTCCTCTTATGTGCAGAAAAACAGAAAACACTTGATTCCTTCAACAAAACATTAGCTGATATGACACAAAAAGTATCCCATAGTTGTTCTGTATCCCTGCTTACTGGAACAGAGCATCATGTGTCTGTGACGTGCTTTTAATGCAGTTTGCAGCTCAGGACATCTTCCTGAGAAGGCACTTAGAGAGCGTGTGTGTGTGTGTGTGCAAATGAGTGATGTGCAGCTCTCCCAGGTGGGAACTCAGATTTGCGTGGGCAGCCCGTGTGTCCCAGGGAGCTCTGGATCCACCTTTCACCTTCAAACGAGCTTTTGTCTCAGGAGGAGTTGAGCATGAGGGTCCTGATATAGTTTACCACTTCTGAAAGGAATTCAGGTGTAAAATCTGATCTTGTGGTGGTCAAGTTAGCACAAGGGGTACTTGTAAGCAAGAAAATCTTGCATATCTACTATGATCAATCAACAGCACATGCAGTTACTTTCAGTCTCTTTTTATAAAATACAAAAACTAAGCTTGTTAAAGGTGCTGCTTTTTTTTTTTCTTTGCACAAGTAGGAAAACACAGCTTCACGTTTGTCATGTGCATACCATACTGTTAGTTTACTTTTTTTTTCTTGCAATCCTTGCTCGAATTGCTAGTGTTAATAATCTTCCCAGTAAGTGCTGAAAAACAGAGCTGTAAGCATCTTTTCTTAAAATTTTCAGCCATGAAAAATTTAAGCTATGTAAAATAGAAGTCAAATCAAAACAGTAAATGTCATTTTTGTGTAGCCCCATTTTGACCAAAGAACTGCTTGTTTTTTATAAATTAAAAGGCGTTCCTTTAAAGGTAATCCATCACTCCCACTATATGACCTTTTGTGAATGAATATATGATGATATTCCCACAATACAACTTTTTCCACAATAAGTATGTTTACAAATGTTAAAATATTTAAAATACACAGAAATATTAGCAAAAGTTGCTTTTGCAGTTCATTTCAAAATTTTGAGATGCAGCATTCCAGTAGCAGAAACTGAGAGCAGCACAATTCGAGGTGATTAAAGAAAATGGACTATATCTCCGGAGCTTTTGAATCTTTTTCAAAATTCAATGCTGCAATTTCTGTTCAGAGATAGTTAAGTATTCCACATATAACAGTTCTTTCATGGACTTAGTTGAGGTGGTAGGGGGTGGGAAACAAATGTAGACATGTTCTTATAGCCATAATAATAGCGTTTATGGTAACATTGCTCAAGTGTGCATTATTTTGTCTAGAAGCACAATACAGAGAACCCGAGTATCTATTCCACGTGCTATGGGATCGATCGTTGTAGTGATGGTGTTGGTGTTTAAGGGCTTTGCCCGGAGAAGGGTGTTAAGCGCTGTCAGCTCTGTGGCTTGCAGTGCTGTTGATGGTGGGTTATTTTTCTTTTTTCTTCTTTTCTCATTCTTCTGTGAGCTTTATTTAAGTGAGAAAACATGTTTCCTGTCTGAAATCTGTTAGAGGCATGTTTGTGTTTTTGGTTTCTTTAATCTATTTATTTTCGCAGAACTGGCTCAGTGTTGACTTAACATTGTGTCCGTGAATGTGTGTGGTGATACTTCTCTTAGGCTTCTGCAATAGTTATGTCATCTGTGAACACTTGAAAATTTTACCTTCCTGTTCCAAAAAAAGATACAGGGACAAAACGTTGTTTACTGTTTCCACCATTTATTTAGTATAATATTTGACATAAATGACCTCTATATAGGTTTCTGCTGTCCCTTACTTAAAAAAAAAACAAAGCCAAGTATATGTGACATGTATCTTGTGCCCAAGTTGTGAGGAATTCTCTGGATCCTGCTGATGGATGAAGATTTTTAGAAGGCTCAAGGGTAACTAGAGGCTTAACTTACACTTCTTTGATCTTCCTAACCATCAGAGTTGTCTTTTGATGATGATCAAGCATCTGAGTGTCATTTGGCCTGTCCAGATTGAACCTTATGTCTGAAAGCCTGGTACCTCTAGGAGTTTCGATTGCTTAAGCTGATTGCTGTGTGTGAGGTTTTGAGTCTCATGTTGTTTGAGAAGAGAGTTTTGACTGATGGCTCATTTGTACTAGGTCCTGCAGTGTCTTCCCAGTCATTTTTCCTGATTTTTCTGTAATCACCCTAAGGGGGTTGACCCTTGTGATTTGTGAAATCAGAGATGCCAGTGCAGGGTGCTCTGGCTGGAGCACTGCCCAACAGGAACATCCTGGCTCAATATCCTGCTTATCACTAATATCCCGACAACTGTAGGAAGTATATTTGTAAGCACTGAGCAGCTGCTAAGCAGGAACTCATACAAACATGTATTTTTTAAAAATCATTATTATTTTATGTTATTTCCAAGATTCTTCACAAATGTTTGGGTTTTACTAGTAGGTGTTGGAAATATGTTTTAAAACAAAACTAATGAAGAAGGAATTTTTGTTTCAGGCTAAAATGAATGTGGGAAATCTTTCTGTAATTTGAAAAATTTATGTGTTTTATTTTTCCTTCTTTGTTGTTAGGGATCATTTTCTTCTCTAGGATGGAAAATGGGCAATCATGAGCTGAATCTTTATTTCATGCTAGTATTTTAGGGTTGCTATAGAGAGTCAAGGCTGTGAAGACAAGGTAAACCTATTTTTGCAGACAGCATAAGGGCAGCAGCTGCACCATTCACCCAGGATGATGGCTGCTGAACCATGTGCAGTGACAGCAGAACTGAAACCAAAGGCAGAGGCACTGGGCTGAAAAATGGCCCCTCTTTTCTTGGGATGTGACAGAGATTGTGGCAAGCCCGTGCCCAGGCATACAGACTTTGCTGTTGTTATATTCTACTTGACAAAGTTACAATGGGCGGGTAGCCCAGGAGGTTGTCCTTAGCCAGTGCAAGACTGCAGACTCTGTGGCTTAAGAGACACTGCAAACAAGATTGGTTTTATTTTTTCTCCTGATTTAGCTTAAGTGAAGTTATTGGCCTAGTGCAGTCAAGAATAACATGTGTTTTGGGGGTGACTCAACCTGTCTGAGACAGGTAACCTAGTCATACTGTTCACTATATAGGAAGCTTAGCTTTTAGATGGCTCTAAGTTGGACAGAATTCATCCCTACTGTTGAGTCTCTAGGAAGAATCTGGCTTACTGCAATAGCCAGACTGAAAGGTGGAGTTCTGGTAGAGATTGCAAAAGCCAGGCTTTATGTTGTTAAGTGTGAAGCCTTGGTGGTAAATTGTCATGTTCCTAGAGAGTCTGTAGAAAGCCAAAAGGTATTACAGGAAAGATACTTAAGTTATCTGTTGCAAATTGTTCACTCATACTACATTGTTTTTTGAAGATACAAAACTTTTAAGTTTTTTGCCCTCTCATTGATGAGATTCTTCCAAGTTTATATTGTAGTGTCCTGTTTTCAGTTAAACATGGTATACAGAGACACACGAGACCTTGCTGAACTTTTTAGCTCCTGTGGCTGAGCAAGTAGGTAGGCTCATGGAAAGAAGACGTGGTTGCTGAATGAGAGTGCAAGGAGGAGTGGTCACATAGCTTGGTAAAATGGCTCCGTATTGTCCCAACTGAACTCAGATGAATGACAAACACCAGCCAAATTGAGCCCCTTTTCCTTTCCATGCAGTCAAAAATTTCACTTTTTTTTTCCTTCCTTTTTTTTGTTGTGTGGTTGTTTTTTTTTTTTTTTTTTTTTCCTGTTCTTTCCTACCGTTACCTCACCCAAACAAGCAACATTCAATCCACGGTTGTCGGAGCAAGGCACATTACTAATCAACATGTTTGGGGGTTTTGCACTGCTCTGTTTGTAGTTCCAGTGTGTTTTCTTAAAAAAAAAAAAAAAAAAAAAAAAAAAATAATAAAATTATATATTTCACTCTAAAACTNGTCTCTGTTGTGCTGTCATTGTCTTCATATTGAGGGAAAGTGTGAGCTTAGCCTTTTAGACAAACAAAAAACTGCACTCAACAATTCAACATCATTAAAAGTTCCACCACAGCCGTCCATCAACCTCATACTGAAAGCTGAGAGAAAATAAACTTTCTTAAGCTTGGTGCTTAGGGAATAACATTCATGTGGGCAACTTCTCTTGAGGAAACAGTTGGTATGGAGGTCACGCAGGTGGTAGTGAGAAAGTTTCATACAGTTACGAAACTTTGCAGCCCTTTCTCCATGTGACAAGAGCTGGGTTTTATCCAACCTCCTGGAGAAGCTGCTTAATGATTTGTCCCCTTTGACTAAGGGTGCACTACACATGGGTTTCTTGCCTTGTCTTTTGGACTTCATTGTCCAGAGCACTGTTTTTCTTAGCTCTTTGCAAGTCAACATGCAGTATTCACTGTAACAGTGGCTTAGGCCATTAATTGCTTTGAAGATTAGGGCCAAGACCTTTAGCTGGAAGGAGAACATCAAAAGCCAATGGAGAAACTCAAGTGCTAATACCAGCCTAAACCTTGCAGGAGCCAGGCAGTCCCAGTTTTGTGCCATCTAGAGTCTTATCATTGGCTTTACATCCAAGGTTAGAAACAGTAAATTACAGTAATCCAACCTTGAGTTCTTTGGCCTTGTGTGTAGAGAGACATTGAGTTTCTTAGTGAGTTGTTGATGGAGAAAAGGTGCATTTAGTAAGTAATGCTCCATGAAAGGCACTATTTTATGTTATGGATAGGTATTTCCCGCTTGCCCAGTTTCTAACCAGCTCTTTGTGTTGTGTCCTGAAAACTGTAATGACACTTAACATTTTGTATGGATTAAGTTTGAAAAAACTGTTCTTCCTTCAGCCGCTGGTCATGTTTCTCGTTTTCGCTTGGGTTCCAAACACCACCAGAAACTCGACAGTATGATGAAGGTAGAACAGTTTTTGCATTAATTTTGCAGCTATTGTTATGAATTGTTCCAGTAGACGATAAACTAAAAAGGTTGTTCTGAGATGCTGTATGATTTTGTCTTAATGCTGTGGATGTTTTGAGAATATCATGTATTCAGGCACTTTCACGGTTATCCTTGTATAGTCAGCCATCTTTCCTTTTTATTACATGTTTTTTTTTAATATGTAAAAAGAGCAAAGTGAATTACTTAAACACTGATAACAGGATCATAACCTCACAAGCATTACACCCAGATCTAAAGCAAAACATCTCACTGTTTTTGAAACAGGATTCAAACTACTCCTTTTCTGTATTGATTTAATTCAAGATTCTTTCTTGACAGGAAGCCTAGACTTCATTCTAGCCAGGCATAAACAGTCTTGGGAGGGCAAGGGGTGGGGAAGATGCTTCTTGGCCCCTTTATATACAGAGGTATTTTGGAAAGAAGTGCCCTGTGGCTTATGGCGTGCTAGTAAGTGCAGAAGGGGGAATGCCACCACAAGAATTTGTTAATGTGGGCATATTGAAGCTCCTCATAAAATGAAAAATAGTGCTGTTCCAAGTATTTTAAGATGGAATGACTAAAACTGAGTGAAGCGTTAGCTCTTTGATGGCTCACATGGTTCAGATACTTCTGAAAGCTGGCTGTTTACTTGGGAAGCAGAAGAAGAGAGGCTGTAGGTTCACTGTTTATCAAAACAGCTTTGCTTTGCTGTGTAGGAGCATGAAAGACTTCTGAGCACTGTGGCAGCCGAGTGAATTGCTCTGGGGGATTGAACAGCAGACAGCAACTTCATTTTAAGTGCATCTTTGACTATAAGGTGTATGTATCTATCTACATAATTCCTTTGTATACTAAATAACCCCTAGGAGGAAACTTGAGATCTGAAGGTCAAAGGGGTTGGTTTTCTTTTCCAAAAGCTCAATTTCTGGCATGTGCTGCTGCAAGGGGTAGTGACCGGCTCCTGGTTGTAAACCCCGGCCACTGCTCTGCTCCTGCCCTGCCGGTTTCAGGGAGCAGCGGAACTGGCAGCACCGGATCCTGTCTCAGTGAATATCATGGCTATTGTAAAGTATGAGATTTAATGAGACTTATTCCTTCTCCGAAAATGCCATCTACCCGATAGCCTGTAGCCACATATGTGCTGTTTACAATTGCTGTCAGGCAGGAGCAGGTGGGATTGCTGCTCTGCCTGACTGGCACAGGTAAAATTCTTGAGCGACTTAAATAGCTCCCTGCTGGCACCGATGTAGCAAAACCATTATTACACAGTGGAAACCAAAGACAGGAAGAATCTCAGTACCTGTCTTCTCCCTGGAGAAGAGACCCAACTCCTTCAGTCTTTCCACAGAGGGCAGGTTCTCCATCCCATTTTCATCTTCGTGGCCCTTCTTTGGACCCTCTCCAGTGTGTCCGCATCTTTCTTGACGTATGGGGAGTGGAACAGGACATGGTGCTCCAGGTGCAGCCAGACGAGTGCTGGGTGGGATGCTCACATCTCTATCTCTGCTTGTCATGCCCCTGAGGATGCAGCCCGGGATCTTGGTTGCTGCAGCGACACACTGCTGACTCATTCATTGTCCACCTGGATCCCAGGTCCCTTTCAGGGTATTTTCTCTAAAACTCTAGAGTAAAAATCTAGACTACAGTCACAAAGTGTAGAAGCTAGAATTGAAAGTTGGAATGAAGAAAGATATTATTCATACATGTAACTTAAATTTTAATTTTACCATTCAGTTTCTTTAATGCTTCATCATTTCATACCATTGTGTGTTTCTAATATATCTACTCAACTTTAAGCTGACAGGAGACGCATTTCCTGGTATTCCAGGCAAAGCTAAGTGAGTAACAAACATGCCCTGCCAAAGACAGTGTGTTTGGAAGTCATGTGCCGGAGTGGATATCTCACATGAAGACCCATTACTTTTTTGAAGTGTGTTATCTAAAAGCTATTTCTTCTCAGAGCTTTTTGTTCCAAAATGTTGGCATTGCTGTTGAATACACTTCATGTCTTGGAAGTTCATTTTTATCTTCAATAGCTCTGTCAGAGTCTGCGCACAGCTGCTACAAAATAAATTGACCCATGTCTAAAGAAATAGATTGCATAGCTGTCATTCTAAAAATATTATTTGGCAGATTAAATGAAAAAATTGTTTTGTCTATTCTTGTAACATTTCTAGTACAAGTCAAATAATTGTCTTAAACTTGCAGCTGAATATTTCAGAAAAAAAAATGTTTTAAATCATAATTTCTTTACTTTTTCTTCTGAATTTTCTGTGAGAAGTTTTTCCTCTGATAACTGTGTGTTACTAGGAGCACAGCGTGTACTACTTTTGATACACATAGAAAGATTGTTTACAGTGCAAGGATGAGGAGCTAGTGCAGGCACCCAGAATTACCTGGATTCTGTTCCCAACCCTTCAGACTCTGCCCTTCCCAACCTTCTTCTGTTCCCAACCCTTCAGACTCTTCAGGACCAAACCACCATGTTTTCTAAAAAATTTGGATGTCACTGAAGTGGAGACAGATTATGAAGCTCAAATCTCTTAAGGTTCCTCAGTCAGTTGAAGATCTAAGTTGTACACTGAATATCTGGGGAACCACAATGACTTTGAAGTCTTCCAGAGATGTTTTTAACTACTTTTCTCTTTTAAAATGTTTATCAATTCCAATGCTGAATACCTTGAGCCCTTGGAAACCTTAAAATGAATACTAAACCACTCTCCAACCTTCCAGATACTAACTGTTTCACTAGGTGTGGAAACAGAGCATAGCATAACTCCTTCAGTCGGTGTTTGTTTTCCAGTTGGCTTTTTTTTTTTTAAGTGATTCAATTTGCTAGAAATGTGACATAATTTCCAACAGTATAATGAAGAAAATCACATACTTAATCATTATAATGATAATTTCTTTGGTGAGCTTCACTGCCTCCCTGCAGTGGAAATACTAAATAGGGGAGAAGACTTGCATGATTTCAAGAATGGCTAAGTGCCAAGTATGCAAACATCTGCCACAGCAGAAGTTAATTTTTAGTAAATTAATGTTATTTCTTTGCTTTCCTTCCCCTCTCTTCTGTTTCCGCACTATCACTTGTAGAACTGGGAAAGATCCATCAGATTACTAGTTGGAAGATGATGAAGAAAAAGCACAGCTGAGAATTATTATGTTTTTATTTTTATATTTCTCTACAAAGTTAAATCTTATTCTGAACTACTGCCTGAGAAATTCAAGTCTCAGTGGCAATTGTTTGTGTAGGCAACTGACAAGGTAATATATGGAATAACTAGAAATATAACAATAATGGTTTCTCTCGGCATCCTCTGTTAAAAAGAAGATAAGGTAACCATGAAAGTACTGTTGTTGAAAAAGTACGAAGCCACCGCTGCTTGTTCATTAGCCTCCTCAGCTAGGATGTAATCTTAGCTAAAGAGCAGTACGAGCCAGTCCTGAAGAATTTGGTTCCAGGACAATAGATTCCTATTCCCAAAGATGAGTAAATGTCTTTGTGAATGAAGCTTTCTCTGCAAGCCTTGCTAGCTTTATAATTGGTCACCCCGTAACAGGAGGCGTTATGATATGGTTAGTTCGTGGTTTAATAGGGGCTTCTCCTTGTTCAAAAGTATATTCTGGAGCTGAGACACAGGAAATAACAGACTAAACTTGTTTTGCAGGCATCTTTCCCAGGAAACCTGCAACTAGTCCTCGTTCTGCGCCCAACGGGATTTTTTCATCGAGCTCTCTCGGACATTGCTTTCAAGTTCAACAAAGATGAGTTTAAAATGAAAGTACCTGTGAGTAATCCTTTATTTTCACTATATTATCAGGGATTTATTGAAGTACCAAATCTAGCCAGTGAGGATTAAGGGGGGTAAAAAAAAAAAAAAAGGAACCACCAAACCCAACAAAACTGCCGTGCTTAAAGGTAGTTCCTGAATCTTGAATTAAAGGTTCCTCTTAGAAAACAGCCATGTATGGTTTATCAAGATAAAAAAAACCTGATGGAGTCGTTTATGTTGTATAATAAGCTTTGTTTTAATATGCACTATTAAGCATGGTGCTCATGCTCATTTGCTGTTATTTAAATTTACATCATCTTCAACTGAAACAACTGTTAAATTTGTTTATTCTATAGCCAAAGCAAGTAGTTCCATCACTTCTGTGTTAAACTGAAATTTCTCTATCAGAAGCTGAAGGATGGGACTTAGAATCCGTAATAAGGGACTTCTTGCCACTTTTTGCATTTACTTTTTTCCATTGCTGCTGCAGATCATAATGCTGGGCTCCGTATCAGAACTGCAGGGTTACATTGATAAAACACAATTAACAGAAGATCTTGGTGGCACCCTGGATTACTGCCATCACAGATGGCTGTCCCGTCGCACTGTGAGTCCTCAGTTTCTGTTTTAACTTCTCAGCTTAATGAACCCGTCTTTTTATATATATATATATATATATATATGTATATGCTGTCGTTTATACAACAGATTCCAAGTGATGCAAGTTGACTTGCTCAGAGTGAGAAGATGTTCCCAATGGTACTTAGTCATCTTAGAGAAAAAAATGAGTCATAACTTGGGAGTGGTTTTCTGAACAGTTGCTGCAAAGCGACTACAGTGTATTATTGTGTTGAGGTTTATTAGTTTTGCTAGAAGAAAGAATAAGCTCAAGTTGTAGAATAACTCCAGATTATAAGAATATGAGGAAGATACCTGATACAAGCCTAGGAAAAACATACAATTAAGGAATTAATGGTGACTGTATCTGTTGTTTGCAAAATTATACTTGGACCATTTTTCGGTCTCATAATTCATCTGCTCGGATTTGTTTTCTGAGTTATATTTTGTGTGTGTGTATATGTCTGCATGTTATGCATGTGATGAGCATGAAACATCATTAATGGTTTTTATTCCAAAAGGCTATAGAAGGTTTTGCCCAAAAGGTTAAGCAAACAGCTCAGATTCTTCAGTCCTTTGGGACTGAGCTGGCTGAAACAGAACTACCAAATGATGTGCAGTCAACCAGCTCCCTTCTTGCAACACACACAGAAAAGAAGGACAAGATGAAGGTATGTAACTTTTGTGAAGAGAGTATCTTCTAGTTAAACTGTGCTTTAATTTATAGCTAATAATGTTAATAGAAAATCTGGAAGATGCTAATAGACAGTAATAATGCAAAACATCGAAATCTTATTGAACTTGTTTTGCTTGGTTTGATGTTTAAAATCCTTTTTGCATTAAAAATGACATTTCTTGAGGCTGTTTACTTATGTACAAATGCATAATGATTTGTGTGTGGAAACAAATTTATTTGTAAGTAGTAGTGTGTTTAATTTGTAGTTTTGTGTGCAACAAGAAATGATTGATTGTATTTGCATACATATGGAAATACATGACCTTTTGAAGAATGGACAAAAGTTCCTTCAAATTGATTTAAAGGAAATTATTTGGGGGTTTCAAAACTACATCTGAAACTTCTGAGATACTTGTAGTCTAAGGAGACACTAGAAGGCAATCTATCATGAAAATTCAGCTCAGTTACACTGGAGTCATATGATGGTAAATGTAGAAAAAGCTGATATTCAGCGTTTGCTGTCTGTATTTGTTGTCAAACACTGCTTTAAGAAAAAACTGTACCTGCTCTATTGCTATTAAAACAAAACAACCCACACTGTAGTTGTATGCTGTTTTGTTTTGTCTTCTAGGAGGATATCAGGTTAGCAGTAGAACAGGGAGATGATATTCTTGGAAGTATTACAAAGCCAGTTACTGAGAATCCTGAATACAAACTGAATCAAGATCAACTAGACAATCAAACAACAGTAGAAAGGTGAGAGGAGCAAAATACTGAACATACTGCTTTTCTGTTTTGGTTTTGTTTTGTTTTTTACGTCTTTTACTTAATTCCATATGCATGCTTACCAAATAAGCAAATGTTACAGTGTGAACATACAAAAAGGCACTTTCAGAAACAACTCCTCTGTTGTCAATTCTGTCCTGAGCAAAGTGATCCCCTGATATTCATTACCAGGTCATCGGGATGTAAGGAAATAGGGGATGCAGTTTGAGTTCCATTACCAACAAAGTAACGCTGTTCTTTTTTTGCCTTTTTGTCAGATTTGGACTATATAGTTTAGCAGCTCTTCCTTATTTTAAATAATATCAATGTCTCGCACTCCAAGGAAATGTCACTGCTGTAGGAGGGAAGACAGAAGTGAGATATCCATTGTTTTCAGTAGATTTGTGCACTTTTGTTAAGTACTTTTGAATTGAAGTGGGAGGTTTCTTTTTCTTTAAACTTGCCTGAAGGAGCTTCTAACATTGCTGATACCATGTCAATGTTGTTGGTAGCCTTTAAAAGGCTACTAGGCAGTACACCACTCTTGAAGTATCTATGCACAAACTTCCTGTATGCTTCCTTTGGGCACATAAGAAAGAAATGTTTGCCTTTGCTCCCCCCACCCCTTAAATTAATGCCAGTTCTGGAGACATTATATCACCATAGCACAGATGTAAATTTGCACAAAGCTATGAAAGCATAGCTCATTTCCCCCAGGCATTATGCTGCATTCTTCTTTTGTCTGTCATTCCATGTTTCTGTTACATTCAGGCTGACTTTTCTTTCCAAATAACTGTCCATTCCAATCCACAAAGTTTGGCAGAAGTCACTTTTTTTGGTTGTTGCTGCTATCAACTATCTGAAGGACAATAAGGGTGGAGGTTGCTAATTTATCCAAAATGTTCCCACTTGATACAATATCTGAGAGAAGTTGGAAGAAACTCTGTGTATGTGTCTCCCCACCTTTTTTCTTATCAGTTTTAACTTGTAAATTCAGGGTTCACTTCTGTGCTGTTAATGACAAAAATTCATTAAAATTTTGATGTGTGGCCTGTATGTAGCCTAAATACAGCAGAGCACGCTGTAAAGGTAAGTCCGTAGGATACCATACTGTCAAATGCAATATTAGAAGACAAGTTGAAAAGTAAAGTCTTAAGGCACTGGCCAAAATTATAGTTGAAGAAGATTCTTTTTATTGCAGTATTGCTGTACACTTAACTGTGGTATTTAAGTAGTAACACTGCTCAGAGGAGGAGCAGTGACCTCCAGTTTTATTATGAGCCTTGCTCCAAGGAATGAAATGTAAGGGTAACTTACATTTCTACATTACTGT
This sequence comes from Pampusana beccarii, assembly GCA_013399365.1. Lineage (NCBI taxonomy): Eukaryota > Metazoa > Chordata > Aves > Columbiformes > Columbidae > Pampusana > Pampusana beccarii. Next base: position 189,481 of record VWYH01008989.1, read on the forward strand.
GAACAGTAACTTATATTACTGTTCACAGCAGTACAAATTTTTGCCTTCATTTTTCCTTATAGCCCAAGGCTTGGGTTCCTCTGGGTCCTCACCCGCACGTAGTTGCATGTCTTATTTATGTTTGCTAGCCCCAAGTTGCCATGTCCCCAGGCCAGAGCTGAACAGTAGTATGTGCAGCAGCTAGCTTCCAGTCAGCACTTGCCAATTTTTCAGAACTTAATATTTGTGTTGGGTTTCAGCTCTACATCAATGTTATTCTAGGAAACAATTCTGTGCAATACTCCAAGTTTCCTGTATCCAGTTTATTTTTTCTGGAAAATATTGCTTTGGGGAGGCTTTTTGTTTACTGTGCAAGATTGCATTGTCCCTTGAAGGTTGCACCCATAATTCTTACGTTTTTGTTTTTTTTTTTTTCTTCTAAGGCTTCTGGCTCAGTTACATGAAACGGAGACTGCCTTCGATGAGTTTTGGATTAAGCATCAGCAAAAACTTGAGCAGTGTCTGCGCCTGCGGAATTTTGAACAGAATTTTAGAGAGGTGAGAACTTCTCTGTGGGAGTCAATATTTGGTAATACAGGAATGACTCGGGGAAAATACTGCTTCTTGGTTTTGCAGCTCTTGTGTGTGCTTGAAAGCTTTGTCCAAAGTTTTTCTTATACATGTCCTTACTTGACATCCTGCTATCTTTACTACCTTGAATACTTGCCTGTGGAGACATAATAGCTTCTCTTCTGCAGTCTTCTGATTTTTTTTTTCCCACAGACCCAGCAGTGTATAAGCCTTCAAAAACTCCTTTGAAACCTGTTCTCCACCACAGAAGCATAATATGCTGGCTGTAAACCTTTCATCTTGCCAATAGGCTCTTTTACGGAACCAAGGCTTACCTAAACCTTCTGGCTGAAATTTTATAAAACAGCCTCCAACACTGTGGGTGGGAAGTTGCAACTGCACTGTTAGAAACTGGGTGGAGGCTGAACTAAATTTTTTACAGCCAGTTTCTGATCTCATGTTAGTTTAAGTCATATGCTTGATGGCACCTACAGTCTCTTTACGCTGGTGTAGCTGATCTCAGAGCACAGCCCCTGTGTCTCCATGGGAGAAAACCCTCTTAAAAGTGTTTGTGTGTCTGCCTGAATGTCTGTCTCCCAACCAGTTGTTATGGTGAGGACCTTTCTCTCATGTTTTGCTGTTTATGTTAATGTCGCTTTGTGTTATTGTCACCTGGTAAAAGCAAGATCAAAGATATTTCCTGAGTGTTGGTATTCCCGCATTTTTGTTCAGTACCAGAGAACAGGATTACTTCGCTGCCTTTTCTTTGTATTTGTTTTCATTTTGAATTGGGAGTAAAGGTAAACTGGAAAAAAAGTGTTTTGTCTCTGTGTCCCAGTAACCCCATAATGGAAATAGGGTTTTCCCATTTTCAGAAAAAAAATTAACCTGACTGGAAATAGTGGCTGTCAGCTATTTAACTGGTGGGTCTCTGGAGATGTGGAATCATCTTCATTGATGAATAGCTGTGTCTCGTTTCAGGTCAAAGCAGCTTTGGATATTGTGTTTGAGAGGTTGTCTGCTTTCACAGATGTGGGAAACAGCTGTTCGCATGCGGAGCACATATTGAAAGATCTTGCCAGCTTTGAAGAAAAATCATGTGTAAGAACTCTGCAAGTCTCCTTAATTTCTAGTATGACAATGCATGTGCGGAGGGGAGCTCTATTTGGTTATTGAGTATATTTTATGAGCAGAACTTAGGCTGACAACAGGGCAGAATCAGTGTCTCAGGTAATGTGCAGATGGAATTTGGAATAAAGTCTTTAAACATTAAGACGGCCCAGTTCTTGGGCATCCCTCAATAAAGAGCAGAGTGACCAGTCACAAAGTTGGTGTGATGGGTTCGTGGAAGAAGCTCATGAAGTGTCTGCGTAGCCAAGTTCTGCCCTTAGCAATTAAGGGGCCACTTCCACTCCTATTAAAGCCACTTGTTTCATTAAATCACAGAAATGAGAAGGCTGTGTATTGAATGTAAAATATATTAAAAGATGACCAACAGAAACATGTGCTCTGAACAATGTAGAAATGGAACCTTATTATGTTCTGTGCTTCACAATAAAATATACAGCTCCATAAGCAATGTTGTTGCTCTTGAGATTGAGGTGGCTTCAGTTTGCTGCTGTACTCCCAATTGCATACATATACAAACACAATACTGAATATCTAAGGCATAGAAGGACTAATAGTGGTTCCCCCAAGAGGCCATATGATTAAACTCCTTAATGTTTCTGAAGTATTTTGATGCAATAAAGAAGGAGGCATAACAGTTCTTGGGCATCTGGGAAGACAGGAAATCACTTCGATTTATTGAGTGAGTCAGCTGTAAACTAAAGATGTATTCTATATCAACATGTGTATTTTACTGCATGAAAACAAATGGTATAATTTTTAACTTTTTTCACTGATGTTGATCCAAGGAAAGATGTACCTAAATAAGTATTTAATTCCTTAGGAAACTATAGCAAAAGCCAGGATGCTAGCCTCAGAGGGTGATGCTTTTATTCAAAGCAATCATTATGCTGTGGACTCCATTATTCCAAAATGCAGTGAGCTTCTTCATCTCTGTGATGCCTTTACTACTGAGACAGAACGGAGGAGGAATCTTCTTAACAAATCTCTAGAACTGCATGGCTTACTAGAAAAGGTAAACTTTGTATGGAACAGTCCTGTTTCCTGTATTGTTTGCTAAAACCTCAGTCAACCAGTTGTCATAACAGCAGATAAAAATATCTGTGTGTGCTGGAAGTTTTCTCCTTAAATAGCTGAATACATCACAAGTAGAGGTACAAAATTTTATAGACTTCTTAGTGTTTGCTGTGGACCTTGGTGCATTCTAAGCCTGTTCTTCTCTCTGTTTCTAGTCCATGAGGTGGTGTGATGAAGGCATTTATCTGCTGGCTTCGCAGCCGGTAGATAAGTGTCAGTCTCAGGATGGTGCAGAATCAGCATTACAGGAGATTGAGAAATTTCTGGACACTGGTGTGGGCAATAAAATCAAGGAGTTGAATAAAATTTACAGAGAGTATGCACACATCCTCAACGAGGATCTAAAGGTACCAGAAGATGTTTATGTGTATCTATGTGTTCATTTGTTAATTTTAGAGTTGCTCTCTTGCATGGCTATTGATAAAGCTAAGTAATGAGTACTAGAAGTTATACCTGGAACTGGAAAGCCAACACATTTGGCTACCTCAGGTGTTAGTCCTGCCATATCTCTGGATAAGCATCAAGCGCTTCAGAGTCTTTTAATAACTACAATTTTTCATATAGTAGGATTACTTTAAAAAAAAAAAATCTCCCAAGTGAGTATTTGAAGTATCTTTTTTATGTAGCAAAAATGTGCCTGTCCTTGGTATTTGTATGAGTTCTGCTTTGTAACTGCTGGTTTTTAGAACTTAAGCAGATGTCCCTTTTCCTCTTGGTTGATCTCTTCATATAACAGAACCATTAGACACTGTCAAGAAAACTTTTCTCTATTTTTTTTTTAATTGAAACCTGAACCCCACTGGTTTCTCTGCAGCAAGCACACAAAATGTTTTATGAAGTGATGTTCCAATTTTCCAATGTCCTAAATGACTGTAAATTATGCAGTTAGGAGTGAAGAGTAGGTTAATATTTTTATATGTAGTATAAAAGCAATCACAATTGCAAATCAACATGCAATAAATGGCAATGGACAATGGAGCTTGTTGATAGGTCTCTGACTGGGCTTTTTTTTTTTTTTTTCCATTTCTGTGGCAATAATAGGAGCGTGTACAAAAGGTTTTCCAGAAGCAAGAAAGTATGGAAGAAATGTTTCAAAAAAGACAAGTAAGTCTTAAGAAACTGGCAGCTAAGCAGACACGTCCTGTTCAGCCAGTTGCACCAAGACCTGAAGCCTTTATAAAATCTCCTTGTACGTCTCCAGGTAAGTACCTATAGTAGCCCTTAACTATTTCTTTGCGCTATGCTGAGAAACATGAAGAAACTTTCAGCTGTAATTTGTGGTTGCACAAACATCTGTGTGAGATCTGCTCACATTCTGACTGCTGTTCTGGTTTACATGCTTAGGTCTTCAAAGAGAATTCCTATCCAACTCAGAAAGCAGTGCACTTCGGAGGGTAAACTACAGAAGAGGAAAGGTAATTTTTATCTTTGCACTTCTCGTGCACCTACTGCTTAAGAAAGTGATAATACAGCGAAATATTCAGGAACCTAAAGAAGAATGTGGCAATTCCACTGAAAAAGTGATGATGTTGCCATATCGAAGTAACTCTGGTGAAGCAGCAGTGTGGTTTAAATAAAGGCTGCTTTGTCGCTGGACTGGGTATGAGAGAAGGTAAAGTAAATAGTTGCCTATATTAGGAAAAATGTTAGGGGCAGCAAAATACAAATTCTGTGAACAGGAAATATTTATTATTTGCCAATAGTAATTGGCTACTCTTAAAACTGGTGAAAGTGAATAGGTAGTTGTCGTTGGCTCCAAGACAGCTTCGCCTGACCTGATGGGTTGCCATTCCCAAGCAGGGATGGTCTTCCTCCCCCGCCTCCCGCAAGGAAAGGACCCTGACAGCAGATACAGAACTTCTGTATCTGCTTAGAAAATTACCAGAAAGTTAGCCTAGTACCTCCTTTTTAGCTTGGAAAACAGGCTAAGGCCAGAGTTGCTCCAAGGTTATGCTGATGTTGTCTTCCTGGAAAGGGGCCTCCAACCACCATCTCTTCTAAACTGGCCTTTCATGGAGAACTCCCTGTGTATAAATGTTCTTGTCTACTTCAAGACCTTCAGGTTGACTTGGATTTTTTTTGCAGCGTTCTTGAAAATTGCCTTCATTTTTAATGGAGTAGTCTTTCCTGTGAAAACACATGCAAGTAGAGTTGAGAGCAAAGCTCCAAATTTTGAAGTGTTTTTCCCTCATCTGTGATGCTGTGATGATGTTGTTGTTGTTGTTTGTTTCCTTCTTTTAGAGTGAAATGACTGAACTCCATCAAAGTAGAGGAGGATCTACAATGGATGATGAAGAAAATCTAGCTGTGTTACGGCAGTAAGTATATTTTGATAAACAAAAAATTCTTTTTCTCTGATTTGGTTCCAGCAAAGTCTGAGTTTGGCTAAGGATTTGTTAAGTATGCCTCTCTGAATTAAGTGGTTCTCTGTGCTTTTTGAAATGCTGTGTATACGCTCTGTATGCAGAGGAAGATATTTCAGTCTACCTGTAGCATTATTTATGGTTTATTTAGTACCAAACTTCAGCTTTCCTGCAGCAAGGTGATGCTGTGGCAGGATAACTACATATTTGCATTTCAGAGATGACGCAGTTTCAAGTAACAAGTAAGTCTCCTCTAAATGTGTTGGAGGTATTGACCTCCATGTTTCAGAAGACTGTCTTTTTGTATGACTCTCTTTAGTCCCCGTTTTGATAAATGTTAAGAAAAATCACTTTCATTTATAAAAACTAAACAGCATCACTTATATTTAAAAAATTCCTTAGGACCACCTGCAATGTGTATCAGTGTGTATATTTCTGCCTGTAAACTGGATACTTCTGCTGTCTCTTCACTGTTACAACCATGTGTTAAATGGTAGAAAATCATAAGGGGGAAGGGATCACGGGGAAGCATGCTTGCTTGACCGTTAGGGAAATTAAACTTAAAGCGGCATTCTGACATTTAAAGTGTGCCCTAAATGCCTCTAATTTAAAATGACCAGTATAACTTTAAGTCTGTGTTTGATACTCCTATGTAGCTCTAACTGCAGCTCCTGCAATAATTGTGAACACAGCATAACCAGATTTTGTACGTAAAATGATAAAATGCTTAACTTCTTCAGTTCAGTTACTACAGTGTTTGAAATGCTAGATTTTACTTTTTTTCTTGTTTAAACACAGTTTCAAAGCTTTTTAAATGTTAAATACATCCTTCTCAATAAGGATATATAAGCTGTTGACAGAAATATCTGTGAAATGTCACATTTTCCATTACCTAGAAATTGTTCTTTTATTGTCTGAAGTAAAGCATAAACACAGAAGTTAACATTGTCTCATTAATTTGCTGATTGGCATTTTTTGTCTACAGGCACGTGATTAATGAGCTTATTGAGACTGAACGAGCATATGTGGAAGAACTTCTCTGCGTTCTTGAGGTGAAGATCAAGTTTCACCGTGGCTATTAGTGAATCTATTTCTCTCTTCCATTTCATGGGTGGTTTTCTGCTTTCCTTATCGCTGTAATACCTCTGCTTGTCCCATCAAGCGCTGTGATTCTTACATCTCTCCTCTCTCATCGTGTTTTCACAGAGGCAGGAATGTGCGATTTTTTTTCTAGAAAATATTAGTGCAACTAGAAAACACAAATTGGGCAGAAAATAAGACGTGTGTGAGATTTGTAATGATGATTAATTCCTGCACAAGTTCATTCCAGAGTCTTGGGTCAGCTCCAGGAAGGTTGTGTGTCACACAGGAATCTGAATCTGCATTGAGAGAATTGTGTGTCAGAGGAGAAAACTTGTTTCTTGCATCCCTTTTTGCATACCTTTAAGTGATCTTCCAAATGTCTTGGGTGCAACTGTGGCAACAGAGTGCATTGTAATAATTCTATCTTGATTCAGAATTGTAAAGGAAACAAAGCTGTTCCCTTTGCTCCATGCTTGCAGAGGCACAATTGCAATACAGCTGAGTTGCTTGTACAAATGTGCTGCAGTAGTCTGTGTCGTTCCTCAAGTTCGTTAAGTCTTAGAATCATAGACTCATTTCAGTTGGAAGAGACCCTCAGGATCATCAAGTCCAACCATAACCTAACGTAACTCTAGCATTAAACCATGTCCCTAAGAACCTTGTGTAAACACCTTTTAAACACCTCCAGGGATGGCGACTCCACCACTTCCCTGGGCAGCCTGTTCCAATGCCTGACAACCCTTTCTGTGAAGAATTTTTTCCTAATATCCATATTTCCTTATGTCTTCAGACATGGATATGTCATTTTGTTGTAGTCCATTTTGGCTGTAGAAGATGAAGTTGAATTATTTTAGTCATGATTAATTGGAATTGGGCCAAGCGGGTACTCCTGGTGTCCATGCCAATGTTAAGCTCCTAAATTGGAGCTGTCTTTAAGTTATGGACTGAGGGTGATAAATTCAAAGTACATATCTTCAAGCAAGAGTACTGTATGAGGGTTTTGAACTCTTATCTTTCTTTAGCCTAGTTTGTGCTCAGCTTCCCAGAGCATTTATGTCCTGGGTCTGGTCCAAGTGCTGGAAAGTATTGATGACAGTAGGATGGTTGCATCTAGGGTGTGGTAATAAAGCAAGGTGGGTCTGGAGTGGACCTAAGGATCGTTTTTTTCTCTGCTTTTGTATGCAATGCTATCTGTACAGTTCTGATCATAAAATCAAGACTTCAATAGCTGGAGGATTTTTGGTTCTTACTACTGCTACTCCTTTGGTGTTACTCTTGCTTTGCATAGAGTTTAGTGCAGCCCTTGTCTTGCTAGGCCAAGCTTTGTTGGTTTTCTGCCGATGTGATAGACTGTCCAGTACCCTGACTGTGCCAGGCACACTTCTCTGTGCCTCCTTCTAGTTTGGGATTCATTTCTCTCTAACTTGAGTGACTGGGACTGCCAGCAGTAATTCTGGATCAGATCCTTGTTGAGATATCATTCAATGGCAGTCTTCCAGCTTTTGAGTAATTCTAGTTATTAATCCATAGTTCTGGCCATTCTCCCAATGCCTCTGTTTCTCCTATTCTAGAAGTCTTTCCATTCTTCCAGGAAAACAACCTAATACTCATTTGTGTGGACAGTGTCTCCTATTATGATGTCATACTTTGCCATGCATTTTCTCTCTGCCGAGGATTCAAATAGAAAAAAACAAGGTAGTTCCCATGATTGGTTACTAGGAAACTGCTATAGCTGCTTTTATCTGAGTGTAATAGTTTTCCTTTTATTAATAACCATGTTCATCTGACTTTAGTTTGGGAAATCCAGTCTTTTCTACTGGGGAAAATTATTGGTCTAGTCTATTTCTATGTATTGTATTTGACTCCTTTTTCCATTTACTTCAATGCTTTTGGAACAGTTTTCAAATGGAAGACTAAGCAAAGCCTTATACATTCTTAAATTAAGATTAAATGATCCCTGTGACTGCAAGGAGTAGCTTTCTATCATCCTTCATAAAACACAGGTACTGCATAGGTAGTAAAACACGAAGGGTTTTTATAATAAATTTTTAAAATCAGTACTGCATCAGCCTGAAGGGGGAGGGAGAGAGGCAGTGAAGTGTCAAAAGCTTTTTGTCAATTTGTGGGTTTCAGGCTTTTGTTCTTTCAGGATTCCAAAGTACTGAGCTCTATCAGGTTTGTTTTCACCTCAGCTGGGTTAGGTACCCCTTCTTTATGCCACTGCTGGCTTTGCTGCTGTGTTCAGCATCATCTTTAGTTCAAGTGGAAATGAATCATTCATTCTCTTAACTGCACCTAAACTGGTGGCTGCAGTTGTTCTTTCCCTGTTAATTTTAACTCAGTTTTACGTAAATTATTTTTATCTTCTTTTAAGGCTGTATGACTTTTTTCCCTCTTTCAGAGGGAGAGGTTGTGGGGGGACCAATATAGGAGAGAGACAATGGTTAGCTATCTATGAGCTCTAGCATCTTTCCCTTTACCATTATTTTTTCTTCTTTTTTTGTGGTATTTGAGGAAAAAAATACCTGGATTTTTAAAGGAGTGTTTTTAACTTTAAAAAGTCTACTCACTGTTCTATCCAAATCCTTATTTTTTTCAGACTAGCTGGCTTTACCAGCTAGTTCTTCTAGTTTTTGTAGTCTGGACAACACTTTGAAATTGAAAATCTGTGTTGTTGGTGCATTTTTGCTTATCTTTTCATTTAATTTGTCAGTTTGTTATAATTCAGTGCAGTTTATTATAACCAGTGTCACTAATGCACTAATGTCACCTTGTCCATGATAATTATAAACGGTGCCGGTACACTAAGAAATCTGCTTACATTAGGAAATTACAGTAAGAAATCTGTTAACAATACAGGTACTAGAGCATTCTTGCAGTTTTTCTGGTTGATGGGTTGCGGGTGTTTTGTTTGGATTTGGGGTTTGGGAGAAGGGTTGCTTGCTGGTTTTGGTTTTTAGGAGATCACTTTATCGCAGGTTAGTGACCTTGTGACCAGAGGAGAACAGAGCTGGGCTTAAAGCCACCTTTTCTGTGCCAGATACACATACACAAGAGAATGTGGCCTTATATGACAAATGGGAGATGTCAGAATCTAAAGTAATGACTTTTGGTACCGAAGCTAATGCAAATGTCTTAAAGATAAAATTTGCAGCTTAATGGTTTCTGTTACCTACAGAAATAACTACAGTCAGCTTGTTCCCTCACACTAACAGCTGAGAGTAGCATGAGGTTTTGCGTGTGTACTGAAGTTGTAGCTTCAAACTCAGGTGTGTAAAGTCTGACAGAAAAAGTATGAGCTATAATTTCTAAGCAGTATGGGAATACGTAGCCTTTGCTATGTGGAAATGATTGCAAACTTTGTTTCAACCTTGCCTAACTAAAATTGCAGTAATTATTCAAGCATCTTTCTAAAGACTACAGGTGTGTCTTACTGGACTGATGAAAAAATCCAGAATTTGTATACTTATTTCATTATTAATGAGCTCTTTCTTTGCTGTCTATCAGCCCGCAGGCAGACTGCCTTGTCAAAGAGAGATAAGTACTGTAAGTCAAGGGAGATAATCAGCATGCCTCTCTCCTGTGTTGCAGGGGTACGCTGCAGAGATGGACAACCCCTTAATGGCTCATCTTATTTCACCAGAACTCCAAAATAAGAAGGATATCTTGTTTGGGAATATGGAAGAAATTTATCACTTTCATAACAGGTAAGGATTTGCATTCAGATATAAAAATAGCATTTTGATGGGATTCTTTACTCCTCCTTTTAGTCTGATTTAAATTGCTAAAAGATCCTTACTGAGTCCCACTTGGCTATCTGGCAAGTCAAAATTTGTATTGCATAGAAGAGGAGAAACAAAGTATGTATAAAAGGTGAGCAAAGCTGTATGAAACATTATTCAAATATTTGCAGTACACATGTAGAATTTTGCATCGTGGTCCTCTTCCTGAGGGAAGGTATTGGGATCTGATTATAAGCTAATTAAAGCAAGGGGTTTTTTAGGTTTTTGAGTTTCTCTTATTTTTTTATTAAATTTTATGTGGAAAGTAAATTATTGTTCTAAACCACAAATCCTCATCTCTTAAATCTGGTTGAGGCTGCTTAATTTTATACTTGAGTGACCTCTCTCTGAAGTTTGAATCCTTGCTGCTGGAGAGGTATTTCTTCACAAGACAATATTTAAATTGGTATAAAAGAGAAGTATTTTCAAGTTAAGCATATTAAATAGTTGTTTTTTATTCAGGCAAAACTAGACTAAGTTTTGCCACTGATTTTTTTGGGTGGGTTTTTTTTTGCTTGGGGGAGTGGGGTTTGGTTGGTTTGTTTGCTTTGTGGTGTTTGGTAGTATTTGGAAAGAAAAACCAAACACTTTAAACCGTACAAATCCTGCTGCTGAATACGTAAGGCAGGGAAAGAAAGCCCTCCTTCCTTCCCCAATCTTATATTTGATTTCGGTTATAGCAACAGTAAGCTAAAAGAAGTTGGTCAGAATGTTTGCTTTAATTTGCTATCCCTTTTTAAGTGCATGATCTAGAAGAGTTTTCTTTAGTTTTGATGTACAGTATTACAACTCCGTTTCTAAAAGTTTAGAAAACAAACTGTAAGAATGTGAACATTTACTACAACTGTTTTAATATGCACTCTAAGAAAAATCTTCTTCCTCGTAGAATATTCTTGAGAGAACTAGAAAACTACGTAGAATACCCAGAACTAGTAGGACGGTGCTTTCTGGATCAGGTATGCATCATCTTTTGCTGGCATTTTGTTCGTAAGCCCCTGTAAGACTGCAGCATATGAGAGTGATTTTCATGTGGTAATTGCCACCACATGCCCTTCATTTGTCTTGGAAAGGTGGATGGTTGAGAATGTAGATGTTAATTGAGGGCAAGGAATATTTTCTGCTGTGAGGGGTAATTAATTTTGTTAGAAATAGCTACTACCTTGTTGAAAGAAAACTGCTTATTGAAGTCGCAGTTAGGAATACATGAAAAAGAACCACATGCTGCATCATTTCACATCACTATAAATGATTGGCTTACTTGGTTAGATTTTTTTTTTTACTGGATTTTGTTGTTGTTTTCTGTTTTCTTTAAAGGGTTTTTAACAACAGAGTAAGTTAAAAGTATTTTTATTCTGAAAATAGAAAGCTATGATGGAATTAAATTTCTTTTAATCTGGGATTATTTACACATTGAGTCTCACCTGTAGCATACCAAAGGCTAAATAGGAATCTGTTTATGGAAGTCAAGCTCCTGTTGTTGCTGCCTACTGATGCCCTAAAACTTCTGGGAGGAGCCATCCCTCTCCCTCCTGCTTACTGGCTACACCCATGGGGATGCTGTTTTCTAAAACTGAGGGACAGAGGTGCTTCTGGGCTCGATTTCCTGCCTAGTCTTTCCTTTATATCTATAGTTACTGTGACATTTTCAACAGTTTTATTTCCTTTTGCTTTCAGCAAGTGCTGAAGTGGTGCTGTTTAGTTGCTGAAGTGATATGGGGCAACAAACTGCTTGGTCTACCTTAGTACAACTCACACGTTCATAAAAAGAAAAGGGTGAAGACTTAAATAAGTTGCACAGAAGGACTCATGGTTGGGTATTCATAGAAGTATTTTTCATACTGTAATAGAAATATATCTGTAAATATAGTATGTGCTTCTTGATAAGGTGCTTAACATTCAGCTAGATGCAAAAATTGACAGGAATGTTTTATTGTGATGTTCCAAGTACAAAATTAGTAGCCATTACAAAATGAATTATTTTTAATAATTGGTTTTTTGCTTGGGATGCCTGAAGGAATTGCATTTTTTTGTTTTGTTGTTGTTTTTTCCTAGCCGTATTGATTATGAAAAAAAATCCAATGAACTTTGTCCATTGAAGCCACAAGAATTTGTTAACTTTTTGCTCATCTCCCTAATTTCAGATGGAAGATTTCCAGATATATGAAAAATACTGTCAAAATAAACCTCGATCTGAAAGTTTGTGGAGGCAGTTTTCAGATTCTGCATTCTTTCAGGTATGCTTGAGGCTCTAAAATATTTGTGGGGTGGGTTTTGTTGTTTGGTTTGGATTTTTTTTTTTTAAGTTCATCGTTTATGTCAAGAACAAATAACAGAAATACTGATGATTGTGCTGATGAAATCCAACACTGATTACAGGAATGTCAAAGAAAACTCGATCACAAGCTCAGTTTGGACTCATACTTGCTGAAACCTGTGCAAAGAATAACCAAATACCAATTATTGCTAAAGGTATGTGTTAATAAACTATAACACTAAGTATAGTTTGTGCATTTGTTTTTTTAAATGCTGGTTCTCTCATCCCACTGGAGAAAAAACATCCTAAAAGTCAGTGGACAGATGTATAAATCAAAGCAGATAAATCCCAGTCTGTCAACTTTCAGCTTGGTTCCTTCCTCTTCCAGCCAAAAAGCTGCTATTACACAGGCAAATGTTACCACAGAGACACATTTTGTAACTTATTTTGTCCTTATGTTTCTGCTGAAGAGAAGAATGAAAAGTTGATCATGGGAAACAGAAGGACCAAGAAACCTTTGCAACAAAGAAAAGAGAGTATCTGAAGTCCTTGTTACTTGCCGGTTGTAAACACGCTATACTGAGAGCTAAATAAGAGCAATATACTATTATAAATTTTTAAAATTAATGTCTAAGTTTTGGCCATGTTTGAAGCTGGCTTGTTTTAAGAAACATTTCCCACATAGACACATATTTCAACAATTTTGTGTAACAGTAGTGTAAAAAAATTACCTTGGACCAAGTTTACTCTCAAGTTAAAATTGATTTGAACTGCTTTTAAAGAATCAGTTATGTTTGGTTTGCTTGAAGATAGAAATATTTGACAGGTTTTTGATTTAAAGTATCTTTAGTTCCTGCAGTCCGTGAGTAAATGCTTCTTCTCATACCATGAAATCTGGGGGATTCTACATGAATTCGCAGCGACGTTTATCTGCATCAAACTGGAAGATGCAGTTTCGCCAATAAGCCCTTTGGAGAAGGGATTCCTTTTAAAATGTGTACATAATGCTCAGTGCAGTAACTTTAAGTCTGTTAGTCTTTAACTAGTATCCCAGGCCTCAGCATAATTCAAATAAATGAAATTTGCCTATGTTTTTACATTTTTTTCCCCTTCTAAAATGCAAGACATTTAAAAAGTAACACATTTGTTTTGGTTTGGGTTTTGCTTTATTTTTTAGCAATTATGATGAGAAACGTTTGTAGATTTAGTCTTGTAAAATTCTTCGGTTAGTGCTTATAAAACGTTTAGATGAATGAAATATATTTGGCTAATCAGCAGCAGAGATGAGAAGTAAAACCTCAAGATCTTCTGAGTTCCAGGCAGTATTTAACCCTCTAGATTATATGGTTTAAAAGTTTGGTGGATAACTTGAAAATTTTAAATTCAGTGTTAAAATGTGAAGGTTCTTAGTTATTGCAGTTTGAAAACTGTGTTGTCATTCTCTGCCCATTCAGGAAATGCTGAAGTACAGTAAGAACTGTGAAGGAGCTGAAGATCTTCAGGAGGCATTAACTTCTATCCTGGGTATTCTCAAAGCAGTTAATGATTCTATGCACCAGATAGCCATTACAGGCTATGATGTGAGTAACAGTATTTTCACTTATTTTAAAATAATTTATTTTAATTTATTTTTTAGATGTATGTACAGAATACCCCCTACCGTGTATTAATGATGAGAATGTTTTACAAAAGGTGCCTTTAGACTGAGTTGTGTAATGATAATTGACTGAAAATAGATCTCTCTATGCTCTTCACAAGTTTTCCTGCTGCTCCATCTACCCACGTTTTCTTCTTTTGATCTAATTGACACCAAGTTAGAAACAGAAGATTGTCATGAAAAGTCTGATTTAGGCTACTGCCAAATGGGAGTCACTACTAAGTGTTTATATCCTTGTGTGAAACTTCACCCAAACCTTCCAGCTAAAAAAAGCAACAATTTAAGGAGCTTTGGAGCAGAGTTTTGAAAAAAACGAACAAGTTTATTGTGTGTACCCATCTCTCTATATGTAGATCTCTGTATCTTTGCTACCGGTACTCTTGACTGTAAAATCCTGCCTGAATAATATTGGAGAGAGAGAAAATCATATGTAAAAAAATGTAGCACTGGCTTTATTTTTATTATATTTCCAAACCCAACGTAAACACTGATGTGAGTGATTACCTGGAACAAAAGAACTTGTAAAGACCTGTTCAGAGCATTTGCTTTACTCTAATGTTATTTCTTTGTAGTTATAAATATCCTTTTGTTGTTGTTCCAGGGAAACCTGAACGAGCTGGGAAAGCTTTTAATGCAGGGATCCTTCAATGTCTGGACTGATCATAAAAAGGGTCACTCAAAAGTGAAGGATTTGGCACGCTTCAAGCCAATGCAGCGACACCTTTTCCTCCATGAGAAAGCAGTGCTGTTCTGTAAAAAGCGAGAAGAAAATGGAGAGGGATATGAGAAAGCACCTTCTTACAGCTACAAACACTCCTTAAATGTAAGAGCCCGAGCAGTCCAGTAAGGCCAAGGTCCTGAGGGTTTATCCTGCTGTAATACAACACTCTAGTTTTTTGTCAGTGAAGGTGTGTTATAGTTTTGCATTGGGAACTTCAGCCTTTCAGAGAAACCTAACTGGTGCTGCAGGTCTGTGTTGCTTTGTGGCGCTGTCAGAGCTGGGATAGAGGAAAATGATCCTTTGAGAAAATCCAAACCATACTAGTCAAGCTGAATGGCAGTTGCACTAATCAAAATGTAATAATGAGTTAATAAAAATCAAAATATAATTATCAAAATATAATAATGAATAGAGCAGGGTAGTATAAAATAGATGTAAGATTTGGTGGTCTGGATTTTGTAAGATACATCTTGTGGATCAGTCTCAGTTTAATGTACCTAAACCTTTCTTCCCTCTGAGGTAGCCGAGCTGGCACAAAATACTAAATGTCTTACATCCAACATGCAGATCATGTGTTGTTATTCTTTTCCTTGAGTAAGAAGCCAAATGTAGTTTTCCTTTTGAGAAATAGAGTACCAAAAAATACCAGTAGCTGTCTGCTTCCATTGTTATTGTATTTGCAATTTGGTAGGTCAGCTTCTGTTCTCTTTACTTCCAGATGGCAGCAGTTGGAATAACAGAAAATGTCAAAGGTGATGCAAAAAAATTTGAAATCTGGTATAATGCAAGGGAAGAAGTTTACATTATACAGGTAAATAACATGTCACTACATTTAAAAAAAAAAAAAGGAGGGAGAGAGAGAAAAGGGCTTAGGGGGGGAGTGTCTAGCCCTCTGAAGATCTGGAGGTTTTTTTTCCTCTGTTATATCACTAATAGACAGTGCTGAGGAAATGTAGAAAGAAAGGAGGGAAAAAAAAAAGGGCAGTACTACCAGATAAATTCATAAGGTAGTTTAGGTAGTCTCTTTATGTATTTCAATTGCACAGTCTTCTGGGCAAAAAAAAATAATCACATTTTACAACAAGGAGGTTATTGTGTACACCATTACTATTGCAGTGGATGGCTGAGGAGCTGGGGTCTCACTATAGTATGTCCACAGCCTCTGCCTCAGTGTGTTCCAGTTGTCACCATTCGTTCCTTTTCACTGAAGGACTAAAGAGGGAGCTCTGCCTGTCCCTCTTGAAGGGTTGCTCCGAGGCTGTGCTTTGGCATGCAGCTCTTTGTGTAATAACTGTTCTGTGCTTGATGGCTGATTGTGTTTATTTTTGAGTAGGCACCAACCCCTGAAGTTAAAGCTACTTGGGTAAATGAAATCAGAAAAGTGCTGACAAGTCAGCTGCAGGCGTGCAGAGGTAAAATATTTTATATATATATACGTGGTTTTTAATTCGTTTTCTCTTTGAACTTCAGAACCTGCCCTGTGTATATTCACTGTGTAGGACTGTAGAAATGAAAAGCTCAAAACACAAATCAGTGTTAATAGTTCTTTCTCTTTCCTCCATTGCAGAAGCCAGTCAGCACAGGACATTAGAACAAACACAGAGTTTACCTCTACCAGGGTCATCTTGTTCAAGGTAAGCAAGTATGTTGTCAAATTAGCCTGGCTGTCTTGTAAATATGCTAGCACATCTAGTTTGCAATTCTTCATTACACCTATCCCTTAATACTGCCCCTTGTGTTTTAGGGGTTTTTTTAGGTCTCTTTGTGCTATAAAGCTGTAAAGTTTGAGGCTGATACGTCTCCAGAACCATTAAACTGAGCACCAGTGGCGTAGGCTTTGCTGGTTGATAGAGAGCAACACAGAAAAGTCATTTTCTGCACTAGCCAAAATCCTGCTGGTATTATGTGTCTGTTTGTTGAACAGCTAGTAATATACTTTACACCCCAGATAACAGAGTTATGCGTAGCAGCTTTTTCCTGCGTTCCCTGTTCTTTTCCTTCACCTGGATTATTTTTTTCTTTCTTTTCCAACACCAAGCTACCTTCCTTTTTGTCTCTTCTCTGTCCCTTGTTATTTTCCTACATTTTTTTTAACTAAGATACACATTGATTCCTGTAGTGTCCCAACTTCTGAGTCAAGCTTTTTCTGTTTTCCTGGTTTTTATTCTTCACCCTACCAACGTGTATATTCTTCTGCTCCCATCTGCTGTTCTGCCCTTGTCTGACACTTTTCTTAATCCTCTGCCTCTCACTCTTTTTTTTCATTATATGTGTACGTGTACCATAAGCCCATGTGTTCCTATCTTCAGTCATTCCAACATGGTGTGTGCTCGAATATGTATCAGTAGCTCTCTGCCCTGCATGTTTTATGCATCTGCTATCACTCAGGGAGAACTTCCCACATGGATAGTATTTGTGGGATATCTTTCTCCATTCCATTCCCAATCAGAGGTGTGATGTGAATCCAGCTGCAAGATCCAGCCTGTGTTCTTTTTTCATCCCTTATCTGTTCCTGTGTTAAGAGCTTCTGAGGGGCAGAGTTTATTCCTTTTTGTTTGTTTGTTTCTTTTTTTCCTTAGTATGTTCGGGAGGAAACTGTCAGCACAGAATGTGTGCTTGTAGGTGAGAGTGAGTGGAAGTTGTCCGCAGCTGTCTTTTCAGTAGCTCCCACTGCCATAGTACATGTGGTTGCAGTCAGCTAGGGGAGTCTTTCTCCTTTATATGTGCTCATGGTCTTCCTATGCATAGTCACCAATGACTTCTTCAGTCCTGAAAGGTATGATGTGGGAAGTGTCTAAGGAATGGTTTCCAGCCCGTATATCTGTATGTAAAAGGCAGCCCGGGACCAAACGTCATCACCCATGTTCAGATCCAAATTTGCTGGATATAGATTGATTGTCTTAATTTCTTTTCAACAAGCAGCCCTTCACGGAACCACATCAGAAACACCAGAAAAATGGAGGAGAAAAAAGCTGATCTCACAAGTCTAGAAGGTTATGGCACCACAGTAGCACCAAAGTACCCTGAGAAAGGCAAAGGTGAGTTGATGTGTATGCACTGCTGTCTTTACTTGCAAAGAGCATGCCTGCACTGCACGTGCACCGGCAGATCCACCAGCAGAGTAGCCCCGGTGGTGCAGGGAAATGCAGCATTGCGCCTGACCAAGCAGGGCTTGGCTGCTTTCAGCCCTCAGCACACCCACAAAGTGCTGCGCACACTGCACCAGTGTGCTGGTCTCATCTGCCCTTAGCCTGGGGTTTCTGTGTCCCACTATGTGGTGTGGACAGCCCCAAAGCCACCTTGAATGAAAAGTAGCCAAAAGGAGCTGGGAGCTATGTGTTGTGAGGTCTGAGTCTGCAGCAGGCCTTTTCTTCAAGCTGCCCTGCCTCTCGGGATTCTCTTCCTCTGGATAAATTTCTCAGCATTACCTGTTCTGAAGAGTTCTGTGGGTTTTTTTCTCTTTAATTTTGGTTCCCATCATGGAGATTACTTACTGAACCAGTGGCAGTACAGGCCCCAGCACAGTGAGAAGAGCTGGCCACTTGGGTTCTTCTGTTGTACCTGGACTTTCAGTTGTCCTTTCTCGTCCTAACATGCAGGTTCCCTGGCAGGGCTGCAAACAATTTTTTTGCCTTGACCTCTTCGTGGCCTTCTCCCTTTTCTTTGTGTCTCTCTCTTTCTTTGTAGATGACACTAGCTCTACCTCAGAATGCTCTGTACTGTCAAAAAAGCACTTTACGCTGCAGGGCTTTACTAACCTCAAAAGTCAGAAAGGTAATTTTTTTTTTTTTAAAAAGCCAGATTGTTTTCCATTTGAGGCTGTAGTTGCAGCATTGCTTTGTGTGTGTGCATAGTGTAACAGGTTTTTGGTGTATACACCAGCTTGTTCTCCTAAGCTCAAGCTAGGTCCTGAGTCACTGACCCTGACAGGGAGATTTCAAGAGAAACCAGCTCCAGAGTGGGAGAGGGAGATGCAACTGGGAAAAGTGGAGCTGTTGGAGGTAGAAGGGAAGGGGTGCAGTTTCCAATACCTCCTGTCTTACAATTGAGGCCAAGGAAGGAATTTATGCTGCCCCATTCCTGTAGTAAAATTAAACAAAGGAAGTTGTCTTCAGGTCAGACACCTGGCCTGCTTCTAGCTTCTGTGGATCTGCCCCAAATGCACTTGTACTTGGCAAAAAGGAATCAAGGTTTTCTAGAATGTTTCTATACTAGGAACCTTGCTAACAGACAATGTTGTTTTGCTGGATACAAAAATAAATAAGAATTTCCCTGTGCTTCCAGAAATGCTCTTTATTTTTTTTTTTTTTTCCTAAAGCAGGCAATAGGAGTCTAAGACCTTTCTTGCTTCCTCCTGCCAAGTAATTGCACTGGTACATTCACTTCTTGCTTTGAACAGCTGTCTTTGAACAGTCTGAAGTGCATTAAGATGTTCAAGAGCATGATATTTTTTTTTCCAAGCATCTTTTCAGAATGCCTTTTAACACCTGATTACCTTTGAGTTCTTTCTGGAGAGACTCTAGGGTTGTGTATCTAATGCTAATGAGGTGAGCACTAATATCCCATGCTTGCCTTGACAGAAACTCCATCTCCTTCTGCTAAAAGCCAGACATTGCCAATGATCCTTCTTACAGGACCAGGTATTGCTGTAGCGCTAGATTGATGTAAAAATGATTGCTTAATTTGGTAATGTTTGTCTAAAATTGAAATTAATTGTATGCAGTTGATGTTTAGTTTGTTTAGAAACGTTTACATAGACTTTCATTTATTACCGTAAAACAAATTTGTCAATTTATCTTCAAATATCTACATGTAAATAATTAATTCCTTCTGCTGTAATTGACCAGTGACAACTCAAATTAGAGTGAAATCCACTTGTATTCCAGTGTAAACTCAAAGGTATTTAGCATGCAATCCACCTATTCTCTTTTTTCCAGTTCTTCAATATCTCTCTTCTGTGTTTTTGCCTATTCATCCTCCTGCAGCTTCTCCTACCAGTCCTGACAAAAAAGCTAAACGGCATGAAGTAGTGAGTGACCCAACTCCTTTTGGTTTAAGAGGTAGAGTGATACCACATCTTGTACTCCACAAATATCCACACATCCCTCGTATAATGCGTTGCATCAGAGTGCTGGGAACACCTGTATGATGCTGTTGTGTGCAGTGCTATTGATACCAGCTGAGTTTTTCCAAGTGGGTCTGTCAGCTTCTGCATATACTGTTTTTTTTTGATAGTGCAACTGGTTGAAGTTTTGCCTTGGCATTGAATAAAGTAGCATATGGCTAGAGGATTTTAGGAGAGGGCAGTGGGAAAGGGATCTTCTACTGAAGAAATAACCAGAAGCTGGGGCATCCAGTTGGTGTGCCACACATGGTTTTCTAGTTAGTATCTTCCAACTGGTATCCTCCTGTCACTGTGCCCCTCTCCACAAGGAGATGATTTAACTTTTTAAAAAGAAGAAAAAAAAAAAAATAAATCTGAAATGTATGTACTCTAGTCAGAGTGAGGATCATCACTGTCATGTGCAATTTCCATTTTAGATCTGCATTTATTACACGGTCCTGTTGCATCTTTCTTTGGGTGATAGTAGGCAATTTTTACCACTCCATGGACCCCAGATGATTTAACTGAACCCCTTGTAGCAGTTTGCCTCTTCCCAAGACAGAGCTAAGTAAAGAATAGAAAAGCATTTCAGTTAAATGACCCATTTCTAACAAGCAAGGTTTGCATACAAATCCCTGGGGCTAATTAACTGGAGAGTACCAGGAAAGCAGTCCTTGTCTTCCTGACTCTCTTTCCACCACCATCTGCTTTAGAAAATATTATTTAATGACAAAACTGTTCCAAGCCCTACCACGGTCCATGTCTCCAGGTTTCCACAGCCTTTGTCTTTGTCTCACCTGTGGAAACGACACAGGCTCAGCTGCTGTGCTGAGGAAACTGTGCAGCACCATTCACCTTCCCTGAGCAGCAGACAATGCCATCCCAAGCCAGATGCATGCAGAAACTCCACAAGTGTGGATATGGGAGTTACGAGGTTAATTTTTCTGCAGTTAGCAGTCAAACCTCAGAGAACTCCAGGTACCATGGAAATCCTGAGGACCTGAAAATGCTACTGGAAAGCAAAGGGTATTTTGTGGTTTTTTCCACAGATGCTGAAAATCCTCCAGGGCAGAGAGTCCTTGATCATTGCTGATTTACAGTAAAATTCTTGGGTCCTCAGAATAGACTTGTCTGATTTGCTGTTCTGTTCAACATCCTTTCATTTATGAAACCACTAAACCAAGTAAATGAATTCAAAACATCTAGTAACTCCTCTTTCTGTCTTGCACCTTCCGATCTCTTTTCTGACATTGTATCTTCTCCTTCCCCAACTCAAAGGGTACGCATGCAGTTGACCTGGGCCTTTCAGGACAAAACTGCACAAGGTGATGGTCACAGCTCCCCTTTGCAGAGCGCATTGCCCCCATTCGTTTCCTTTGGCTGCTACATCTCTCCGTCTTACATCGCAGTGAGCTCAAGGAACATGAATTGGCGACAGAATCACATCTTGCAGATAGATCCTATCTCTGAAGAAACCTGTGGGGCTGTTTCTGAAGAGAAGCAGTTAGTTAATTCTTGGTTTTCCTGGCACAATCAAATCTAAACTCATTTCTGCAGATCTGTCTTTTCCCATGACTGTCTACTGTTTTCTTACTTTTCCTGCCTTTATAAGGAGCTCTGATTTAATCGCATCATGCAGAATACATGGATGGTCACTGAATGTGAATGTATAATTTTGGTCCTATTAGTTATCTAATGTGAATGTGACCATAGTGACCACTTCCATTGCCTGGGCTTTTATAAGAACTTCTTCATAGTAGAGCATCAGCTTGTATCAGGAACAGGAGTACCATAGGTGTTGCAGGATCAGGCAGATCTGCTTTTATCCCCATCAGCACAGTATATGAAAAGAAACGAGGCTGAGGAACAAGAGCTGTTACCCAAAGTGCTCCACATGAGCAGACCAGGGAGTATGATGCTACATGCAGAGCAATTACAGTGATTTCACTGCCTTTTTCTTTTGTGCAGCTCTTTGGTTCTGTTTCTAATCAGAGCTTGGAACAATTAGGATAAACCAAGTTTACTTTTGTTGCATTGGTCTTAGCTTGGAAATAACAGAAAGGCTTTCAGCTGCATCCCACAAGGCAAACATAAGATATGAGCTTCCTAGGAAATTTGCGTGGAATACAGCAGGAATTTATTGCTCAGTTTCTTCACAGATGGAAGTTCATTCTTAACCTTGGACAGGGTCAAATGGGTCAGTACTTCTAACCTTGGGCAGGTCATCCAGCACCGCAGGCGAGGTAAAATTCCCACTCTGTTTGCTGTGCTCTGGGTGTGATTTCCTTCTGTGAATCTTAGATTGCTCTGGATTTACTCTGGCAATGCTCAGGTTTTTTTCCTAATGCCATGCGACAAATGCCTCAGAAGCAGTGAAGAGCGAAAATGCTGCACTTTCTCAACTTAATAGTTACAAAAAAGTTGTGAGGTTTGTTCTTCCTTTCGTTCTTTTCATTGAGTTTCGTTATTGCTGCTCTTTGGCTTGCATCAAAGTCTTACTTACAAATATTCATTTGTCTTTTATTGTGACTTTTTTTCCCCCGTTATAAGCTTGACACGCTTATTAGCAGCTGCTGACCTCAGTGAAAAGCACCTCTCTAGTAAAACTTACTGTAGTTTTATTTGGAAAAGGATTTTGTGCACTCTGGATTTGATTCAGCCCTGTAAATAAATTAAATGCTTCCCCCTGAGAGAGAAAAAGGAACGCTTGACAATAAGTGACAGGCAGGAGATTGTTCTTGTGGTGTGTGGTGCAATGACTTAACACCAAGATAATTCAGTGTGATTAAGTAATCCTGTGCCTGAATACCCTTAAATAATAAGCTGCCTCATCAGGTGAAGTACGGAGTGCCTGTAGCTTGTGTTGAATTTGACAGCTTTAAGTGCTCAACAGTTGGAACAAAGCTCTGTGCCTCCATCCCTTGATCCAGCAGGCTGGCTCAGTTGTTTTGCGTGACAATCCCATGTGTTTGTCCTCCTCCTATAGAGTGCATGTTCCTGTCTTCTACCTTCTCCCAAGAAAATTAGTATTTATCCATTGTTTGTCTTTGTATAAGGGAGAAATACCTTATTTTTGTTGGGAATTTGCATTCTTTCTATCGGTTTCCCCCTATATAAATCCGAAGGGCCAAATTCATTGTTGTGTATGGCCACAGCTCCGCTTACTCTGCTGTAAATGGGCCAACTTTTGTCAGCTCTAAATTTCACCTCGTGGCTGTAGTAACTTCCCCGTGTACAGTTTTCCTCCTGTTCATGTTGATCACTTCAGAGCATTTCAGTGG
Source organism: Pampusana beccarii (assembly GCA_013399365.1). Classification (NCBI taxonomy): domain Eukaryota; kingdom Metazoa; phylum Chordata; class Aves; order Columbiformes; family Columbidae; genus Pampusana; species Pampusana beccarii. The sequence goes on from VWYH01008989.1 coordinate 212,480, forward strand.
GAAGAACATTTCTCCCAGTCAGTCTCTCACTGCTGCAATGTTAACCAGTGGCTGTTTGTTCCCCAAGGCTGGGCTAAAACATCTCATTCTCTTGATGCATCTGAAGAAAATGATGGCTGGTCTAGTGCTGAAGATCCGCTGAATTCATCGGATGCAGAGGAAGAAGGAGGAGGAGGAGTGGGAGGAGAGATGAAGCTGGTAACTAGAAATGTTTTCCTGTTGAGCTAAGCAAATGCTACTGATCTGTTGTGTGTGGCACCGTACAGGATTGCTTTTGAAGCCTGCAGGAAGGAAAGTGTCTGCCTTGAAATCCTCAGCCAGGCAAAATTCCTAGGGGAATGGAAAATATCCCCTTCTCTTAAATCAGCCTTGTGTTTGTACCTTGGGAAGGTCCATCTGTGCCTTTGTGTACCTGCAAATGAGCCCGTGGCTGCTTTTGCCATAGCACAGCAGTCAAGCAGTGACGAGCTCAGCTACTGCATCAACAGACTTCCACACGTACATTGTGTCACTAGTTTACCAGCTTGGGGTTTCTGGGGGGTTGGTTTTGGTTTTTCCTCAGGATTTTTTTGGTAGATATTTGAATTAATTGTCACGATGTAAAACATTTCACTGAATGTTTTTCAGGGTGTGAGAATTCATGTACTGAATGTGCATGTAACTGAACAGCAAAGTTTTACTGCCTCTTTAGTATGTATATTTACACTGTCTTCAGCATGTACGTGCATGAGAAAGGAGGGGAAAGTATGAAAATTTTCATAACAAAAGCTGCAATGTACATTAAATTACTCAATACAAATAATTTATGTTTTTCTTCTGTGTGCATTTAGACTCCTGGTAAATATACAGTTGTGACTGATTATGAGAAAGGAGTTTCTGAAGAATTTACAGTGAAAAGTGGAGATCTAGTTCAACTGATTCATGAAGGGGAGGATGGACTTTGGTACGCAGATCTGTGATTGGAAACTTTTATATGCAGAACTGTGTGTGGAAGGCCGATGTTTAGGGTAAAAGTTTCAAAGGCATGAAATTAAGCAATTTGACTTTTTATTTTTGTGTTGGTTTAGGTATGTAAAGAACCTGAGCACTGGTAGAGAAGGTTGGATCCCAGCAAACAATCTACTGATGCTCATAGGCAATTCAAAATCAGCTCAATCTTTAAGCAGCTCTGGTAGGTTATTTATTGTAAATGACATGATTATCTCTCTGAAGATTACTGTTATGAAAGTTGTGAAAAACAACCATATCTTGTTTTCCCGGTGTTTTGATTTGTTTTCCCAGAATCAGGCACGGCCTCCAGCACTTTGAGCACATCATCAAGTTGCAGTGACAGCTGCAATGCCAGCAGCACCAGCTTCTCGGACATTAAGGGCTAATATTAAATTTTCACTCCACCTCCACGGAAGAAGGTAAATCCAGAGTTTGTCATTTTGTGCAGAGTTCTGGTTGTTGGACTCAAACTGAGAACCACCAGTTCTGTGTTGCCAGCTTTGAGTATTTTCCTTGGTGATTTTTAGAGCTTCTCCCAGAAGACCCCAGTGAAAAGTGCATGGAATGTGAAGCTGTAAATAAAAATTAAACTGTTTTGAAATAGGGTCTTGCAGAGGCTTCTGCTCTGAAGTCTAAAGCTGCAGAGCTGTTAGCATAAAACACACTCTCCTTGATACGCCATCAGGTTTCTGCAGAACTATATCAGTTTGTAACAGCCAGGATCGGAATGTGAGCAAGCAAAAATGTGTTCAGTGCTAAATCCTTATTGTAAACTAATAACCCAACAATCACTGTACAGGGTAGGTATGAAGAAAATCCAAGTTTACAATTTCTCCTCCCAAAAAAAGCCTTCCTCCAAGGACATACCTCGGTCAATGCGGTGAATGGGACTCTTGGAGTAACCAGGAAGGAGGTTTAGTCCAGCGCTTTGTCTTCTCTTGGGTCTTCAGGATATTCTTCTGCTCTCTAGAGACTGGGATGCAGACGTGACCAATTCACTGACCACAAGAGCATCAAAAGAAACTGTTATTTTATCCTTTCCAACCTTTTAGTGATATGTGCAATGGAATAGCTCTTTTCTGAGGTATTTTGGCCTCGCAACTGAATTCTTTACCAAGATCACTGTGTTTACGTAGCCTTAGCCATTTAGAATTTAGTAGTATCTTTTTCTTTACACAGGTGCACAATGAAACACAAATGTTCTTATTCACTATAGACGGTAATTGCATGGTTACCTTCAGCTCTCACAATTAGAGGTTACAGGCAGAGGAAACCACTGTGGCTGAGCAATGGGTCAAGAGCTTTCCTTCAGAGAGACCTATGAGGGCTAGAAACCAGATGGATTTTTAATCAACAGTGTTTGTTGCAGATTTATTAAAAGAGAAAAACATGATGACATGATTTTTCTGTAAAAGGGGAGCACGGGAGAAAAAAAAATCTTTATTAGAGTCAGATTTATGCTACAGACAAGTATTTTAAATTTTTTTAAAGGAGGAGTAGTGCTAAACTTGCCATTTTTCAAGGAATGGTGTAAGCCAATGTTGTAAATTTTCACCTTGTCAGACGTTCTTTGCACTTCATCCTCACAAACAGTCCAGAACTGTGTGCATGTGTGGGATATTGTATTCATTCCTGCCCACCTCTCAAGTATTTTTACTTATATGAAAAGAAGTTTTAACTGATTCATGTATCATATTACTTAAAAATCATGAGGACATTAAGAGTGCAATTCTTCAGAAGCAATGGGAGCTGCTGTTAATCATCAGACCCTCCGATGACTGGGACCTGAAGTCTATCTTCATGCCAGAGTTTTACATTTTAGAGGCTGCAGCTTAGGGGAAATGTAAAGGACAAATAGTCTAAAGGATGATTTTACTCCTGAGTTGCAAAAGCAACCCTACCCCACATGCAATCAAAATGCAGCTGACCATGGTCAGTACAAATTGAAACATATATATACACACACATATATTCATGTACATATATATGTGCATGTATGTGCTAGTGTGTATATACATGTGTGTGTAGATATGTATATGTGTGTAGATATAATGTATCAATGTAAAAGATGTATTTATAGTCTCCATGCTGCTGAATGTGTCACTTTACAATTCATAAATACTTAGGTTTCTTGCGATACTGCAATATAAAGGCTGATCAGGGTTTTACTTCAGGCATCTTTTCCAACACAGAAATCCTCTGATTTTTTTTAATTATCCCATATAATACTGTGCTGACCGGGAATATCTAGTCTGATGTTTAACAATGGAATGGCAACATGAGATTCAGCTTATCTTCATCTATGTAAATTATTTTGTAAATTATCTGTAACATAATTTACTTATATATTGCTGTCATTGCTAAGATGAGACTGTGCTTTCAGTTCTCACTGCAGCCTCATTTGTGTTATTTCAATGGTTTTCTCCACATCATTGCACTTTAATACAACCCATTTCACCATTTCCTTTTTTACTGCTGTTGTGAATTAGAAGTTCAAAGTCAGAGGTCTCTATTGTAATTATGAAAATTTGAATAAATTTCGGCGCTTCTTGCTGAACGCCTTTATATAGACATGCTCTGTGTTTTATTTTGTCTCGTAGTCTTAAAAGCTTCTTATGGGTGTCATGTAAAAACAGAGATAGGCTGAAGGATTTGGAACAGAAGACCAGGTCTGTTGTGCTGTGGCTTGTCAGAGTCCATGTGTTCAAATCCTTTGCCTACTCATTCTGGACCATCACAGAAAAAAAAAAATACCCTTGTGATCATAGAATCATTTTGATTGGAAGAGACCCTTAAGATCATCAAGTCCAACCATAACCTCACTCTGCCACTAAACCATGTCCCTGAGAAACCTCATCTACACATACACCTCCAGGGATGGTGACTCCACCACTTCCCTGGGCAGCCTGTTCCAATGCCTGACAGCCCTTTCCATGAAGAAATTTTTCCTAATATCCAATCTAAACCTCCCCTGGTGCAACTTGAGGCCATTTCCTCTTGTC
>VWYH01008989.1:216617-266020 GCA_013399365.1 Pampusana beccarii
CCTGGGCACACTGCTGGTTCATACTCAGCCATCTGTTGACCAACACCTCCAGGTCCTTTTCCTCCAGGCAGCTTTCCAGTCACTCTTTCCTGAGCCTGTAGTGTTGCATGGGTCCTGTCTCATCTGGCACTAGGAAATGAAAGTGTGGCTGTAGACTGAGGATAAAAAAATTAAAGCCCATGCCAGGTAATCAGGTTGATTCCCTTTCTTCCACATACCCTTTTTTGAAAGACAGCCCATGGCTCTTGGGTTTTCCCTAAGCAAGCTGTGTATCCTGTGGTTCCCCTCCTCCTGCACTCACACTCCTCTTGGTCCTGTGGTCTCAGCAGAACAAGTCAGAGGTCCATGTTTGGCAGTGGCTGCAGCTGTTGGAGAAACAAAAACCCGCATTCACATTTGCAGCATCTGAAGAGGAACATGTTTGAGCATTCACTGATTAATGGCTTTAAAGGGCCATCATGCCATAATAGGAGGTGAATTTCACATTGAACTGGAGTGATTTGGGCTGAAGTGGTGGTCATGTGCAATTACGTGATCCAGCAAAGCTGTTACTGGGATTTGCTTGCTTTTATTTACTCTTGTTAACATAACAGCTACCTCTGTAGTAGGTATTACTATTGTTCTGAACAAAACTATGTCCGGCCTTTCTGAGCCCAACTATGCCATACTTTTGAAAGCAAAAGAAGGAAAGAATTCCAGCCCCAACTTACCTTAGTGGAAAGTTTAGAAGTTTTCAAGTTTTCTATATAAAAGCCTAATAATGACTGATTTATTTTAATTATAGTGATGCTTATTTCCTATTGCAAACACTGGACTCAGTTTTTTTATATGCTAGATAACTGGCTCAAAGTTGGAGCACAGTCTTTCTTAGATACAGAGGCTTTTTGCTAGTTGGAATTCTCCGTTCTGCACAGATGTTGTCAGTAAGGAAAACTGAGGACTTTGGGCCATAACTCGTTTCCATCACATCTCAAAATGACAGGGACTCCCGTTCCCCTTCTGTGTCGTAAGTTAGATGGTTATTATGAACTGCACTGTGAAGTTTTGAGTGTCCACATAAGTCGCCAGAATTAGCAATCTCCCCAGATTTATGTGGGTGCGTGCCATATCAGCTTGGTACAGGGAGCCTACCCAAATTCATTTCCCTTAACTTAGGATGTAGGAATAGAGGAGCCAGATTCTGTTGTCCCTTCAGATTTGGTGTGAACTGTGTCTAGATACCATATTATCAAAATAAGATAGTTAGATGTTGAAATAGGTTCTCTGGGTTTTCATTGGAAAGGAGATTAATAGGTAATGTGGAAGCTATGACAAGCGCATTAGGAATACTGGTTATTCTAACAGCTGTTAAGGAAGATAAAGATGAGATTTTTCGGAGACTCATAAGCATCTGGAAAAAAATGAATGGCTATGTAAAGACTCTAAGAGGGCAAGGTAGTTTCCTGACCTTTAATAGCAAAGCACTTGATAAATAGCTTCTCTTGCCCTTACAAACACCCTGACAGGATGAGGCCAGCTGCGGCAGGACAACACAAGGCCTTTGGTGTTAGATGTGTTCCACTTACTGTGTTCCAGACAGCTTCCAGAAACCCTCTTCAAATTCTGTTCCATTTATTTATAAAATTTCCCCTTCTAGCCTTAATACATCCAGGGAAGAAATTTAAAGTTTGTGAAATTCAAAGCTTGTCACTTTTCTATGCAGGAGGCTGTGCAACAACACACACAAATGGCAATATGGGGACCAAAGCACCTGTTTCTCCCAAATTGGTGAGCTGCTGCTTGAAAGGCTGCGGGAGATGTTCCTGAGATCCAGCTCAGATAGAGGGATGCCAGCTCCCTTGCCAGCAAGATTGTAGTGGATTTCTCTTGGGTTTTTTTATTCCTTTCCACCTATTTCCAAGCTGCCACACCTCAAGCTGACACGTTCAGCTGTGACACATCGGTCAGGCAGAGATCAGAAGGGAAAGCACAGAGCAGACGGATTGTTTTTTGAGGTGTGCACCTGGGGCTGGTGGGCCAAGGAGCGCAGGACACAGAAGATGTTTTAACCTGAAGAAAAGCTGTGTGTCACATGCCAAAGTCGCTGCTGCGTGGGGCTGCTGCCACTCCAGCGGTGAGCTCCCCTGCGGCCTCCCAGGTGCTGCACCATGCACTCAGCCTCCCTCCAGCTCCAGGGAGCAACTCGGTTATCATCTGCCATTCCCCAGGCAGCTTTTGGCCAGGTCAGCTCCCAGAACAGGGGCACCCTTCCCCACCCTGGGCGGTAGCGCCCTGGCTTGCTCCCATGGGCGCAGCCTCTGCAATGTCAGCGTGGTTCCCACCAGGGACGGCTTCCAAAGGCAGCAGGGCAGGGGCACGGGGTGCCCAGGGTGCAGGGCAGCTGCAGGGCTCTGCCGGAGCCCGGGTAAGGCTGGTAGAGCTGTTTGGGCACCTATTCCCTCCCTCAGCTGCTCGTGTGCTGTTGCATGTGGTGAGCTCAAAATATCTTCTCGTGCATAAATAAACACCTTATGTCGGTGGGCTCCAAGCGTTTCGCTTGGTCCTCAACCCGAAGCTCAAGCCTTTTCTTGAAAAATCTGGGGGCAGCATTAAGTCTAGACAAATCCTCGAGAGACAAAAAAAGCAGCGTGGGGTACACAAAAACCAGGCTGCAAGACACAGTGGCCACGTTTGTTCATCCAGCCTAGTGGTGCAGTGAGAAGATGAGGCCCTCAGCCCTTGGCAAGGAGAGGCTGAGCCATGGCCAGGACAAAGGCAAACCTTGAGGAGCTCTGCCAGCTCCTCTGCGGCTCTGACCCTGCAGAGACAGGCCACCATCACCCACCGTGTTAAGTCTCCTTAACAGCAAGAGAAGAAGAGATGATGGACTAGAATATGCTCGCTGGGCATCTTTGCACCTCTCCCAAGTACCGCTGTGGCGGCTGCTGCCTGTACCAGCAGCAGCCTAAAGATGGTGGTAGAAAATCAAGAATCAAGTTTCGCGTTTCTACTCTGAAAGGTTTTTACTCAGATTAGTTGAATGGGTGCTGAAATATTGCCTCTGACACACCAATGGAAGTGATTTATCACCTTTCAGGTTTTTATATTTGCTCATTTCACATCAATTGACAAGACAGCAAGGCCCCCGCCTGCATTTAAAAGACTATGGATTTAGCAGTGGTGCTGCTGCAGCTGTGATGGTCTCGGGACACAGCGAAGAGGACTCCAGCAGAACTAAGATCTGTTACTACTGTCTGAGATAGGTGGCATAAACAAACTCTGGAGCACACTGCCTTTATTTTAAATCTATTTTTTTGTGTCTTCTGTTTCCTTTATTACTGGATGTCTACAGACACCTTCCTCAGGCGGCAAAAGAAGAGGAAGAAATAACCCACATCAAGATGAAAAAATAAAAAGCTAAGCACTTGTAGCTGGTCACAAAGACATTCTCAAAAATATTATCTCCCCATCTTCTCCTCTTTATGAAAATATTTGCTCTATGGGGATACAGAACTCAGTCAAGAGTAATTTTCTCCTGGAAATAAGTAGTTCTCTTTTGAGGTCTAAAAAGTAAATAATTTCTTTCAAAGCTAAGCAGCATGATATTCATATATTTATACATTAATACAAGAGAAACAGGAAACTATTAATTTGATCCAGGCTTGGCTTGCTTTTAATTAGTTTGATAAGTGAATGATGGGAAGTTAGTATTGCTATTGTAGATTTAAACTGAATTTTCCATAAATTCATGAGGGAGCTTGGTCCTAAACCTCTCTTACCTAAACACAGCCTTGTCAGCTTGCTCAAGTGATCTCTTATGTCCTCTTTGAAATAGAAATAATTGATTTATTTTTTTTTCAATTGTTCCTGAGTACTGACTAGAAAACTCATGTTTAAATGACTAGTGACCTCAATAGCTTCCATACCTGTCTTCTCCTCAACCCAAAATACCAAACTGAATTAGCAAAGTCATAAGAGTTTTTATCTGAAAAATGGCAATAGGAAACAAAACAAGAATAAAGAATGGTATGTTCTGAGACATCAGCTCATCATGTCTTCCAGGCTAATGTTTCTGCTTTAGATTTTTTATTTCACATTGTTAACATTTTTCATGTTTAATTTTTTGAACATTTTTTTTTTGAAAGAAAGCCACTTTGGCACATCCAAAGCATTCACTATAAAATACCCTAAATCATGTTTTCTGAACAAGCTGTCCCCAAACTGATTCCAGTAACACCCATGAGCAGCAGGGGTGCATGTCTGCATTCATACATACTCACTTTTAATTGAACAGTGGTTTGTTTTTCTTGGATTTGTTCAGAAAACAAAAGCCAAGCCTGAAGTCTGCACTGGCGAGGAGATTTAGAGAGCAGAATACCAGGGCAATTCTCATAAACTACAGCAAGACCACACAAGAAGAAAAACTAAGTGAGACTTGGGGATCTTCTGCAGAAGAAAAACTAAAGAACTGATGTTTGCTCCTCTGACTGAGATCTAAACCAGTGAGGAAAGGGAGCTCTTCTTTAAACACACAGATTTTAACCAAAGAAGTGGCCTAGCTGAAGTTAGTAGGAAACAGCTTTGAGATGAGGTCTGTGAACATGAAGTTCACAAGCAAAGAGCTGTAATGAAGTCCTGGGACTGCTGAATCACCAGTGACCCTCCTCACAGGCATGATCATCCTTGTCATCCCTAATGAAACTTAATCTCATTAATTTTTCTTGGAAGAAGGACTGTCCTCATATGAACTCACTGTTGTTCCCAGCCCCTGGGCTTCTCCCTGGGCTCTAAAAATAGTAACTGTTTGGCTGTATTCCCAAGCCATAGAAGCAAAATCTTTCATGCTTAAGGGATGCCAACAGAGGAAGGAAGGAGGAAAATTCTGCATCAGTCCTAAAGGATGTACAGGATCTGCAAACTAGATGAGAAAGTGAAGGGGTGCCGTGGTGCAGAGGTGCTGTAATGGTGCTGTGCAGTGGCGGCCACCCCATCCTCCCTGGCAAGGAGGTACCTACCCAGCCTCAGGAAACACTTAGGAAACTGCTTGGGGAACAACAGGAGCAGACCCAGGCTGGCCTCAGGAGCGGGAGGCAGAGCCTCATGCCCTGATCTGCGTGACTCATTCAACTAGATGGGGACAGATCTTTCCTCAAAAAGATGGGACAAAAAGAAACAGAGAGGGTTGTCAGGCATTGGAACAGGCTGCCCAGGGAAGTGGTTGAGTCGCCATCCCTGGAGGGGTCTAAAAGACATGTAGATGTGGTCCTTAGGGGCATGGTTTACTGACAGTGTTAGGTTATGGTTGGACTCAATGATCTTAAGGGTCTCTTATAACGAAAATGGTTCTATGATTCTATGAAATTTTCAAGCAGCTCCAACAAGCTTAACTTTGGTCTTGATAAGCCAAACACGCCCTTGCTATTTTCAGCTCACTGCTGTAGGCAAGTGAACAAGGAATGAGGACTGTCTTGACACGCTATGAGGTGTGGAGAGGGTTCCTGAAAAGCAGAGGTGGGGACATCTTGGGACTGCTGTAGCTCCTTTTGTATTCCAGTAACTGGCCTCCTTCCTCTGCCCTGGGACCTCCCATCTGTCCACGACTGTCCCATGACCCAGGCTGCTGGGAATGAGCCAGGCTGCCAGCCAGAGAAGTGCTGGGATATCCTCTCTTGGGAAAGCCATTTCAAAGCAGGACACCCAGCTATGCCCACCGCCACTAACTAACAGGACAGTGTGTGAAGAATGGCCAGGAGTGACCCTGAGCATTGGCAGCACAGTGAAAATCCAGCTGTTGCTTTTCTTCGGGGTAGCGTCCAGATGCAGAGCTGACCTTCCTTCCTTTCCAGGCAGGAAGGGGACAACAGCCTGGAAAATACTGCAGCCCCCAGGCAATGCTTCACTTCTCGTAGGCAAACATGCTCTTTACCTCGCTGCTATCTTAAGTAAATATTTCCCCAAGCATGTTGTCAGCTCTCTAGGCTGATGCCATTAATTGATTTCCACTAAATCAGAGAACTGATTGGGCTCCAGAAAAAGTGTTGTCTGCAGATCAGCCCCTCAAACCCCTCTCGTTACTAATGACATATAATGTGGGTCAGCTCGGTGCCTCTTCCAGCTGGTACAACTTGAGCAGACCACGTGGGTCCTGCAGTAAAGATGGAGAAAACCAGCACAGGGTGTCTCTTGCTGGTTAATTAGTGTCTCCAGGTGAATTCAGCCAGAGGTACAGAGTTTCAGTTGATGGTGGAGAAATTGGAAAAGACAAATGTCAGCAGTTCGATCATACTCCAAAGCACTGAAAGGCCCTGCCTTGACTGTCGATTCAAGGTAAATATCACGTCTCTGCTCTCTGCATGCTGGGCTACGTGGCCGAATTAATGCCAAGCCATACGTATATAGGGACTTTTATGTTTCTCAATAAAAAGGTGTGTAAGGTATAAAATGAAGGCCCAGGGTAGCAGCCTGTGTAACCAGCACAGCCTTTGCACAGGTCAGGAGAGCACGCTTCAGAACCCAGCTCCTGGTTGTGCGAAAGGGGCAGGTTGCAGGGTTTGCTTGTGACCTTCTGCTCAGCTTGCTGGGCTGTCACGGATCTTTTCCTGTTTCCATGACTCGCCGGCCCCTCCTCTGGCTCTGAGCATTTGGAGCGGAGCTCTTTGGCCAAACAGTCCTTGCTGAAATGTCAATACACGACCAGGACGCTGGCTCACGGGGTTCATCATGGTTTCCAGGCAGTGCGTGGCTTTGTTTCTCTGCTTCCCGCTGCTGATTCCTCTTTCTCTGGATGCAGGTATGTCATAGGATATGGCTGTAATTATGTTTACTGGCAATGGACCTCTCTCCTGTTACTGAGACTTAATTCCCATTGCAAGCTTTGAGCACTGTTGCATGTTTGTCCTGCCTCTGGTTGTGCCTGTGAGTTATTCTAAGGCTCTTGTTTGCTTTCAGTGACGGCATCCATGCACTTGTTTTGCCAGCTAAGGAAAAGCACTTCAACACGGCTAACTCAATCTATTCTCTCACTGTGTGTACACCATCAACGGTCTGCCCACTGGGCAAAAATATGGATTTGGCTTTATTGTTATTTCATATTGAATTGGGGTATTTTTCAAAGCTGAGAATCACCTGTCATTCAGCTGATGAGAAATTAAAGAGGTGAAGATCCAAGCTGCTTCAGCAGCAGCAAAAAGCAGTGAGGTGGTAGCTCTTCAGTATCTCCAGTGTGTGTCTGAAAATCAGCTCCAAAATTAATAAAGCGGCCCCAGTGCTTTCAGATTCCCAGTTAGGCATTGACTAGGTCTCCTGCATTGCAAGGAACAAAGCTGGAAAAAATAAGTAGCAAATTCTGAAATGTTCCAATGTAAACAAGTGGAGAATGCCACAAAAAAAGTGGGAGGATGTCCCCAGCCACCGCGCCCAGGCACACTCCTCTGTTGGAGCCTGTGCAATGATACATGTGTCATGTATCTGCAGTGTAAAGTTAATTACAAGCCTCTAAGCAAAGCCATATTAAATGCATACACCCTGACTTAAAAATCACAGCAGAAAGACACAGCTGACATTCCTACAATGGGCAAGTGTTTATAGAATCACAGAATCATTTAGATTGGAAAAGAGTGTCAATGTTTAAGAGGCATTTGGACAATGTTTTTAATAACATACTTTAACTTGGTGAACCCTGAATTTGTCAAGCAGTTGGACTAGACGATCATTGCAGGTCACTTCCAACTGAAATCTACTCTATTCTATTTCATTCATCGAGTCCAACCATAAACCTAACACTGCCAAGTTCACCACTAAACCATGTCCCCAGGTGCCACATCTACAGCTGTCGACCAGCACCCCCAGGTCCTTTTCTACTGGGCAGCATGAAGCACCCTGGGATAAATCCAATGCACACCACACGATATTTTATTCCTTTAAGTAACTTTGACACACATGGAAGATCACTGGTACTTTGCACGTAATTCAGCAAATGCCCTGATTAGCCACAAATGTCTAGAGACAACTCACCAGACTGGAATAAACCCTCTCAGGATTCATGTTTGCATGTATGAGGGCGAGGACACATGTGCCTTGTCCATCAGCAACAACATCATCCCTTCCAGTAGGTAGGAGGTAACTCCTGCTCTCCCAGGGGTCACATAGTGGATAATGTTCTGTGAGAAAGGCAGGCAATACACATCAGCCCCAGTCGCCATATCTACCCACAATCACAGGTGAAATAGTTAAAAGCGCTGAAATGTAAGTTGGAGGAGAAAAAAATTCAAAATTAATTATTTCAAGACTTTTTCTGCATAGTACATGGAGTGAAAGCACTGAGACCTCTTGTTCACTATACCAGATGATACTGGGAAGGCGTAGTTGTGTGATGTGCTTGTATCCTGAAGCTGAGGAGCAGATCAGTGTGGTGACAATGCCATCAGCTCTTTCAGTGCACACTTCTGCTGGTTGGAAGTAGACATAGCTCTATGATGTAAGGCCTGCTCACATCTGCTGTTGAACCTGTGTCCAAATGTCTTTCCAAAGCATGGCAGAGGATTCAGAGGGAGAAGATCCACATGGCTGTGGTCTATGGTGCTGGCAGCAGCTAGGAGCCATCTGCAATGCAAACAGCATTGTCCAGCCTTCCCTATGTACCTTAAAGTAGCCTTTTTTAACAGAAGAAAACTAAAGATAAATACATTAAAACAATGATTCTAAAATCGTGGTTTACCAGTGGCAGGGGAAGTCCCTTCTGCTGGGCCAAAGGGTGATGGGGTGTGAAATAACACCGGTGAGGAATGGAGTTCTGTGGAGATGGGGTGACTGGAGAAAAATCACATGTACGTCAGCTCTAGATAAAGCAACACGTGCTTTTTGGCCACTAGAATTGAAAGAAACTGTGCTGCGACTGTTGAGGCCTACTAAATGACGTGTGATGGGACCTTAGGAGTCGCTGACATATAGTGCTGGTGTAACACGGAATCTGCTCTTCAGATTTGGGCTCTGTACTTGTGTGCTGCCACCTCACCTGAGGCGCCAGCCAGGGGAAGGAGGCTCTTTCACATTGGCCCATTTATTTCCTAAAGCATCTCATAAAAAGCTTGGGAAGCAGAAAAAACTTTCAGGGGAAGTCCATTCCCCTTCTTTTCTGTCTGGAGGGGACAGCTGTACAATGAACAGAACGTGCCACTATTTTTCAGTCTTTCTAAAGCAGGAAGAGGCAAACAGCATTTTGCGACGGTCAATACGAGCCAACAGCTTCTTCGAAGAGATAAAACTGGGGTCACTGGAGCGGGAATGCATGGAAGAAAAGTGTTCCTTTGAGGAAGCAAGAGAGATTTACCGTGATGATGAAAGGACAGTAAGTAACATGGAGCTTGGTGAGCGCTCGCAGTCGGGTGGATTCCCCTTACTCCAGGGCACGGGTGTGAAACTCATTTTCACTTCTACATTTCACTAAATGTAGAAGTAGTTACATGTATACAGTCCTANCGGAGCTCAGTGAGCGCTCGCAGTCGGATGGATTCCCCTTACTCCAGGGCAGGGGTGTGAAACTCATTTTCACCAAGGGCCACATCAGCCTCACGGTTGCCTTCAAAGGGCCGAATGTCATTTTAGGACTGTATAAAGGTAGAAGTAGTTACATGACATTCGGCTCTTTGAAGGCAACCGCGAGGATGATGTGGCCCCTGGTGAAAACGAGTTTCACACCCCTGATCTAGGATGTGCTTTCATAGAATCATAGGATAGTTTGTGTTGGAAGGGACCTTCCAAGGTCACCTAGTCCAACCCCCCCGCAATGAGCAGGGACATCTGCAACTAGATCAGGTTGCTCAGAGCCCCGTCCAGCCTGGCTTGGAATGTCTCCAGGGATGGGGCATCTACCACCTCTCTGGGCAACCTGGGCCAGTGCTTCACCATTCCCACTGTAGAAAATGTCTTCCTCCTATCTAGCCTGAATCTCCCATCTATTACTTTAAAACCATTCCCCCTTGTCCTGTTGCAACACACCCTGCTAAAAAGTCTGTGCCCAGCTTTCGTATATGCCCCTTTTAAGTTCTTTGACAGTTTAAACTGTGAAAGTAAAAAAGCACTCTGTGTCCTGCTGTTTGCATTTTTCTCTTATGTTTATGGGGGACATGCAGCAGCAGAGTGAGTTGCCAGAGGGCAAGAGGGCGGACTGCATGGGCCAGCCAAGGCAGCACTGGTCTGGGAGGTGATGGGAAAGTGGATGCTCTCTAAGTAATTCCACTGGCCTCCTAGTAATTCCTGACCCAATAATACCTTAAATTGTTGTATTATTCAACGTCTGTTTCACTCAATCTTACCTCAACCATACAGAGGTTTTTGATTCATAACCTCTGTGTGTGTGTTACACAGTGCCCTTCTCTATTTGTATATGAAAATAATATAGAATGTAGAAAATAATGTAGAATATTTAATGGATGTCAACTTGCATAAATTATAAAGACAAAAGAAGCATCACCGTGGCTGTGTGTAACCCTTCCTGTGCTACAAGGGCTGTAGGACTTAACCAAAGCTAATTTTTCTTTAATTAAGTCTCACATCTTTTTCTTTCAGAAAGAGTTCTGGCACATCTATTCCGGTATGATAATTTGGGATGTTCCAGCAGCTGCAAAAATTCTCCCACTGCTGTGAGCCAGACTGACACTGAATGTTTTTACAGACCCTAACCAGTGTGACTCCAACCCCTGTCAGAATGGCGGGAGCTGTGATGACCAGTTTCAGGATTACGTTTGCCGCTGTCCTGTTGAATATGAGGGCAAAAGCTGTGAAAAAGGTCAGCTCTGGTATAGCTTAATAAAATTAAAATGCCATTATTAATTCAAATGCAAGGCATTGAGATAAACAGTAGCAGTCACTATCATTCTGCATCATTCTAGCAATGACAGCTACTGGTCACACTGCTTGTGGTGACGTGTGATGTATATAACCGGCTGGCAGTCAGGCACTGCAAGGCAGCAAGATAATTATTACCTTATGATGACTTTGTGAAAAAAACTGCTTTTCGTGCACCATCTGAGAGAAAAGGAGGATTTATTTTTTTCCTACCCAAATGCTGAAGTTACTTGGACACAGAAGCGTGGTGCAGTATGTGAAGGAGAACCACACCACACATGGGTCGTACAAAGCCTGAGGGGACAAATTCAGCAGTTAATGAAGTCAATATACATCTTTCCACTGATTTCAGTGGGCACTGCATATTGACCACTCCTCTTATACCCCCAGAACATGCTCAGCTAAAACAAGGACCAGGCACTCGTCAAGTCTAACCAGGCAGCCTCAATGGTCATCCCAGAGCATCCTTCTGCCAAATGGCAAAATACAAAATAGTTATAATTTTTCAGTTATATATTACAATGGTTAGCACACAATTACAACACTTTCATCCTTCAGACAGCTCAGCTACTGAATAAATGGACATTAATTTAATTTTAGCTGTATGCTTCTTAAGCACAGCCTTTTCTTCCCTAATCCCTGGAGAGCCAAAATCCATATTTGGAAACCTAAATGCTGTTTCTCTGGCTTTAGCCGTGGCAGACAAACTGCAGTGCATTTACGACAACGGTGGCTGTGAACAGTACTGCACTGATGAACAGTCTGAAAAACGAGTGTGCTTCTGTGCGGACGACTACGCTTTAGCGAGCGATGGCGTGTCCTGCATTCCCCAAGGTAAGATACTACTAGCCCCATGCTAAGTCTAAGCCAGCTCTAGAATAGATTTTGACACCTACATATCATGAGGTGCAAGGTATAACCCAGAGCCACCAGCTCCACACCTCTTCTTTAAGGGCAGAGTCCAGAGAGGCCCATTTGGGCTTCTGGTTGAAGCTAGATACCCCAGAAAAGCAGCTGGCAAGGTGTGCATGCTGAGCAGGGAGCCTTTGGGACCTCTCCTTCCTCTGAGACACAGGAAATCCAAGTTTGAACATCCCACCTGCTAGGAGCGAGGAGGGAGCTGAAGCCCGGTCTCCTTGGAGAGTGCTCTTGCCTCTGGTCTAGTGGAAGAGAACTGAGCGGTGGAGACAAGCTTATGGCCAAGTGGTCTAAGTAAAGCAGAGCAGCAGGTAGTCAGGGATTTGGGGTCAGGCTAAGGAGTTTCTGGTGAGTGGAGGGGCTCTGGGCCTCACAAGTCCTTTTTTGTTTTAGCTTATTTCGGGGGCAGCATGGTTTTAGCGTTGGATCTCCAATCTGAAATGGTGACTATGGATTTTATTACCATATTTATTTCAGCACAGGAGTCAAGAGGGGAAGAGGCTGATTAAAACCAAAGAAAATCAGTTATTCTTTTTTTTTTTTCTATTTGATAGGACTAATACACTTTTGGTATTCCTCTAGACACTATGGCCAGATATTTCTCTCACTCATCTGACAAGGTAAATTTCAATTGGGACTAAGGTAGCGCAAGTTAATTATTTTCCCAATACATAAACTGGCACCTGACTCTTGCAGATGCCTACTTGAATTACTTTATTAGAGGGGAAAAGGAGACCCCTGGGGATAGGAACACAATGGACAGAGCTGCAGGAAGCATGCAAAGTAATTCTGAGGGGTGATGCCCCCCTACATGCACCTCAACGGAGCACTCATGCAGAGAACTGATAATGACAACCTAGCTCTCAACAACAGCAATTTCAGTAGGAAAAAAATGTCTACTAATGTTCTTATCCCTTATTAACAGATTCTACAGTGTCACATGATGGAGAAGCTGCTTTTGTTAAAAGCTGAGAACAAAGAATTCAATAGTCCCCACAGGCTTTTCAGCATGTCTTCCTCTGCAAGGAAGATGTATTTGTTGTTGCTTGCTTCTTGGGAACCAAAATAGCTGTAGCGCTGACCATGTGTTGCAAGGAGACAAAACTGTCGCTGCCAGACTGCCAGTCACTTCACCATCCTTCTGTCCATCTCTCACGACCGCCTTTTCAAACTCCCAAATTTGCATTCACCTGCATACAGCGTTAGAGGGGATGCGTTTGTCTTACATCTATGCTGATCTTTCACCAGGTGCCGCCAAAGAGCTAGTCCTGTTCCTCCATACCTTGTCTGTACCTGTAAAAGCTTGACACTGTCTTTGTATCAGCTGAAGTGATTGGCACGTTCAGACTATTACAGATCTGTGGAGATGTTGAATTCTGCTCAGCATAGACTGTAGGGCCCTGGTCCCCAAAGTGATAGAAAGCGAGCACTTGCAATGGGACAAGGGCAATGGTTTTAAACTAAAAGAGGGGAGATTCAGGCCAGACATGAGGAAGAAATTTTTTACAATGAGGGTGGTGAAACACTGGCCCAGGTTGCCCAGAGAGGTGGTAGACGCCCCATCCCTGGAGACATTCCAGGCCAGGCTGGACGGGGCTCTGAGCAACCTGATCTAGTTGCAGATGTCCCTGCTCATTGCAGGGGGTTGGACTAGATGAGCTTGGAAGGTCCCTTCCAACCCAAACTATTCTATGATTCTCTGATTTTACGATCACAGAGCGACTGCTGGATGGAAGGGATGGTGTGTTTGGTTACAGCACAGCTACATGGCACACAAAAAACCTCGAAGGTAGACAACCATCTTGAAACGAAAACTGTTGGGTGAAGGATGTACTGAAAACACCAAGGCTTCCTCTGCACTGCATGTCAGTCACAGGTTCAGTCCTGGAGATCTGATTCTCTTATTGCAAATCTTCACGTGCTTGCGCAGGCTAAAAGCAGACCTTACACTGAGTTGTGCAGTCTGGAAGAAGCAAGAATGCTCTGGACCCAAGCAAACTAAGCACAGTCTGCTGGGAGGCATACCAGGAGACATGATGTCTGCTCCTAGGAGATCTTCAGGTCCACCCAAACAAGGGATAGCACACTGCACGTCCCACGTTTAAGCCTGTGTCTCACCATGCTGTGGATGCTGTGCAATCGGTACAGCTGAGTTAAAGTCAGCAGGGTCACTGAAAACATGGAGACTACAAAGCTTGGCAGAGTCACTTCTGCTTTCTAGCCTGCAGCCTACCTCATTGTGGTGGCATCTGACTTAAGCAAGTACACTTTTTGCAAACTCCTGTGGTAGGTGATCGTATGTCAATGACAGTGTATGGCCCTGCAGCCCATTTGTAAAAACATTTCTGGCTGTTGCCAAACAAAAAGTTACTTACCTGCTGAGCTGCTTTAAGTTACTTTTGAGAACCCACGGTCCCAGGCTAAAAACCAGGTTTTCAGCTAACATAGCTTCACTGAAGGCCTTACACATTTCGCTGTGAATTCAGTGCAGTAAAATCACACTTGCTGCCCTTTGGATTGTTTTGTTTGTTTGTTTGTTTGTTTCCAGTGAAATACCCATGTGGGAAAATACCAGTGCTGGCAAAAAAAAATGCAACTGAACGAGGGAGAATAGTAGGTGGTTTAATTTGTCCTCCAGGTGAATGTCCATGGCAAGTAAGTCTTCAGAAATCTTTCATTGTCTTTTTTTCTTATGAAATCACTATCTTAAATACATTGGTTTAAATCTATTATGTAAAAAAAATAAATAAAAAGTTCCAGGTCTGGATAATCAAATTCCCTTTTCATCCATAGCCAGCAGATCCACCTGTTTCAATCACACATCTTAGCCTTGTTCTGGAGCGACTGCTTTCACAGGAGTGGAGTGGTAACACAAGCTCTTCTACCTCCTAACCCCTTAGCCCCTCACCTTACTGTCAGCAAAAACTTTAGTTGCAGCCTGCAGGGATATGCTCTTGGCCATAACAGGCCGGGTTCGTACTATAAGCTGGAGAAAATGTCAATAGAAAGGCTCTCCCCTCCTAAATCCTTCAGTCAGCACCATATTCTCAAACACAGTCGCATAAAGTACCAGAAAGAAGTAATATAACACCTGGCTACCGAGATTCAGATCAAGCACACATTTAATGTAAAAGACACAAATTTGTTTTATTTTGTCAGGCCCTTATAATACAGAATCAGAAAGAAAAGTGTGGCGGTACCCTGCTTGCCCCAGCATGGGTGGTCACTGCAGCTCATTGTTTGGATTATACTCATCCTAAAGAGCTTCGGGTGAGACTGGGTACGTATCTTCTTCTCACGTCATCAAGATGCCGTTGCGGCAGCACCTTCTCATCCTGACAAACCAGAGTAAAAGACAAAAAGTGCAGGCTTTGACAGAATAAGGGAATTGTCCTTAAGAAGTGTCAGACTAGAAACCCCCTATCTCTGCAAGCTTCTGAGGAACCAAAGAGCTGCCTGATATGACCTGTGATTAATGACTTTTCCAGGTGAACATGCAATAAATTACGATGAGAAAACTGAGCAAGAAAGTGGAGTCGTCAGGATAATAGTTCATGAAGGATACACGAATGGACAAGTCAATAATGATATTGCCCTTCTGCATCTGGAAACACCTGTGAACCTCACTGATTATGTGGTGCCGATATGTTTGCCTGAAAAACGGTTTGCAGTGTATGAACTGTCCTCCATCAAGTTCTCCACAGTGAGTGGGTGGGGACGCCTACTAGATGGAGGTGCCACCTCTTCTGTTCTGATGAAAGTTGATTTACCGCGGGTAAAGACACAAGAATGTGAAAAGGAGACTGATTTAAATATTACAGAGAATATGTTCTGTGCAGGAGACCTGGCCGGTGTTAAGGACTCCTGCAAGGGAGACAGTGGTGGACCTCATGCTACAAAGTACAAGAACACTTGGTTTCTGACTGGGATTGTCAGCTGGGGAAAGGGCTGTGCTGTTCAAGGCAGCTATGGGGTTTACACAAGGGTATCCAAATACATCGACTGGTTGAAGAAGCACATGGATTAACGATGTTGAACCAGAGCGTTTCCAGATCATGTTATTGCCTCTCAGTCCCACTGTGCCATTTCCCTATTGAAATATTCCATCATTATCTTAGGTGTGTGATACCTGTGATGCCCACAACACTATTAATGATTTTGAACAAGCTTAATGCCAACTTGACTATATAAAATAACTTCCCTACCAGTATTGTTTGTAAACTTGCATGTTTTGTCAAGCAGGCACAGAACGGTCACAACAAATAGGACTCCGACTCTCTCTCATTCGGCATCCATGTCAAGCATACCACGATCCTCTGGCTGCCCTCTCAGCTTCTGGTAATCAGTGATGTACAGACTTCCTGAGCCAGAAGTTGCACTGAATGGTCCTTAATGAACCTGTTGTCCTCAAATGTGTGCAATCTCTTTTGAACACATTTATGCTTCTGGCTTTCACAACTTCCTTTGCTGATGGGTCTTGTAATATAATGATGCAATAGCATAAGAAATAGAAAAAGTGTTTCTTTTAGCTTATATTAAAGTAGCTTTCTCCTACAGTTGCAGTGGCAACAGGTAAATTTGAGAGGGAGGAACTGTAGAGAGCCTCCAGAACAAGAAAGTTAGGAAAAGGTTAATTTCATATTTACAGATCTGCTGTGAAAACTTGATTTTAGTCCTCTTGCAACAAGCATTATTGCAGTAAGGCTGCTATGTGTAATATTTAACCCTATACTTATGAGCGGTGAAGAATACCACTGATTTAATCTTATCTTTGCCTTGGTATTATGCTCATTGATACAGAAGAGAGAAAATGAAATTGATTGTTTGTTTAATCTGTTGTCCAATATAATCTAAATTGTACTCTCTGTCCTGAGATCTAAAACCAGAACAGGATAAGTGCCTGACCATCTGCAAAACACTTGCCAAAGACCATTCTCTAAAGCCTTTATGCATGAATGGTAGAGCCCAAAAAGCGCTGAAAATACCATCAACTACATAATTTAAAAATGCACCTTCTAGCCTAAGCATCTAACCAATGAAAAAGTGAGGGAGATCATGGATAAAATGGCCCAGGAGATTAGAAAATAGTTTAAGTATCTTATGCAAAACTTACACTCTGGATTCATTCAAATCATGCTGGATATCAACTCAATCACAAAAGCTTGTCAGCGAATAGGACACTTAAAATTGACCATACTCTATCATTACAGGAAAGCATTGACATTATATAGTACATATACCATGTAATACTGAACATCCTATAACTTGCTCTCTGACACAAATAATAGAATACTATTTATTTAAGTAGTGAACTGAATTGGGAAAAGCAGCACATTCCAGAGGCCAGAGAAGCAAGAGGTCTTACAGTATGAAAACATATCCCAAAGGTTCTTATTACTCTGTAAAGGAAAACACATATGCCAGCAGTATATATTTCCAGGAAAGTGACTAGGAACAGTGACCAGCAAATAAAACCTCATTTTCATTGATATGAGGCACTCAGCATTGCAAAATCATCCCTGCAAACCCCTCAAGCTAGAATAGTTTTGGGTTTCCCATGCTCCATAGGATGATTTCTACTCTGTAATGTTCCAGTGTAAATATTTACATGTATGAACAAATCATCGTCTTGCAGAAAAAGGTTAAAATGCTGAAAGAATACAGCCAGTACTAATGGCTGCACAGAGTGACTTTTTTCAAAACTAAGCTGGGGTTAATGTATACTTTTGATAGAACATTCTGTTTAAGCAAGTCAAGAAGATGAAGGAGACCCAATGGCAGGCTCCTGAAGCACCAAAGATGTGGCCTCCTCAGCGCACAGAGACCTCACCGGGCACAGCCAAGGGAAACTCCCCAAAAAAGGGGAGATGGAGGCCAAGTGAGTGCCAGGCAGAGGTCACCAGGCCCTGGGTGTTGAAAGTGTGGAGCCAGCAGGTTACAGCGTTGGGATATGGGAAATGCAGGTGGGAGTTGCCAAGGCCAGCAGAGGTTTTGGGGTGGGAGTCCGGCTTTGCCCCCGTTCAGCCTGGCGCTGAGCCCCACACCTGCTGGTGCTGGACGGGGCAACGCCGACCTCAGTTCTGGCTCATTGGAGTGATGCTTCACTTATTCTCCCCTGCAAATAACATATACAAATGCCAGCTTCCTTAGGTTCAAAAAGAAAAGTAAAGGAAACAAAGAAAAAAAGCCAAAACAAACAAAAGCAAAGGAGGGCAAACCAAACCAAACCAAAACACTTAAGAAGAGCCTCCTCACCAGGCCGCCCCCCCAGTCTGAGAGATCCCGCGGCGGGTTTCCCCGTTCCCCGGCGCTTCCGCTATTTCTGGGCAGGGTGAAGCAACGCCGCTTCAGCCTCTCCCTGTCCGGGGGGGGTGAAGGCTTCGGCTCCGGTCCCGTCCCGTCCCGTCCCGTCCCGTCCCGTCCCGTCCCGCCGGGCGGCGGCGCGGTCCCGCAGGGCCGGCAGCAGCAGCAGCAGCAACAGCGGGGGCTCCGCGCCACCATGGCCGGCCGGCTGCTGCTCTTTCTGCTCTGCGCAGTGCTGACGGGCGAGCTCCGGGCTCAAGGAGACGGTAAGGCGTCCTCCTTTTTGTTTGTTTGTTTGTTTGTTTGGGGGAGGGGGGGTCCCACTCCTCACAGCTTTTGGTGGCTAACGGGGGAACGCAGGAGGCTGCGACGGGTTGTCGCTGCGGGCTGGGGTCTCGAACCTTGGGTGCATGAGGGGGACAGCCCTTCAGTCCCCACCGAGGAAGCGGGCCCTGCCGGTCCCTGCCTGCGCGGGGAGCCGCGGTGGGGGACGGGAGCGGGCACCCCAAGGCTCGTCTTCTCCGGGGGGCTCAGCTTCCAAACGGGCAGAGGG
Source organism: Pampusana beccarii (assembly GCA_013399365.1). Lineage (NCBI taxonomy): Eukaryota > Metazoa > Chordata > Aves > Columbiformes > Columbidae > Pampusana > Pampusana beccarii. The sequence continues at coordinate 235,216 of VWYH01008989.1, forward strand.
CTTGTCTGCACCTGTGCCGCTCCCCACACCCCGCCGAAAACTGGGCGAGCTACACCTCGGGGACAGGGAGCTCCCAGGGGGCACCTCAGAGTGCTGGAGCCGTGTGCCACTGTGGTGCCCTGATCCCTTTCCCCGGCTTCTGCCCCTTCCCATTTCCCCCCTATAAAATGGGATTACTGGAGGACAGCTGCCCTGGCAGCCTGAGGTGCTCAAGCCCATGAGGGGAAGGTTGGCCAAGGCTGGGCTGGGTGCACTTGGCCATGGAGGGGTTGGGGGAAAGAGGGGAAGCACATCCCCCCACCCTCTGTTTGTGCCACTAGGGTCTACACCAAAGTCCAGAGCAGCACCAACCAAGTGGCTTTTCAAATATTGTGAGCTCTTCCTTCAGTGAGTCAGCCCACTTAGGCTTTAAAATGAGGTCTTCCACACGTTTCTGGAACGTCCTACTTCAGTTGACCAATGCCTATTGTTTTTTGATGTCTCCAAAGAAGGAAGCATGACAGAAAGCTTGGGAAAGAGAATGGCCAGCCTCAGAAGACTAATTGGCTGGTTCAAGTTTACAAAAACATCTTCTTACATGGGTGATGCGGAGGCAAAGGAATACAGAGTCGATAACCCCACCGGCTGCATCCTGTCACTTTCCTGTCACTGCAGAGGGGGATTTAAGGGCAAACAAGATAACGGGTGAATGAACTAAAAGTTGCTGAGCTACAAGTTACAAACACTTTCTGTAAATCTTCTTTGCAAGGAGCCTTGTCAGAGTAAGTGGGATGCCAAAGTACTTGTGAGCTCTATGGGATCAGTTAATAAAAAGAGCACTGGCTGATGCATCAGTTTCAGTGAAAACAGGATAAGTCCCCTCTGTGTTCACTTAGGGGATATTAGGCTATATGATTACTACCAACAACTTTATTTATTACTGAATTGAGCTGCATGAAGAATGCTGCAGAAGGTACGTGCAAACTGACCACTGAGTAGGAGCCATTGGCTTTGAAGTCCCATCTGCATCGCTGTCTTTCACACTCCAGTCTGTGATTGGAAAGCATTTACTCTCTTTAAATTCCAGGTGTTTAGAAGATAAGTGCCAGCTTCCAAACTCTGCAAACCTTCCTAGAATACATGCTTTTACAGGGTAATTGACAATTTATTTACTCCAGTGTTGTTTCTGTTTTTCCTATCTGGTGATGTGTGCACAAGTCACTGGAGAGTAAACAGTATTGTTCACACAGCCAAGTGGCTGAGCTGAGTTTAAGGTCGCTGAGCCTTCAGTTTAAATCAACAGCTACCTGCATCTTGAACTTGAAGTCAGCAGGTCTCACACTTCCATGACACCAAGCTTTGAAAAAAATAAACCAACCCAGTGAATTGACCTCAGGCTGTACTTTCCTGCTAAAACTGATTTTACTTCTGCTCTTCGTTAAAGCTTAGAACACAGCTTCCTTGGCTCTACCTGCACACATATCAGTAAGGGAGGAACATTTCTGCAGGCAATTGGGAAGTGTTGTTAAGAGGGAAGGGAGACCCCAGGGCAGTGCAATGGGATTTGGGGTGGTGAAGGCCAGAACTCATACACAAGCTGGACTGTGAGACAGCTTTTCCTGTCTGTCATTGCATCTTGAGCTTGTGTGTCATTTAGTTTTTGCACCACAAGCCCCTGGAGCAGGTGGTGGTGTTGCCTGGTTCTCAGCTTTAAAACCAAATCAAGGAATGCAGTTTCCGTGGCCTTCAGGGAAAGTCATTCTGTTCAAGGCTGGAGTTGTGAGCAGAAGCAACAGAAACATAAGCCCTCAGCAGCAACCTGCATCTTCTTATTTTCAAGACTAAAAACAGTAGGAGAGAAGTTGGGGGGGGAGGGTACAGTTTGCCCTGGAGCTGCTGATTCTCAGAGAGAAACTGCTCGGAGAGATCCTGAGATCTGTCGGGGTGTGTGAGAACTGACCTCACAGGTAATGTTGCTTACAGGTAGAATGGTGAGAGGGTCTATTTTGGTTTTGTTTCTACTTCACTTTTTTCTAATGACTCTTTACTATGACCAAATGTTACCTGACACCTGTATAATTTTCTCTACTGTCTAGTGTTCATAAAGAAAGAAAATGCCGACAAGTTCTTGGAAAGGACAAAACGTGCAAACTCTTTTTTGGAGGAATTGAAGCAAGGGAGTATTGAAAGAGAATGCAATGAGGAGCGCTGCTCAAAAGAAGAAGCAAGAGAAGCCTTTGAAGACCAGGAGAAAACTGTAAGGATGAACTAGTATGAAAAATAGGTCTATATATTAATATGTCATGCTTACAAAATAGTATTGAGGTCTTTTGCACTGGGGCACCAAAACTCACAAGTTAGTCCCAATCATATAACACAAAGAATAAATAGAGGTTTTGACTCTGGTTGGAATTGCCAAGGTGTAAACATACAGTAACAGTCTTAATTTAGCTCTTGCAAGGACAGTCCGTGTTAAAGCCTTCATTCTTTTACCTGTTCTGATCTGTTTAATTGCCATTGTGAGTTATTTGACCTTTAAATGATTTGATACCACCCATCTTAGAAATCTGTTCACCCTGTCTGGGTGGCATAGCTGAGTCTCATGACCACATCAAAGAGCTCTTAGGTAGAGTCCACAGGAAGGTTGAGCAGCCAAATGCTGACATGGAACTTCATGGGAGAATTTTGCCAAACTTATCTCAAGCAGCTTTGCAGTGCTTATCGTTTTGTGGCTCTCTTTCCAGCATTTGAATAGACAGAACGTGTCCTGTGGACATTTCTTATGTGCCTTAATGGTAATTTGCCCACACAGAATGAAGTTTGTATGTGTGACTCTTGTGTCACCTGCCCTACCCTGATGGCTGCTTAACTTTAGACAGAAACGCGATCTGCTCGCAAGCTCAAGGGAGACTTAAAGAGATGGGGCAACTGTGGGGTTTGAGGTCAGCAGAACAGGTAGTATTTGAAAACCTGAAGTGACCTGGTGGTGGAGGGGAGCTGGGAACATTGGCTGTAGCTATGTGGCTGTTTAGAACAGCCCTGAAACTGGAGCTGAGGTCAGGTTCATTTCACTGCAGCATTGCTTGATGGCCAGAATGTTCTTGGAGCGGCCCTGAGACGACCTGGGTGGGGAGTCATGGGTGCATCACCAGGGTACTGCAAAGCATCAGGGTTGCTGATCTATAGCAGAAACAGCACTACCTGTTCTGCCTGGTGACCAGATGCCACTGAAAAGGGCTGTCTTGGACAGACAGCGTGCCTGGAGTTCTCTACGCAGAGGGAAAGAACAACACAAAGCAGACAAAATATTTTTAAATCTCAGGATTCCTGAGGTCCTGATTCATGGGGGTAAGGAGAGGGGGAGGGAGACTGAGAAATTTGGCATTGCGGTAATGTCAGTAAATTCAGTCAAAACTGATGGAAAGATACAGTTATGCAAGAAATCAAGTGCCTTATGCGGAGTGAGTCACATTAGGAAATCTTTAAGGTGTTTTAGATATTTCTGAAAAACGCATGAGACTTGTTTCTGTAGAGCTGGGCACTATAGGTGGGTCATATGGTTTTAATTTATTAAATAGTAATAGCAGGCTGCAAGGCATTGTATGTGCCTGTAACTTAAATATTTAACAATTGTTATCCACAAGTATCCTCTATATGAAAGCTCAAATATTCAAATATTTTTCTGTAGAATGCAGTAATTCTCATCTAACTCTTTTTGTCTTCTTTTATTCCCCTTTTCCCACACGTACCTGTAGGAGGAATTCTGGAATGTCTATGTAGGTAAGAAACACTGCCATTGTTTAGGGAATTAAGCTGCCTTATTGCAAAGTTTAAAAAGACACACCTCTTAAGTAACCACTTCCTGCTCCTTTGCTGCTTCTCTTTTCGCCATGGGACACCCTCACTTTGTGTTGCCGCTGAAGAAAGAATCTGATTTACTGCCTTGCTCTTGCCTGAACCCCGTCGCTTCGTTCAAAGGCAAGGTTCAGCTGCCTCCAATTGCTGGGGTGATCTTTGTCCTCTCAAAAAAAAGAATAGCATCCCTTTGCACGCAAAGGACAGTGAGGAGCAGAAATTGGGTGTGTGACTCTGCTGGTCAGTTGTCCTCCAGAGGGGCAGCTGGAACTCAAGATGCAAAGAGTCATAGATGAGGATGGCACTTAAATGCTGCAGCCAACACGAAGTATTAAACTGTGTCACACAGTCGCTTGCCAGTTTCCTGCCACCTTCCATGCCAGAGTGTTGTTGATTCTTGTATTATAGAGCATTTTGTGTGGTGTGTTTGCTACAGAACTGTTTGACATTCAAGGAAGATATGCAGGTAGATTAGCAGATACTACCCGTCAGTCTTTTCCATTTTTCCTGAGGTCTGAGTTGTATTTATTAGGATTCTAGAGTTTGCAACCACTATGCAAGGACAGATTTTTAATGTATTAGTGTTTGCCGACATGTTCTCCTGAAAGTATGTGTCCAGCTTGCGTGTTAGGAGGAGTACCTCAAAAACGTTGTCCACAGACAGCTCAGCTTTGTCTTTTGAAGTCTGCAGAAAATTGAAGACAGTTGCATGAAGATGCAAACTCACAGTCTAAGCAGGGGGTGAACTCTGCAACCCACAGGCTGAAATTTCAAGAAGAGGCTGCGTCAGTGTTGCAGTGAACAGGAGTGGAAAATTTCAAACCATTTCCTCATGAGAATACCAGCAGCCGAACATCAGCGCCAGTGGTCTTAGCGGAAATGCCAGTTTCATACATTTTAAACCACAATCCATGAATGCCTTATTGGAGTTCAGAAGTACTGAAAACTACAGCTACCCTCAGCCAAGTCACTAGAACAATTTGTTCTCACTTCCTAAGTAGGGGATTCTGCAGTGCTTTTCTGCAATATTAGTATTAAACTCATTACCACAGCAGCAACTACAGTGCAGGGAAAAACTAAGCAAGTATGGTTTCTAACAGTAGGATGCTGCTAAGCTAAGACCACTGCAGAACGGAGTGCAGAAGGGAGAGAAGCCAGGAGCTGTTCTGCAGGCTTTGGGTCTGCCTTGCTGTTGGTAAGTGGTTGTCTCGCCTCCCCTCTGTTGAGGGTGGGCATCAGTCTTCAACGCCGCTGTGGTGGACCATGCAGACGCAGCATTTGGAGCACTGTTGGTTTTGGCCATGAGCAGGTACATGAGGGATGTTGAGGTGTGGGCACAGTACACCAAGCCTAGCAGATGTACCCTGTGGCAGATAAAGCTGCAGCAGATGCGGTCACAGGCCAGAGCCACCACGCACGTGGGAGGCTGGATCCTTAGGATGAGCAGCTTCTTGCATCTTGTCTCCTCTGTGGGCATTGCTGTTCTTCCAGCTGGTCCAAACAGGAGCAGAACAGGTGGTAAAACACAGAAATTTGAAGAACATGTTATCTAAACCAATGAATTATTAAGCAAGTGTCGCTTCTCCGGATATCCTCCTTTTCTTATCGAACAGTGCAGAAGAACCCAGCAGGATCACGTGGTGGGTGAACAAATCTGTTACAGCAGGTGACGGGATGGGAGGGACCATCACAGCGAGCATCAGTGCAGGAGTGAGATACCTTTGTGGGGGTGGGAGAAGGGGCTACAACATGGAACATGCCTCCAAACGCAGTGCAGCCTCACTGTCCTATATGTGAGTTTGTGAGATACGTGTGGCTGGGGACCTGGGGTCAGGTCAGCCAGGTGTGTCCAGGTAGCAGAAAGGAAGAAAGGCTGAAAAAATAAGTTTCAAATGTGGGAGCTCCCAGCATAAATGTGGGGAGTGTGACATAAGAGCTAAAGTTTTTAAGCTGAAGCACATACATCGATGGATAAAATGGGACAATTTTAGTACTGTAAGCACCACGAAACAGGAATTTGGCCTCACACATGAATTTAACGGGGCTTTGTAAAGTATTTTTTGTTTTAATTTGTTTATCTTCTGATTAATAAGCTGGTGTCAGTTTATTTAAATGAACAGCACCACAGGCAAAAGACATGCACAAAGGATGAGATGATCTTTAAAGAAATAAAAGTTGAGTTGTAGTTATTATGCGGAAATTGTAGAGAAATGCAAGAGGCCAAAAGGTTAATATTTTTAGACAGTAGTTGCAACATAGAAATGTCCTGTCTGCGTTTACAACCTTCATTGTAAATGATGTGTAGTCTGACCATGAGGTATTACTTTATTTTCCTTTGAAAAAAAAGGGTTGTGTACAAGCTGTTATAAAGTAGTTCCCAAAAACAAATTGCAAAACTGAGGATGCGTGTATGAATCATTGCTGGTTTGGAATGATTTCATCTATAGTGTTTGTTCCATCTGGAATGTGGCAACTCCTGGGACATACATTTTAGAAGAAAGGATGAAATATCATTTATTAACACTATCACCCCTTGAGAGTTCACTGAAAATGCTTATACTCTTACAATACTTTGGTTTTTTTGTTTGTTTTGTAGATGGGAACCAGTGCAGCTCAAATCCTTGTCAGTATGGTGGACAGTGTAAAGATGGAATTGGTTCCTACACTTGCTCATGCTTGGATGGTTATCAAGGCAGGAACTGTGAATTTGGTAGGTTTCTGCTTTAGAGAGCTGTGGCAGTGAATTTCCCAGGGAGCTGAAACACAGAGAGTTAGCTCTTTCTTAATGAGCATTATTTGCCTCTTGGAAAAATGCATGGAGTAGGATGGCAGTCAACAATGAGTTGGAGGACAGTGCCAGAAACACGAAACCCTAGTGGCTCTACAGCTGGATAGTGTTAGTAAATACTCCAAAGTTGTATTTGCTCCAAAGAAAGCCTTCTTAATTATGATAGTGCCTCATTACATGAACTTGGAGCCCCCAAACATGATGGTAAAACTAAGAAGCACAGGATTCGTATAACTGATATCAAAGAGCCTTTACTGCAAGCTCAGAAGTACAGCCGCCCTGCTCAGCTCACAGCAGTGAAAAAGCAAAGAAAGCAGATTTCAGTAGACAATGAAGAGATTTTTTCAGCTTTGCAAGGAATAATTTTTTTGCATATAAATCCTTCCTGAGTCTGACTTCTGTGGCACACAGCTGCTACCCACATGATGTCTCTGCAGCGTGTATGGATAGCCAAGAAGTAAGAGGGAAGGGTGTGGAACTGAAGTTCAGACACAGGACTAGGGGGAGTGATGAGGAGTTGAGCTTTTTAAGGCCGGAGGGAGGAATCATGTGAGGATTTAGATTGGATATCAGGAACAATTTCTTCACAGAAGGGGTTGCCAAGCACTGGAATAGGGTGCCCAGAGTAGTGGTTGAGTCATCGTCCCTGGAGGTGTTTAAAAGACGTGTAGATGTGGTTCGTAGGGATATGGTTTAGTACCAGAGTTAGGTTAATGTTTGGACTCAGTGATCTTGAAGGTATCTTCCAACACAAATGATTATTTGATTTTATGATTTACGAATATCTGGACTCCTTTGTTAGTGTTTTATTCATTCCTCCACTGTCATTTGTCTCTGCTTTTTTAAGCTCACCATGACATGGCCACTGGGCCCACATGGACTTGGCAAGTGTGTGAATGCATTGTAAGGCATAAGCTAATGTTAGCCACTCATGATGTGACTACAGTGTGCTTCAGGTGTTTTCCAGGTGGAGATACAGATCCTGTTTAAAAAGTGCAGTTTAATTGGGTGAACTTCAAAATCTTCTCTGAAGTCATTGTTTATTTACAGTTTTTCTCCGAACTTTCCTCTTTCACAGTGATACCAAAGTATTGCAAAATAAACAATGGTGACTGTGAGCAGTTCTGCAGTATTAAAAAAAGCGTACAGATGGATGTTTTGTGTTCCTGTGCAAAAGGCTATGTTCTAGCAGAAGATGGCAAACGCTGTGTTTCAACAGGTATGGAGCCACGCGATAAACAAACAGCAGTGGTCTTTTCAACCATCAGTGTTCTACAGGACATAGATTTAACACTGAGACCAAGTGATTTGATTTCCAAAGCCTTCCATGTGTGAGGATGTGTGAGGAACAATCTGAATCTGGCTGATTTGGAACCCTTTGCAAGCTGTCTCTCACAGAATTACCTGAGTGAACTCTGCTGTTAACAGGAGAAAAGCGATTGCAATTGTATCTCATTTACTTAAACACTTACACTCCATAGAAAACAGCAGCTCGCAAAACTTTTCTGCTTCAGATTTCAGTTAACCTAACAAAATAGTAACTGATGACGTTAAGTAACTGTGATTAATGCTGTTTACATTTGTACACTTTTGTTGTATTTCAGCAAACCTGGGGGGACAGATAAGTCAACCATATACTCATGATATTGGGTTTTACGTCCTTTATGAATAATAATAAATCGCTGTCATGACCCGTATTATTCCTAAAATAAAACACTTCACTCAGTTTCCTAATTAAGATGGTTTTAGTAAGAGCAGGTACATGAATATAGCATGGTAAACAATTGAAGATAATGTTTTAAATTTTAAATAGTTTGAAAACAGTGACACAGAAAATGGAACAGAGAGACTGAACCTATGGAGAAGTTTTAGGACTACAAAATGGCTTTCATTTTTCAAACCATCTGGTCTTCCTCCACTGTTGCATCTGCCAAGGTTCTGCTGGTGTTCTGAGAAGAGGACAAGTGCATTAACTGATTTATTGTGAGATGGTGTTGTCAAGGAGTTTCCACTTGTGCTGGTGTTTCTGTCCTTCTCTAATTTTAACATTCTTCCCTTTACAGTCAAGTATCCTTGTGGAAAAGTTTTTGTGAAAAGGAAGAAAAGGTCAGTTGTTTTGCCCGCTGATAATAGCAGTGTAACTAGTGATCAAGAAGTGTCTCCCACAACTGGAGCCAGTCTGGAGGAGGACTTTGTGATTACCACAGAAAGCCCAACTCTCCGTCCTGACAATGAAACAAGCGGCAAGACTCCCTATGTCGATACCAGGATAGTAGGTGGTGATGAGTGTCTTCTTGGCGAATGTCCATGGCAGGTAAATCTGGTTTTTGTGCTCTGCATGTCAGTGGAACATGTGTCTTAGGTAAAGTGTGCAACTGTTCGCTTTACCTGGTTGCCTTCTGAATGTTCCCCACGTAGTACGACATTTGTAGCTGGAGGTAGCTGAATCGTGTGAACCTGAGCACTGAGACGTGTTGTTTTGCAAACTGCAACCTTAAAGTTTGAAATGAAAGGCTTTGTACAATTTTAGATGGTGCTGCTTAACCTGTCACCAGAGAGGGCTTTTGTGTCCTGCTGGCCTATCAGTGCCATCTTTGCACATCATCTTCCAGTTCTGCCTGCTAGCAGCCCGTTTAGGTAGCATGTCAGGTAAAGCATGCATTTGCTTCACAAATACGCTTTCATATCTAAGTTTTCCTCTCGAGTTTGGGCCAGCCACAATGAGTTCCTGTATTCGGGACACTAAGTAGGGGTCAAATGGGAACAGGACTCAGACAGGAATTTTTTGGAGTGGCATGTTGAAGGGATGAGGTGATTTGGGGACTGCACTCCCCCTGCTCAGTCAGTGTCTTGTTCCTAAAAGATGTCACTAAGCACTGTGAGGTGACATGGAAGCTGAAAATCCACGTCATGTAAAGACAATTGAGACTCCATAGCAGCACATGCTGGTCTGTAGCATATGCGCGTGTGTATGTGATAATTAGGAGACACCTGTGGAGTAGTACATGTTCTAGTAACAAGCATGTATGTATTCTGCAGAGAAATGAATTACTGTTTATAGCTCGCTGAAGTTAAACTCCTCTTCTTAATTCTGCAGTTACCTCTTTTCTTTCATAGGCTGTTCTGTTAAATGAGGATGGGGAAGAGTTTTGTGGTGGAACTATTTTGAATGAAAATTTTATACTTACTGCAGCTCATTGCATGAACCAATCAAAAGAAATCAAGGTGGTTGTTGGTAAGTGATTATTTATTGTACTCCTGTGATGTCTGAGCATGTGTTGCAGACTAATCCTCTGTGCTCTAAATCTCGTGTGAGATGTACTCTTATTACTTTATTTGTTATGGTTTGTTACTTTGTTGTTGTTGGTTTGCTTTTTGTAATTTCTTGTGATTGTGGAAAACCTGCTTTGTAATAAGAGGGGCAGCTGATGTGGAAGGTGATAATGGTGCATCCCTTTCTTCTTTGCCAGCTAATTGGAAGTGATTAAGAACAAAGGTTCTCGAAGTGTTGGCTATCATTGTATTCATCCAAGTAGTGCTCTTCAGAAAGTTTGTCATTCCTGGCCCATCGGAAGAATGCAGATTTGTTTCTGCAGGGACATTCAGGAAAGCTGTGACACATGGACTAGAGGAAGAGGAATTATGACTGCTTTATTTCTGAGGCACCAGATCAGCACAGTTTTTTATTTGCACTGTTTTAGTCTTGACTCAGACCAGTTTATCTTCCGTGATATAAACCACACTCAAGCTCCTGTAAGAGCATCCACCCAAAGTTGCATTAGTTTAGCTGAATCGGTTTATGCTCTTATGTAAACTAGTACAAAAATCTCCGTAAGGCAAAAGCTCAGAAATGAAACTGCTCCAGATGCTGCTGATAAGTCTTGCAATACATTCTTACAGTTTACTTGTACGATGTGAAGGTTTAGGCAAAGCGTTAGGAATGGGTATACTACTCTCCTCTCTCAAAGCTGTTTTTAATTTCTTGTGGTCCTTCCATATTAATGACCCTTTTACTACTCTTGTACAGGTGAAGTGGACAGAGAAAAGAAAGAACAGTCTGAAACTATGCATACCGTGGATAAAATACTTGTTCACACTAAATACATTGCTGAGACTTACGATAATGACATAGCCTTAATAAAGCTGAAGGAACCTATAACATTTTCTGAGTACATTATCGCAGCGTGCCTCCCTGAAGCAGACTTTGCTAATGAAGTTCTGATGAACCAAAGATCTGGGATGGTCAGTGGCTTTGGGCGTGAATTTGAAGGTGGACGACTATCCAAAAAACTGAAAGTGCTTGAAGTCCCCTACGTTGATAGGAACACTTGCAAGCAATCCACTAACTTTGCAATAACAGAAAACATGTTCTGTGCTGGTTATGAAACAGAGCAAAAAGATGCTTGTCAAGGAGATAGTGGAGGTCCCCATGTAACCAGATATAAGGATACATATTTTGTTACTGGAATTGTGAGCTGGGGAGAAGGATGTGCAAAGAAAGGCAAATACGGTGTCTATACCAAACTATCCAGGTTTTTACGCTGGGTAAGAATGGGCATGAGACAACGCTTGTAGTGGTGTGGCTTTTGATCCTTCGATTAGCTACAAGATGCAGTTTCTGTAATGAAATTTTTTTTTTGGTCCACATCTGCTAAAATTATTTTGAGAGCTGATTCCTTAAAGTTATGGTGCTGCTTCTTTTTGTTTTAGTCCTGGCATTAAGTGTGTATATGTGGACTGCTGGTGGTGGTTTGACTTTGGACAATGAGGGACTTTCCCCCAAAAAATATATGTTCAGTGGGGTCTTTCATTTGCTTGTTTGGTAATTTTTATTTTGCCATTTTGATGCCTGTCTGTTTGCCCAAGCACTTCCATCCGAGGCTCCTGGACGTAATATGAGCCTTCACTAACAATGATGAAGTGGGAAGGACAGGACTTCCTCACGTTGCAAGCAGCTGCCTGAGGAGGGAGTTTGTTATTACTTGAGCTATTTAGGTTCTACCTGCAGATGTATTAGAAGATTGAGGGAACAGGGAAGCTCACTTGGTAAAAGCTGAGACACAAGTAAGTATTCAACATGTGATGCTAGATAATCACATGTTCCACAAAATTGCCTGCTTAGGTCACAGCAGCCAATTAAAATGGGGTTTTGCTTTATATGGCTTGTACTTCACTTTAGTTTAATTTGAACAGTTCTGGTCATCAGACAGAAAATACATGTGTGTTCACTGTTTTCTGTATCATATTCTGGATGGTGTATGGCTGAGGATCATAAAGCTCCTTGCACGTGCTGTTGTTCTGAGTGTTTCTGTAAGGTGCAATATTGATGTACACAGGCAACTGAAATAAAACATTCTTTCTTTTTTGCTCTTTTTAATTTTTTTTTTTTTTAATTCTCTTCAGTTGGCTTACAGATATAGGAAGACAAAATCTCATTTGAGAGTGAAAAAAGAGTGAATTACCCTGAGCAAATACATGTGACACATTTCACCTGTCTTATGTCAAGGCTGATGAGGAGGTGGAGAATGGTAGGGGTTAATTTAAAGACTTTCCGTGGACTGGAGGTTCTTAAATGGTAAGTTAGATGTCAAGATACTGATTGGCTTAGAAAGAGGTGAAGTTAACCAATGATTTCCCTCACATCATCTATTTGGATACTACAATCTCATCAGTGCTGTAAAGTTTGAAGGCAGAAGCTCTGCATGCTGATTTTTTTTTTTTTTCTATTTGGAGTAGTGTTCCTTCATATATTCTTGAAACCTTTCAGTTTCAGTTCTAGTTACAGAAATCATGGAAAAATGTACAATGGAAGGGACAGATGAAAGTGATCTGGTCCAACCCCATGCACAAAGCAGGTCTAACAGCAAAGAGCAGGTTGTGCAGGGTCTGGTCCAGTCAAGTTTTGAAAAACTTCAGAGGCAGAGATTTTGTTACCCTCTGAGCAACCTGTTCCTGCGTTTTAAGCATGGCGGTGGTTAACATTTCTCATGTCTGATTGGAATTTTCCTTGTTGCAGCCTCTGACTGCTGCCTCATCTTTTTCTACATGCACCTCTGGGAAACGGTTGGCCCTGTCTTCATCTAGGCAGAGGAAAACTGCAGTGAGATTCCTCAGCTCTCTCTGGCTGAACAAACCCAGAGCCCTCAGCCTTTTTTATTCCATTATGTTGTCTAGGCCCCTAACTGTCCTTATGGCCTTTCCAAGGCCGCTTCCATCTGTTACAGTCCCCTGTTGTCTGAGATACACTAAACCTCACCAGACAACAGCCACTTCTCTCCTAGGGTTTGAGCTGGTACTGGCTAGTTTTGTGTAGCAAGTGCTGTGAGCAAGCCAAGTTGAAAAGTCAGGAATCTAATCCTGCACAGCAGCAAGATGTTGCTGCAGTCAGCAGTAAACATGGGCAGGAAGGACTGCGGGTCAGTTACCCCAGCTCGATGGTCTCCAGCTCTATAAACACTCAGCAGGCTTACTTCAGTGTTTGTTCAGAGATGTTTGTTCTCTGACTTCTGTCCACTGAATGCCTGTTTGTACTTTCTAACCTCTTGTCCCATGTTCACTGGTGGCCTTGCATGTGCTCCATCAGGGTGAGACATCCCTCTTCAAAGGGCCAACCTCAAGCCCGGGTGCTACCCAAATCCTATTTGCGTGCTCATGCTAAGGGCATTCTACCTCAGTAATGCTTGAGGACTGAAGTAGAATTCAGACTGGACTACACAAGGTGTTGAGGTGGCTGAGGACCTTCCTCTGGCCGTGGTGGCTGTGGCTGGGTTTTACTAGCTGGCATGTATATATGTCCTTGTCAAGCCAAGTAACACCTTCAGAGCAGGCACAGAGCTGGTTTAACAGATGAGCAGGCAAGAGGGTGACAAAAGACCATGTTTGTGTGTGTGCAACATGACTGTGCTTAGAAGTGTCGTTATTCTGCAGAATATGGTAGAGTCCATCTCTGGGCTTTGCAATCAGAGTTTGTCTTTTACAAGTGAAACTTGTTCCTGTGCCATGTTACATGTAATGCCCAAGGCACAAGGCCTTTATACTCATTCCTCACTCTGTAAAAAGTCTCTGCGATGCTGAGAAGACATGAATGAAAGACCTGCTTGCATCTCGGCCTCATACCAAAGCCCATAGCCAGCTCTAGGGCCTGCAAGAAAAGAAAGAATTGAAGTACATTTTTTATGTAGACTAATTGTTTCGCAGTGATTTCACATGGTCAATTTTGGATAGATTGTAAAATCTAGGCAAGAGGTGGAGCGCACAGCTGCTGGATGAACTGGTGGATTTAAAAATACGAGAACCCCTCATGGCAAGCAAACACTGCTGGTTTAGGCAAGAACTGACATTTACCAGGGATGGTGGAAGAGGATGCTCTAAACTCCGCTCTTGTGCTCAGACTCTCTCAGCTTTCAAGGAAAAGCCAGTCCTGAGAAGAAAGGGAAGAAAGGAAGAATGGTAAGTAAAGAGCACAATCACTTTGATGCTTTGGAAAGGACTAATGTGAAGAATAAAAAGGCAGGACATTGCTCAGGCCTAGTCCAAGATGATGCATCTGGGTAAGGGACTCTTGTGCATGAGACACTGGGCTTTGAAAAAATGAGCGTTCTTTAGACTAAAATAGAGAAGCCTGAGGAGAAATGCAGCAACGGGCTTTGTGTATACGAAAGGCTGCTGCAGAGATGTAGGGACTAATGAGATCTTCATGTCTGTGGTGAAGATAAGAAGACATAGCACACCTCAGTTGCAGCAAGAAAGCCTCAGGGAGTTCCAAGGGAAAATGTTCTAACACTGTTGACTAGAAAAGCCCTCCTATACAATTTAGTCTGGAGGGCAGTGGAATCTCCTGTGTTGGCAGCCTTTCAGAGAAGGAAAGGTAACCAGCTGTCAGGTGTGCAGTGTGATGTGGGCTGCCCTAGGGAAGGTGGACAAGTTGGCCTTCCTTGTGGTAACCTACAGCAAGACAGGAAAACACTTTGGCAGGTGTAGTGTACAATTCTATGAAGTTGGCCAATATGCCAATATGCCAAGAATAAGATATGTAAACTTGATCCTTTGTGCGCTCAATAAACTGAGTTGTGTGATCCTGGAGGTCTGGCCAGTCCCAGTTTTCTGTGCTTCCCGGTCAACAACACAAGCAAAGGGTGACTGTTACATTCATGCATTTGTGACCTGCACTAGCACAGAAATGACAAGCAAGGATTTCCTTCCTCTTTACTGCTCCCTTGCACAGGTGGCTCACCTGACAACATTGTCTTCTGTGGGTAGGGCCTCAGAACCACAAGGTCCTGCCAAGTGGTGTTCCCATGGAGCAGTGTGAGACAAAAAACCCCAAAACGTCCAGAATCTGGTGGAAATAAACGAACTTGTGGAAGTGTGGTCTGGCCTGGTGCTTGTGACAGAGAATGGATTTTGTGCATCCCAGAGGCCCCATCCAGCTTGCTGCATCTGTAGAGGATCCCTGCTCACCAGCTCCGCTGGCTTCAGAGGATTCGGCTACAAGCATGACAACCAGTTCACCCTACCTAAAGCACTTTAAATGACAGTGGTTTGGGAATAAAAGAGACCAAAACCCTGTGCAATACTTTACTGGGCTAACCCAGGAATAAAAAGTCTTATTTTTCCTTTTTTTTTTTTCTGGTTAACTCTATGCTTTACTTTCTTCCTAAGGCACTACCAGAGCTGGGAGGCAGGTCTTTCTTCAGCTTGAAGAAGACAAGGCTCTGGGGAGACCTTATCATAGCCTTTCACCACTCAAAGGCGCCTATAATGAAGATGGGGACAGACTTTTTAGCAGGGCCTGTTGTGGTTGGACGAGGGGTAATGGTTTTAAACTAAAGGAGGGGAGATTCTGGCTAAACATGAGGAAGATATTTTTTTACAATGAGAGTGGTGAAACCCTGTCTCAGGTTGCCCAGAGAGGTGGTAGATGCCCCATCCCTGGAGACATTCCAGGCCAGGCTGGACAGGGCTCTGAGCAACCTGATCTAGTTGCAGATGTCCCTGCTCATTGCATGGAGGTTGGACTAAGTGATATTTAAAGGCTACTTCCAACTTGGACAGGGAAAGATAGTAGCAGACCATGGTCCTGCAGAGAGAAACAGCAAGTGACAGTCTGGTATGTGGAGTTTTGGTAGCATAACCAAGTTTAACCGTGCAACCACACATCACCCTGCTGAGGCAGAAATTGCCTTGGTTTATGGACGCCCTCTTCCTGAGCAGTCTGAAATACACAGGTGTCACAGCCTCAGTGGAAACCCAGCTCCACAGTGCCAGTGCAGGATAGAGGAGCTTTGCTGACATGAGGCACTTGCAAGCTGTCAGGGTGGCACTGCGGCAGCATATTGGGTTTTTCTGTTTTAACGTTGTCCTGTCCTGACATTGAGCCCAGGCTTTGCTCTTAGACCTCTGTTTTGTTTTCTCATGAGTTAGTGACCTTTGCACTGTAGTGTTTTTATTTAGCAGCTGTCCCAGAACCCTGCAGAGAAACTGGTGGGAGACGCACAGTGATCTCGGAGGATGGCAATGGCAGGTCGTCACAGGACAATGTGGCTTCTTCCCCTTGTCCTCCTTTGCTTCCAAATGGTGCAGACAGGTACAGCCTTTGCTTTAACTTGGCTTTGTGCTGCTTTGCCTAAACCACACAGATAATTATTTGACATTATTTGTGCCTTGTAGACCAGGCTGATGTGAGTGGAAACTCAGTAGCTTTGCTTTCCCGCCTGCCTTGCTCCCGTTTATTAGCTGCATTGCAGTAATATCCAGAGCCATTTTGAACTGAAACAATTGTGTCGGGGAAAACAGGGGGTTAATATGTCAATACAGGGGGCTTTCAAACTGACAGCACAAGTTATGTGGTATTCTTCACGTCCTCAAGAGATGCGATAATTAAATAATCCTTATTGTCCATTCATGAGCTATTGGGTAAACAAAATGAACCTCACAAGGTTTAACAATGCGGAGGGGAACCAGAACCCCACTATCACCCACTGTGGTTGTCTAAATCTCACCACAAACATCACACCTCCACTTGAGGAAGTTTCTCACCTGTCTTTGAGGTTGGAGCCTCACCGTCCTGTAATTGAGTTTGTGAGATATGTGCAGCTGGGGCCCCAGAGTCAGGTCAGCCAGTTGTGTCTAGGTCACAGAAATAAAGAAAGGCTGCACAAATACTTTTTGAATGTGGGTGGGAGATAGCAGCACAAATGTGGGGAACATGAGGTATGAGCTAATTTTTTTGAAGTTCAAGCTCATACTTCAAGGGGAAAATTTCGATACTGTAGCTACACAAAACGAGAATTTGGTCTGCACGCATGAATTTAACTGGTCTTTCTGTTTCTTTTGTGTATCTTCTAACTCATATGCTGGTGTCTGTTTCTTTAAATGAACAGCACCACAGGCAAAAGACATGCACAAGAGATGAGATGACCTTCAAAGAAATAAAAGTTGAGCTGTCATTATTATGCAGACGTTATAGAGGAATGCAAGAGGCCAAATGATTAATACCTTTAGATGGTTGTCACAACATAGAAATGTCCTGTCTATGTTTACAACCTTCATTGTAAATGATGTGTAGTCTGACCATGAGGTATTACTTTATCTTCCTACAAAGAAAGGCTTGTGTACATGCTGTCATACAGTAGCCACCAAAACCAGATTGCAGAAATGATGATATGCATAAGAATCATCGCTGGTTTGGATTGATTTCATTTATAGTGTTTTTTCCATCTGGAATGTGGCAACTCACAGGATTGAGGGGAGTGATGAGCAGCTGAGTTTTTTAAGCCAGGAGGGAGAAATTGTGTGAGAATTTACAAATATCTGGACTCCTCTGTTAGTGTTTTATTCATTCTTCCACTGTCATTTGTCTCTGCTTTTTTAAGCTCACCATGACATGGCCACTGGGCCCACATGGACTTGGCAAGTGTGTGAATGCATTGTAAGGCATAAGCTAATGTTAGCCACTCATGATGTGACTACAGTGTGCTTCAGGTGTTTTCCAGGTGGAGATACAGATCCTGTTTAAAAAGTGCAGTTTAATTGGGTGAACTTCAAAATCTTCTCTGAAGTCAGTGTTTATTTACAGTTTTTCTCCAAATTTTCCTCTTTTATAGTGATACCAGAGGACTGCAAAATAAACAATGGTGACTGTGAGCAGTTCTGCAGTATTAAAAAAAGCGTACAGATGGATGTTTTGTGTTCCTGTGCAAAAGGCTATGTTCTAGCAGAGGATGGCAAACGCTGTGTTTCATCAGGTATGGAACCACATAATAAACAAATAGCAATGGTGGTGCGAATTGTTTCACAGTTAAAGACTGTCTTTTCAACCATCAGTGTTCTACATGACAAAGATTTAACACTGAGACCAAATGATTTGATTTCCAAAGCCTTCCATGTGTGAGGATGTGTGAGGAACAATCTGAATCTGGCTGATTTGGAACCCTTTGCAAGCTGTCTCTCACAGAATTACCTGAGTGAACTCTGCTGTTAACAGGAGAAAAGCGATTGCAATTGTATCTCATTTACTTAAACACTTACACTCCATAGAAAACAGCAGCTCGCCAAAAATTTTCTGCTTCAGATTTCAGTTAACCTAACAAAACAGTAACTGATGACATTAAGTAATTGTGATTAGTGCTGTTTACATTTGTACATTTGTGTTGTATTTCAACAAACCTGGGGGGACGGATAAGTCAACCATATACTCATGATATTGGGTTTTACGTCCTTTATGAATAATAATAAATCGCTGTCATGACCCGTATTATTCCTAAAATAAAACACTTCACTCAGTTTCCTAATTAAGATGGTTTTAGTAAGAGCAGGTACATGGATATTGCACAGTAAACAATTGAAGATAGTGTTTTAAATTTTAAACAGTTGGAAAGCAGTGTCTGGAGACTGAGCCTATGGAGAAGTTTTAGGACTACAAAATGGCTTTCATTTTTCAAACCATCTGGTCTTCCTCCACTGTTGCATCTGCCAAGGTTCTGCTGGTGTTCTGAGAAGAGGACAAGTGCATTAACTGATTTATTGTGAGATGGTGTTGTCAAGGAGTTTCCACTTGTGCTGGTGTTTCTGTCCTTCTCTAATTTTAACATTCTTCCCTTTACAGTCAAGTATCCTTGTGGAAAAGTTTTTGTGAAAAGGAAGAAAAGGTCAGTTGTTTTGCCCGCTGATAATAGCAGTGTAACTAGTGATCAAGAAGTGTCTCCCACAACTGGAGCCAGTCTGGAGGAGGACTTTGTGATTACCACAGAAAGCCCAACTCTCCGTCCTGACAATGAAACAAGCGGCAAGACTCCCTATGTCGATACCAGGATAGTAGGTGGTGATGAGTGTCTTCTTGGCGAATGTCCATGGCAGGTAAATCTGGTTTTTGTGCTCTGCATGTCAGTGGAACATGTGTCTTAGGTAAAGTGTGCAACTGTTCGCTTTACCTGGTTGCCTTCTGAATGTTCCCCACGTAGTACGACATTTGTAGCTGGAGGTAGCTGAATCGTGTGAACCTGAGCACTGAGACGTGTTGTTTTGCAAACTGCAACCTTAAAGTTTGAAATGAAAGGCTTTGTACAATTTTAGATGGTGCTGCTTAACCTGTCACCAGAGAGGGCTTTTGTGTCCTGCTGGCCTATCAGTGCCATCTTTGCACATCATCTTCCAGTTCTGCCTGCTAGCAGCCCGTTTAGGTAGCATGTCAGGTAAAGCATGCAATTGCTTCACAAATACGCTTTCATATCTAAGATTTCCTCTTGAGTTTGGACCAGCCACAGTGAGTTCCTGTATTTGGGACACTAAAGCAGGGGGTCAAACGGGAGCAGAACATGGACAGAAGTTCTTTGGGGTGGTCCTAAAAGATGTCACTAAGCACTGTGAGTGAGGCGACATGGAAGCCGAAAATCTACATCGTGTAAAGACAATTGAGACTCTGTAGCAGCACATGCCGGTCTGTAGCATATGTGTGCGTGTATGTGATATTTGTGATATCTGCAGAGTAGTACATGTTGAAGTAATAAGCATGTATGTAGTGTCGAGAGAAATCAGTTTATAGCTCTTTTAAATCAAACTCCTTAATTCTGCACTTGCCTTTTTTTCTTTCATAGGCTGTTCTGTTAAATGAGGATGGGGAAGAGTTTTGTGGTGGAACTATTTTGGATGAATATTTTGTACTTACTGCAGCTCAATGCGTGAACCAATCTAAAGAAATCAAAGTGGTTGTTGGTAAGTGTTTATTGTACTCCTGTGATGTCTGAGCATGTGTTGCAGATTAATCCTCTGTGCTCCAAATCTTGTGTGAGATGTACTCCTATTACTTTATTTCTTATGGTTTCTAATTTCATTGGTTTGCTTTCTGTAAATTCCTGTTATTGTGGGAAATGTGCTTTGTAATAAGAAGGGCAGCTGATGTCAAAGGTGATAGTGCTATGTTGCTTTCTGGCATATCAGAAGCATACAGATTTGTTTCTGCAGAATATTCAGGAATGATGTGACACATGGACTATTGGAAGGAGAAACAAACTCAAATTATGACTGCTCCACTTCCGAGGCATAGGATCAACACAGTTTTTTATTTGCACTGTTTTAGTCTTGACTCAGACCAGTTTATCTTCCGTGATATAAACCACACTCAAGCTCCTGTAAGAGCATCCACCCAAAGCTGCGTTAGTTTAGCTGAATCGGCTTACGCTCTTATGTAAACTGGTACAAAAATCTCCGTAAGGCAAAAGCTCAGAAGTGAAACTGCTCCAGGTGCTGCTGATAAGTCTTGCAATACATTCTTACAGTTTACTTGTATGGTATAAAGGCTTAGGCAGAGCGTTAGGAATGGGTATACTACTCTCCTTTTTCAAGGTTGTTCTTAATTTCTAGTGGTCTTTCCATATTAATGACTCTTTTACTACTCTTGTACAGGTGAAGTGGACAGAGAAAAGAAAGAACAGTCTGAAATGATGCATACCGTGGATAAAATATTTGTTCACTCTAGATACGATAAGAAGACCTACGATAATGACATAGCCTTAATAAAGCTGAAGGAACCTATAACATTTTCTGAGTACATTATCGCAGCGTGCCTCCCTGAAGCAGACTTTGCTAATGAAGTTCTGATGAACCAAAGATCTGGGATGGTCAGTGGCTTTGGGCGTGTATTTGAAGGCGGAGAAATATCCAAAAAACTGAAATTGCTTGAAATCCCCTACGTTGATAGGAACACTTGCAAGCAATCCACTAACTTTGCAATAACAGAAAACATGTTCTGTGCTGGTTATGCATCAGGGCAAATAGATGTTTGTCAAGGATTTGGTGGAGGTCCCCATGTAACCAGATATAATGATACTTATTTTGTTACTGGAATTGTGAGCTGGGGAGAAGGATGTGCAAAGAAAGGCAAATATGGTGTCTACACCAAACTGTCCAGGTTTTTACGCTGGGTAAGAGTGGTCATGAGACATAACTTGTAGTGGTGTGGCTTTCGATCCTTCGATTAGCTACAAGATGCAGTTTCTGTAATGGCAACTTTATTCTTCTTTTTTTGGTCCACATCTGCCAAAATTGTTTCAAGAGCTGATTCCTTAGAGTTACGGTGCTGCTTCTTTTTGTTTTAGTCCTGACATTAAGCGTGTGTATGTGGACTGCTGATGGTGTTTCGAATTTGGACAACAAAGGATGCATGTACAAAATGTATGTTCAGTGGGGTCTTTCATTTGCTTGTTTGGTAATTTTTATTTTGCCATTTTGATGCCTGTCTGTTTGCCTTCCACCAGAGGCTCCTGGACATAATATGAGCCTTCACTAACAATGATGAAAGTGGGAAGGACAGGACTGCAGTTAATCCTCACATTGCAAGCGGCTGTCTGAGGAAGGAGTTTGTTATTACTTGAGCTATTTAGGTTCTACCTGCAGATGTATTAGAAGATTGAGGGAACAGGGAAGCTCACTTGGTAAAAGCTGAGACACAAGTAAGTATTCAACATGTGATGCTAGATAATCACATGTTCCACAAAATTGCCTGCTTAGGTCACAGCAGCCAATTAAAATGGAGTTTTGCTTTGTATGGATTGTACTTCAGTTTGATGTAAACACTTCTGGTCATCAGAAAATAAAATATGTGCATGTTCACCGTTTTCTGTATCGTATTCTGGACAGTGTATGGCTGAGGATCGTAAAGCTCCTTGCACGAGCTGTTGTTCTGAGTGTTTCTGTAAGGTGCAATATCGATGCACATAGGCACTTGAAATATAATGTTCTTTCTCTTTGGTTCCTTTTGATGTTTTCTATTCCCTCCAGCCAGCTTACAAATATAGGAAGACAAAATCTCATTTGAGAGTGAATTACTCAGAGCAAATACATGCGACACATTTCACCTGTCTCATGTCAAGGCTGATGAGGAGATGGAGAATGGTAGGGGTTAATTAAAAGACTTTCCCTGGACTAGAGGTTCTTAAATGGCAAGTTAGATGCCAAGATACTGATTGTCTTAGAAAGAGGCAAACTCAACCAGCGATTTCTCATACATAGTCTGTTCAAGTTAGAGTAGGTTGTGCAGGGTCTGGTCCAGTCAAGTTTTGAAAAACTTCAGAGGCAGAGATTTTGTTGTCCTCTGGGCAAAGTTTTTCTGTGCTTTAGCATGCTCATGGCTAAAATTTCTCATAACCAATTGGAATTTTCCTTGTTGCAGCCTCTAACTGCTGCCTTATGTTTTTCTGTGTGCACCTCTGGGAAATGGTTAGCCCTATCTTCATTTAGGCTGAGGAAAACTGCAGTGAGATTCCTCAGCTCTCTCTGGCTGAACAAACCCAGACCCCTCAGCCTTTTTTATTCCATTATGTTGTCTAGGCCCCTAACTGTCCTTATGGCCTTTCCAAGGCCACTTCCATCTGTTACAGTCCCGTGTTGTCTGAGATACACTAAACCTCACCAGACAACAACCACTTCTCTCCTAGGGTTTGAGCTGGTACTGGCTAGTTTTGTGTAGCAAGTGCTGTGAGCAAACCAGGTTGAAAAGTCAGGAATCTAATCCTGCACAGCAGCAAGATGTTGCTGCAGTCAGCAGTAAACATGGGCAGGAAGGACTGCGGGTCAGTTACCCCAGCTCGATGGTCTCCAGCTCTATAAACACTCAGCAGGCTTACTTCAGTGTTTGTTCAGAGATGTTTGTTCTCTGACTTCTGTCCACTGAATGCCTGTTTGTACTTTCTAACCTCTTGTCCCATGTTCACTGGTGGCCTTGCATGTGCTCCATCAGGGTGAGACATCCCTCTTCAAAGGGCCAACCTCAAGCCCGGGTGCTACCCAAATCCTATTTGCGTGCTCATGCTAAGGGCATTCTACCTCAGTAATGCTTGAGGACTGAAGTAGAATTCAGACTGGACTACACAAGGTGTTGAGGTGGCTGAGGACCTTCCTCTGGCCGTGGTGGCTGTGGCTGGGTTTTACTAGCTGGCGTGTATATATGTCCTTGTCAAGCCAAGTAACACCTTCAGAGCAGGCACAGAGCTGGTTTAACAGATGAGTGGGCAAGAGGGTGACAAAAGACCATGTTTGTGTGTGTGCAACGCGACTGTGCTTAGAAGTGTCGTTAATGTATGGTAGAGTCCGTCCCTGGGCTTCACAATCAGAGTTTTTTTGTCTATTACAAACGAAACTGTTTCCTGTGCCATGGTACTTATAGTGCCTGAGGCTCTATGACTTTATATTCATTCTTTGTTCTCAGACATGCTGAGAGGACATGAGTGAAAGATCTGCCTGCCTCATACCTCATACCAAAGCCCACAACCAACTCTAGGGCCTGCAAGAAAAGAAAGAATTAAAGTACACTTTTTAATGTAGACTAAAATCCAGGGATGGTGGAAGGGGATGCTCTAAACTCCCCTCTTGTGCTCAGGCTTCCCCAGTTTTCAAGGAAAAGCCAGTCCTGAGAAGAAAGGGAAGAAAGGAAGGATGGTAAAAAAACAGTGCAATCACTTTGAGGCCTTGGAAAGGACTGATATGAAGAATTAAAGGGCAGGACATTGCTCATGCCTAGTCCAAGATGATGCATCTGGGTAAGGGACTCTTGTGCATGAGACACTGGGCTTTGAAAAAATGAGCGTTCTTTAGACTAAAATAGAGAAGCCTGAGGAGAAATGCAGCAACGGGCTTTGTGTATACGAAAGGCTGCTGCAGAGATGTAGGGACTAATGAGATCTTCATGTCTGTGGTGAAGATAAGAAGACATAGCACACCTCAGTTGCAGAAAGAAAGTTTCAGGGAGATCGCAGGGAAAACGTTCTAACAATGTTGACTAGGAAAGCCCTCCTACACATTTAGTCTGGAGGGCAGTGGAATCTCCTGTGTTGGCAGCCTTTCAGAGAAGGAAAGGTAACCAGCTGTCAGGTGTGCAGTGTGATGTGGGCTGCCCTAGGGAAGGTGGACAAGTTGGCCTTCCTTGTGGTAACCTACAGCAAGGCAGGAAAATACTTTGGCAGGTGCGTTGTCCAACTGGGAGCAGTTTCCCAGAAGGCTCCTTCACTGGAGCCATGGCCAATATGGCAAGAATGATAGAGGTAAACTTTATCCCTTGTGAGCTCAATTATCTGTGCTGGGTAATCCTGGAGGTCTTGCCAGTTGCGCTTTTCTTGCAACACAAGCAAAGGGTGACTGTTACATTCATGCATTTGTGACCTGCACTAGCACAGAAATGACAAGCAAGGATTTCCTTCCTCTTTACTGCTCCCTTGCACAGGTGACTCACCTGACAAGATTGTCTTCTATACTCAGGGCCTTAGACCCCAAAGTCCTACCAAGAGCTGTTTCCATGGAGTAGTGTGAGCTAAAAAAAATTCAAAATACACTCAGAATATGGTGGAAATAAACGAACTTGTGGAAATGTGGTCTGGCCTGGTGCTTGTGACAGAGAATGGATTCCGTGCATCCCAGAGGCCCCATCCAGCCTGCTGCATCTGTAGAGGATCCCTGCTCACCAGCTCCACTGGCTTCAGAGGATTCAGCTACAAGTGACAACCAGTTCACCCTACCTAAAGCACTTCAAATGACAGTGGTTTGGGAATAAAAGAGACCAAAACCTTGTGCAATACTTTATTGGGCTAACCCAGGAAAAAAAAGTCTGAATTTTCCCTCTTGTTTTTTTCTTGTTCTGATTAGCTCTATGCTTCGCTTGCTTCCTAAGGTACTACCAGAGCTGGGAGGCAAGAAGCAAGAACTTTGTTCATCCTGGAGAAGAGAAAGCTCCAGGGAGACCTTATTGCGGCCATTCACTACTTAAAAGGGGCCTACAGGAAAGATGGCGACTGACTTCTCACCAGGGCCTGATATGATAGAGGAAGGAGTTTTAATGGTTTTAAACTAAAGGAGAGGCGATTCAGGCTAGACATGAGGAAGACACTTTTTATGGTAAAACACTGGAACAGGTTGTCCAAAGAGGTGGTAGATGCCTCATCCGTGGAAACACTCAGGGTTGAACATCACATCTCTACTTGAGGTCACCCAACAGTCTTTGAGGTTGTAGCCTGAGATGCTTCTCCACCGAGTGTGTGAATCACAGTGCAGACACAATGCATGCCTTGTTTTTTAATTTTACTGTAAAAGTCAGTCAGTGATTACAGTGGACTGGTTGGACAAAACTGAACAAACATCTGAGTCACCCGCATTACAAGAACTGGGAGTAAGAAGGAGATTTTTGACATATCAGAGATGAGGCGAGAAAGGTACACAGCATGACAAGGGGTGCCCTGAGAGTCTTCAGGATGCTTCAAGGAAAATTTTTCTTACAAACATGTAGAAAGCAATTTGGAGTGCACTAATCTACATTTGATTTTCACCAGGAGACTAGAAGTGGCTGACAATACAAAAATGTAAAATTAATAAAAGTAACTCTAAAACGACAGAGCTCATGAAGGAAAAAAAAGAAAAGAGAATAAAAGTAATGTATTTTTAAATGAAAGATTTGGCTACTTCTTAAAGAAATGCAAAACCCCAAAGTGTTCAGGGCACATGTCCAAACTATCCCAAGGTCAAGAAAGGACAGGAGGATTAACTAAAACCATGAGCTCCACAACCTGACCTCCAGAAGGAAGTATAGAAAAATCTGGGTCTGTATAAAAGAATTGCAAACATCCCAGCATAAACTCAGAGAAGTTGAGAAGCAAATACAATAAGATAAACATGATGTGACAATAAAGAGCTGATCTAAGTATATAGGCATTGGAAGAGAGACCAAGGAAAATGTTAGTCTGTTTGTAACGGAGAAGAAAATCTTTATTCCTTAGGGTACCAGATTACTTGTGTCCAACAAGGAGGAAAGAAACTGCTGAGTTGCACTAGTCAGGAACAAATCACATCACATCACATCAGTCTTCTCTAAGGACAGGATAACAGGCTGGGTGACTGCAAAAGGTGCAGTACATGTCAAGTCTCTCCATTAAGGGAGGCTTCTGACATAATTATATATAATGCTTGTGTTGTAACACAAAGAGCAACACTGGTTCGTATGAAACTACTGTAAATGGGGTGCACACATGTTTGGGAAATTGTGCTAGTCAGGTGAAAGTTTACATGGAGTGCGGGGCTCCACACAGGGAGCCTGAGGATATCTCATACTTGGTATTTTCCACAGTCATGTGAAAAGTGGAAGTGAGTTTTTAATCACTGCATTTGTAGCTCATTCCAGACTGGAAGGACTACCATAAATCAAGACGAGAGTTCAAGACAATCTTGCGAAACTGGAACACAGGTCCAACATAAATAAGAGGCAATTCAGTAAACACAAAACCAAAAAGTCACCCTTTGTCCCACAGTACACAACCGAGGAAATTTGTAAAATATGTAATGAAAGCAAGAAGTCTCCATTTTCACTAGGATGAACATCTCTAGGACAAGAAATAATGGGATCACACCACACTGAGGGACACTCGGGTTAGATATTAGGAAACACTTTTTAGATGTTGTAAGGCTAGTTAAGGAGCAGATTGTGCTGTGTGGGTGAGCTGTGGAATCTTGCTGTGAATCTGTAGGAACAGGTTAGACAACATCTGTTAGGACTGGTTTACCTCTCCTTGCTCTCACACTATTAGTGCCAGGGGGAGCTCTGCCATTCTTCCTGTGATCTTGCAATGCCAGGGGCTGAGCTAAAGTGAGTAGTATGAGCCACATACAGATGCGAAAGGAATGCTGCAAGGGTCTACCAAGAGTCCAATCCTTTATCTATCACCAATTCACTAGCTGTTGCTAATTTTAGCCTCTTATCCACACCCATGTTCATCTTTGCCTCAGTAAGATGGCTGTTCCAGTGAGTACGGATTATCCCTTCCCTTGCTCTCAAAGAGCTGCCAGTTATATCTGGGAAACACAGCATAAGATGTAAAATAATAGTAGTCTACCTAATGTTGATGGACTACCGTTTTTTAAATAACGGCAGTCGTCATGACTGTTGTTATTGTCAAGGCCTTTGGCAGGAATTGCACAGAATTTCCCAAAACAGTGGCATGTTTGACTCCCGTTTGCAAACAAGGTTTTACAAGCTTCTCGTGCTTTTATAAAATCACCATGAATTTGTAACCTGCCAATGCATTTGTCTCCTTTGCATTCATACCAAATGCATGCAAGGTCAACAATGAGAATTGTGAGCAGTTCAGGCTGGATGGGGCTCTGAGCAACCTGATCTAGTTGCAGATGTCTCTGCTCATTGCAGGTGGGTTGGACTAGATGACCTTTGGAGGTCCCTTCCAACCCAAACTTATTCTACGATTCTGTGTTTCTGCAAAGCTGAAGATGAAGGAGTCGTATGTTCCTGTGCTGCTGGCCGTACCCTGGGCAATGACAACAAAACCTGCTCTCCTGTAGGTACGAAGCTGCACTTGAAGTTCATTCTATGGGACACACATCACATCTTCACCATGTTTGGGAAGTGCTGGTGTGTTGCAGTGCTGTTGTAGTGCAGGGAATAATGTTAAGTGTTCACACCTTTCACATGGCTTGCTTGAGTTTTGCCAACAAAGTTAATAAGATCTTAGCTAAGGGTCATGATTTAAGTAACACCAAATTGTGCAAATGTGAGTGATGTGCAGTGACAAAAATAACACACAGGAGTGTTCTGTGCAAGTGGATATGTTCTCAGAGTGGACCACAAAACCCATGTCCCAGCAGGTACAAAGCCATATGAGAAGCTGGCGGTTACAACGGGACTCTGATTTCTCTCACAGATTGAAGCAGGTCTCTCATGCTTTAGGAGGTTCTGTTAGAAAGGAATGGGCTAGATTTATCATTGGTGAGTATTGGTGTCTGTTTTCAAGGCCTCCAACTTGTGCTGGACATCTACAGATCCAAATGAGTAAGAACCCAAGAAACTTCTACCTTTAAAATATACAGTTCACAAGGGGTCATAATTTCAGTGGTGATGACATAATGTGATTGCAGTTGCATTTCACTTGTTTCCCTTTAAAAATCACCTGTTCCATTTAAAAGGAATACAACCCGCCTTTTGATTTTCTTCTAAAAGCAGTTTTTCTGCAGTTAGCATATAGTAACCTAAAGACGTGAATAACTACTGACATTGAATTTAAATCCATCAGTTTTGCCTGCATTCAAAGTTAATACTAACACTTAATAATCTTAGTCTTTTTTTCTGTCTGTCTGATGATATTTGTTATAAAGCCCTGAACTCTTCTCATGAGTTTATAACTCTTAACACAGAACACTTTGCTCTGTTTCCCAATTACAAAAGATTTAATAACAGCAGGTACACAAAAATAATGATGTCAGTAACAGAAGATGTTTAACTTTTAAAACTTTGAAAATGCTGAACCCACTTGCTCAAAATGGGCAAGTTATAGAACTGGAAGACGATTTTTATTTTTCAACCATTCTGGTCCTTTTGCATTTGCAAAGTTTTTGTTCACGTCTTGAAAAAACTAGCAGAGACACCCCTGATGAGGACACGTGCCTACCTAATCTGATTGCAAAAGGCCACAGTTAAGTGAGTTTTCTCTCATTTTCATGAAGAGTTGATACTCTGAAAGCAACTTGTTTCTCTGCAAATCATTTTCATTCACTATTGGTACCTATCTGTAGCTCTAAAGGCCATTTTGACTACAAACCCCATGTTCCAGCAGGTTGGAGTAGTTTCTTGTGATGAAGAACGACATGAGGTGCGCTAAATATCTATAGGACTAAATATCTATAAATTCCTAAGTTTTTGTATGTGCACGTGCTCTGTCATCCTCTGTCTGTTCTATAACCACTTTTATTGGTTGCAATTTTGGTAGGGAAAAGGATATTAAGATAAAAGTGGGAAAAAAAGGTAAAGAAGCACAGAAGTGGAAGAAAGAATGTATTTTAATAACTGAAATATTAACAACAATTTCTATTTTTAGCAATGTGTGCACAGAAATAGAAAAGGTCAGAGCTTGCATCCACAGAGATCACAGAATTGTAGAGGGGTTTGGGTTGGAAGGGACCAACCCCCTGCAATGAGCAGGGGCACCTTCAACTAGATCAGGTTGCTCAGAGTCCTGTCCCACCTGGCCTTGAATGTTTCCAGGGATGGAGCAGATGTAAGAGTAGTTCCAAGATGTCTTTTGGTTTTGTTGCCAAGCTGTCAGCAGACTTGCACAACCTTGTGACTAGGTCCAAGTCCTTGTTGTGGGTGCAGCATCCACAAGAGAGAATCAGAGCTCCCTGGGGTTACATTCTCCTCCCCGTCCGCTCCCCCAGGATTTCCTGCAATCTGTAACCACACCAGAAAGGCATTGCTGACACTCAGAAACGGCCGCAAGTTCCTCCAGCTTTTAGAAATGATGATGCACTTTGGATTTGGCAAGAAAAGCTTTTTTTTTTTTTTTTTTCTTTCTGCAGATGGTGAACAAAACTCACTGATGACAGTCCAAGCGTTCAACTGAATTATAACCCATTTCAGCCACACTGAGGATTAACCCTGTGTGGAGTATGCCCTTCCTCACTGCTGGCTGGGCAAAGTTCAGCTGACATTTTTGTAGCTTCTATACACAGAAAGACCTGTGTTGCTTATGAGCATGGATGCTGATAACTGTGCTTCATACGAGCAGGGTGTACATCAGCATGTAAATGGGATTAGCTTGTGTCACTCATTGCTAACTCTTGACCAAGCCTACTCATGACCACTGTTACCTGTTATAGACCAGCTGGTGTTTACTCAGGGCTGAGGGACACATGTCGTTTGTCTGTCTCAACCACGACAGACACACTCCCATTTTGTTATTCCTAAATAGTTGTCTGCAAGGGAGCATTTCTTCACTAATTTGAAAAAAGCTCTCCCTTATTCCTGAGTCTGCTGCTTCTATTTCCATATTCTCTATGCAAAGGATAGCCTGAAGCTCCACAGTATATCAGCCCTCTGACAGAGGAACTACTGAGTTAAGCCACAGCAAAACCTGGCCTCTGCCCTCTCCAAGTCTTTGGAGCTGACAGCAATGGCTGTGATTCAACTGCAGCTTCTCCAGGGCTCTTCCCTATGGGGAAGGAGAGACCAGTTGGGCAGGGGCAGCTGGTCACGGTCCTCTCCTCTGCCTCAGCAGAACGGATGGTGCTTTGGGGAGCTACTGATACTTAAGGTACAGAGCAGCTTTTTGTCTGCAGTTAGTTGGGCAAGAGGTGGGAGATGAGTGACTGGCATGGAAAACGACCATATGAAGGACAAGGAGATGGCTTGCCGTAGCCGTGTGGAGTTAGCAAAAGCAGTGACAGGGCTGTAGCATTCAGCAGCTCTTCGCTGCCCTGTGTCACCTGGGAGTGGACAGGCGTCACCCAGGGTGGGCTGCAGCAGGGCTGCAGGTTCATCAGTCACTCGTGTCTGCTCCTACCTCCTCACCCTGCCAGCTGGGGCTCTGGGTCACCTGGAGCAAGGAGGAGGCACAGAAGAAGCCAGTGGAATTTTGAGGACTGTTGCAGAGGAAAAATGGGGCAGAAGAGGAATCACAGAATCACAGAATGTTAGGGATTGGAAGGGACCTCAAAAGATCACCTAGTCCAATTCCCTTGCCAGAGCAGGAACACCTAGATGAGGTTACATAGGAAGGTGTCCAGGTGGGTTTTGAATGTCTCCAGAGAAGGAGACTCCACAACCTCCCTGGGCAGCCTGTTCCAGTGCTCTGGCACCCTCACTGTGAAGAAGTTTCTTCTCATATTTAAGTGGAACCTCTTGTGTTCCAGTTTGTACCCATT
>VWYH01008989.1:266285-320009 GCA_013399365.1 Pampusana beccarii
GGACCCCCAGGTCCCTTTCCCCTACACTGCTCTCTAACAGGTCATTCCCCAACTTATACTGGCACCTGGGGTTGTTCCTGCCCAGATGCAAGACTCTACACTTGCCCTTGTTATACTTAATTACA
Source organism: Pampusana beccarii (assembly GCA_013399365.1). Classification (NCBI taxonomy): domain Eukaryota; kingdom Metazoa; phylum Chordata; class Aves; order Columbiformes; family Columbidae; genus Pampusana; species Pampusana beccarii. Next base: position 266,411 of record VWYH01008989.1, read on the forward strand.
TTTTTCCCTGCCCAACTCTCCAGCCTGTCCAGGTCTCTGGATGGCAGCACAGCCTCTGGCGTGCCAGCCACTCCTCCCAGCTTGGTGTCATCAGCAAACTTGCTGACAGAGCAAGAATCTCATCGGGTCCATCTGCAGAGCAGATGGCTCAGAGCAGAGGGGTTTGGAGGGGCCCCTGCTATTGCCTCACTTCCAGTAAGCTGAGCTTTGTCAGATCACTAACCACTGACTTACACATCTCTAAGCACATCAGAGAAAACATGTCCTTCCATTTTCTTCCACCCCTGTGCTCCCAGAACTGCGGTCTGGCAACAGGCACACAGGACCAGGCTGGGGGGCACGTCACAAGATGACACCAGAGGGGTCTGCTCCTCATGGCCCCAGCCACCGTCCCTCCTCCTCCTCCCTGTCGTGCAGCAGCAAGCAGTTGTGGGCTCTCCCTTGTCCCAGACCCCCCCCAGCTCCCCGCTGAGGGCTGACACCAAGAGAAGAGGCTGCAGAGAGGTGAGGTGGAGGAGAGAGGAGGCTGGAGCTGCTCCTGTGAGCCTGCACCTCCTGCCATGGGTGGGCACACCACAGTCCACTTCACCTTGAACCATCCTCAGTGTCCAGGACACACAACTAACCACTGTGCCCCAGCGGGAGGGAGGACACCCCCAGGGAGGAACCTGGTTGCAAGCCCAGCCACCAGCTTTCATTATTTGCTTAGTGCAGGGGTGATGTTTTCTGGGAAATAATTTTTGTCCCCTTTCACTAGCTGAGGTGTGCATTTCCCAAAAGCATGTGACAGTGACACAGCTACTCAGGACAGCTTACCCCAGCTGCCCCATGCCGCAGCAGGGCTGACGGCCAGCCAGGGGCACAAGGAGGGTGGCATTGGCACGTCCCCATCACTGCCCAGGCAGCTGGTCTGAAAACCCACTTTGCAGGGTTCACTGCGCTGCTGAGGGGAGGACTTCCATGGGAAAGGGTTGCTAAAGCGGGACCGACAAACCCAGTTGCCCCTCCCTGCAGAACTGCAGATTTCGTATGTGACACCACATGCAGGTTTCACCCTGGACAGGGTAACCCTTCAAGCAGGAGGCAACCCCTAATTTGGGCTACAAGAAATAGGGGCATGGGACTCCTTGATGAAACACTTCTCCATGTGCTCACTGTGGTAATTAAAGGAATGGAAGAAGAAAACCTGGTAACTCTTCATAAAGAAAGATGTGAGGAAAGAACTGCCCTTTAAAAACCCTTTCCTTACGCAATTTTCCACAGTAATATGAAAATTAAAATGTAGAGCCTGTTGCAATAACACCAATACAGGAAAAGCCAAGTCAGTGCCATAATGTACCGGGTACACTGTGGCCCATCCCCAAGGACACAGCTGCTCAGTCAAGGAATATTTCGTTTAAAACAAACACAGGAAGAAAAAATGACCGTGTAAATTAAGGTCTGGTGAGAATACAGCTTCTGAAGCTCTGTGTTGTTATTATTAACCTAATTTGAATAATTACCTTATACCTACAAGAGATCCTTAATTGGCATAGGTCTGCAATACGTAAGCAGCTCGTTTTAAAAAAAAAAAAAAGAAAAAGAGCAGATCTGCATTTTTGTTCTGGGTTCTGCAAAGTCCTGTGCTGACATCAAGTGGTGACATATTTTTAATGCCAAAGGGAGCCAGATTTGCTCTACTGCGAATGCATGGGGTGATATTCGTTATGACGGGAAGGTAAAGGCAGGTAGACGGGGGGGGGGTCCCAGGGGGTGCTACAGCAGCAGCCTCACTGGCAGGTGCTCCTGTGCGGGTGGTGGGCCAGAGGACTATGGAAAAGCAACACAGCTGCCACCGTGCAAGGCAAGGAAGGTGAGGTGAGCCTCCACAGCAGCTCCTCAGCATGTGAGGTACTGGCTGAGCGCCCCAGCACCCACCAGATGAGACCACTGGCAACAGATCCCCCCTCTCCCTGGTCAAAAAACCCCAGGCTGGGACAGGTACAATGGGGTTTGGTGGCCTCAGGGGCCTGAGGAGAACGCAGAGAGCTCATTTACTAAAGAAGGGACGACACACAGTTAACCAATGAGGATAGGAGGGTAAATTAATCAGTTCTGCAGGAGTATCATGGAGGCGAAAATAAATATGTAAGGCTATGAACTGGCTGGTAATAAAATCAGGGTTGATATTAGAAGGGTTTTAATTGCAAGTGAACTTCTGGAACAACATCCCTGCAGAGATTGTGTTGGAAAACCCTCCCACAACACAGTTTTCACATGGAGGTTAATTATTTGCTGAAGGCATTAGGGTCTGTGATGTGAGCTGTGACATCGGCCCTGGGTTGGCAGGGACTGGCCTTGGTGAAGCACGTCCTCTGCTTCAGCCCTGCTCACCTGCCTCGGTACTCACCGAAGCTGGTTTTAAAAACTGCAGTTGATGTACAGTGGGATTTACCCATGAGTGTTCAGATTGATTGTATTTTGTTATAACAACTGCATACTCAGGTAACACCTGTGAATTTGTGACATGAAAACTCAGAATGGTCTCAGTGTTTCTAGCTCAAATAAAAACAAAACAAAACAAAACAAAACCCAATACTTTTCCTCTTGCCAGTTATTGCTTTGACTGTAGAAGTGGAGTCCTGCTCTCCCCAGGAGCCTGCCGGTGCTGGGTGCCAGAACCCCCCCCGCAGCACCATTGCCATTGAACCCCGGTGGGCTTATCCTGCCTCTTGTCCTGACCCAGGCAGGAGGGTCATCCCAGCTGCTGGGTGCATGACAGCAGCCTGGGGATATGCCCCTGTCTGCTCTGTACTTACGCCTCCTTTCAAACACCCTGTGTGTGTCTGTGTCCAGGATCCTGAAGCCAGGAGGAGTTTCCCATGCTCTCCTTCATGGCTGGGCAGTAGAAACCTAACAGTCAAAAGGAAAAATGCCATATACCATTCAGATACATTCCTACAGGGGAAATTCTATGCTTGGCTGCTCCAAAAGCTGATGGGATTTGACAAGAACAGCTAAACCTTGGCAAATGTTTTGTGGGGACAGTGTATGAAAGAGCCACACCGTAAAATTGATCCCTGTAGTCATCATCCAGCTTGTGCTTTGACATGGTACAAAGAAATGTTCACAGTGTTCATCTTTCCCCGTTTTGTGTTACAGTAAGCGAAGGCTGGGGGGTGGGAGGAACACCCAAATGTTGGGGCAGTTCTAAGCAGAGGTGGCAAACCTGCTCCACCTTCAGCCAGAGCACTAAGAGAAGGGACACTGTTGCACCACCAAGCAATTGGGTGTTTTTTTTCAGGTTTTTTCGTGTGTTGACATTGAGGCCAGGCTTTGCCCTTAAACGTTTTGTTTTCTCATTAGCAGCTGGACTTTAGACTCCAACATCTCTCGTGTAGCCATTTCCCCCAAGAACCGCAGGAATGCAGGCAGCAGCCATTGGGCTCAGAGGGTGATGATGGCAAGGTGCTCTTGGACAATATTGTTTCTTCTCTCTGACCTTTTCCTTCAGACAGAGCAGAGAGGTATGGCCTTTGCTTTGTTGAAGCTTTAATTCTGATTTGTGCTACTGCTCCTCTAAACACACCGGTAATTTTGTACCTTGCGTCATGTTTACCTTGTAGCACAGGATGATGCCACCAACAACTGTCTGTTCTGTATTTTCCTTACGTTTTCCTACCTAAGTAAAAACTGCAGTAGGTTACTGAGGCAATGTAATTTTGAAGTACCATTATTTACACCGGGGTGATATCTTGTCGTTTTTTATCATTTTTAAAGAGCGCCCCAAATATTAAAGAGAATTTTGGTTTATATTTCTCGTTGCTGCTGAAATAAAAATGTCTTATGAAAGAGGCTGAGATGCATGCTTGCTATAGCTTGAATAAATTTATGTTTCTGTATCAGTCCTCCACGGTTTGTCAAAAATAAGGAGGAGCTGGGCAAGGAAAAAAAATATAGCGACTGCTTAAGAAGGTCAAAACACCCCTGGAAGCAGCCCAGGTGGACTGCCAGGTGCGCTGGGGGCATCGGAACCATTGCGCAGCAGAAATGTGCACTGGGCTGTCAGATAACACTTCAAAATGCAAAATACAATCATTAAGCCTTTTCTTTTTTAATATCACATACAAGCCTGTTGCTTATCAGATATCCTTCCAAAGCATAACCAAGCATTTGTATGCAGTTTCAGAAGAATTTTGTTATTGCTGCTATTTTTTCCAAATCTAATATTATTGATTATTTCAACCTTTGTGCCCAGCACTGCTTGGCCCACAAACACTGTCTAAAATGAAAAACAAAACAAAACGAAACAAAACCAAACCCAGTCCCTGCCCCAGTGGGTTTACTTTGCAAGCACAGGAGAACTGACGAATGCACACTGACACACGCAGCTATGGACTGCTTAATGTCATAGGCAACAGGCTCCAGCACAGTACCAGCCATCCGCCTGGCAGCAGTTTTTGTTATGCGCATCATTGCAAAGAGGAGTTTTAAGATCAGATAAATCTCATTTCTTTGATCTCTCTTCCTCTTTACTCAAATAAAAAAGATTATGATGTCTTCCTCATAAAGGCTGGTATATGATATAGCCCTCGTAACGTTGAGCATTGCTGAGGGCTAGCTTTTATTTATCCTCCGTAAGAGGGATTTGATGGGGAACTCAGTCATGCCATGGTTTTGCTTCTCAGCAAAAAATCACTGTGAAGTCAGACTGAAGGGCATCAGTTTGGATCCATCATCATAAATTAATACAAATAATTTTCACGTCTACTGATGAATCTGAAAGCCCCATGCAGTCTTACAAAATAGCCTCTGCCTTTATGATAATAATTCCCCCTTTCCCTTGACATGCCACAGCAACACTGCTCCGTGTGTCTGGTGCAGGAAAAAAATGTGCCAGGAAAGGCTTTAAATTCCCTCTGCTTGGGAGCAAGTCAGGCTCTCCTGAAGCTCCCCATGACTCCTCAGCTGAGTTTGGGCTAAGAAAGAGTGCTGTCAGCCCATAAGTTTAATGTGGCTGAAACCCTGAATCAGCTAAAAGGTCTCTCTTCACGATTAAAAGTGGCTGCTTAATAAGACCTTTTTTAAAATGTTGAAAATATATAAGGAAATGAAACTAAGTACTGATGTTAGCATTTTGTCACGCAACGTTTCAGTGTTTATATCAGCCGATGATGCAAATGAAGTTATCAAGAGACAGAGGCGTGCCAGTTCCCTACTTTTCGAGGAGGTTCTTCAAGGCAGCTTGGAAAGGGAATGTCTTGAAGAGAGATGTACACATGAAGAAGCAAGAGAAGTATTTGAAAACGATGAAATGCTCGTAAGTATTTTGTTTACCTATGAGCTTTGGTCCTTTACTACCAAATTGAGCCCCGCAGCCTGCTTAATTTGTTTGAACTTCTCTCCATATGAAATCTTTGTGCTTTGCATCTGGGCAGGTAGAAAGCAGGTATCTTCAGTGGTCAAAATGGAAATGCAGAGGTCAGCTCTGACACTTTTAAAGTCCCCTCCTGAAAATGGTGTGTCCTATGATTCGTGTTGCAGAAGCATATGGCTGTTATCCCACCGGGACCACACGCAGAGAAATACAGCTTCAGTATCCCTTGGGGACCAGGAGGGACAAGGGGCTTTCGGGATGGAGGGAAGTAATGCACCAGCATGCAGTGGCATCTATAGAAGAAGGTTCACTTGGTCAGCAGCTGCAAGTCACCTTGCACAAGAGGCCCTCCTGACACATACAGATGGATGCTGTGCTCCTTACTGGCTGGAGATTGTGGCTGCCCATGGGTGGTCTCAGTGCTTTGGGGAACACTGATGGAGGGGCGGTACAGGGAGTGGGGAGAGGTGTCCCCTCTGGGAATGCAGCGGCAGAGCTGGCTGGGTGTACCCAGGGAAAAGCAGGGCTCCTGATGGTGGTGACAGGTGTCAGTGAGCTGCAGCTCCAATCTCTGCTGTCCCCTCTGCCTCCAGCAGCACCTGCTGGGGGACAAGTGGGATGGGATGGGGTGACTTCCCAGGCCACTGCACACCGGAGAGACAATGGCCGGACAGTTTTTCCAGGAAGCCAAATTGCTAAAGGATTCAGATGTTTCTCTCCTGCCTGTAAAGTGTTTCTTTTCCTTTATAGCTTCTTAAGAAACAACAAAATAAGCAAACCACTTCCCATCTCACGTAATTCAAATTTTGCTGTCAGGGCAGGATTTGCAGTTGTACACTTCATAAAATTAAACTGTAGTATATATTCTGTCTTACAATGTTTTTGTTTTACCAAAATATTTATGAAAGATGATTTTATTTGAGAATTAAAATCTAATTCCCCCCCCTCGCCTTTTTTTTTCCAGAAAATGTTTTGGGATGCCTACTATGGTAAGTTGGCCTCTTGATTTCTCTTCTTCATAGCAATGTCACACTGTGAAGATTATGATTCAGTCAGATGCTGGTTTCATGAGAGTTTTTAGCAATTTATGCTACAAGAAACACCCAGTCACTATCTCATGTCTCTAGTGCAGCAAGAGGAAAAGCGTTGATGTGAAAGGTTTAAAAAAATAATAAATAGGGAAAAGCAATTAAGATGGCAAAGCAAATAAAAGTTGAAGGTGAGTAGATGTTATCATAATAAATAGGCTATTTCTTTTCCTGAACTAAAGGCTGTTCTGAAACAACCTGGAACCTGAGAAAGTCTGCTTTGCTGATACAATAGAGCAGCACAGCTTCACCAGCAAAACCTCTCAAATACAAACCTAGCACTTAAACCTGAGTGAGTTAAATAGGTGTTACAAGCTGCTGGCCTGTCTGCGAATTCTGGAGGCTGGCACTGCATCATCCCTTGACAGCTCTCAAGGCAAGAGATGAGTTTGTAAAAGCTGAAGGACTGATGTAACTAGACGAACAATCAACAAGGAGCCTGGGCACCAGCTCACGGTTACTACGCCTTATTCCGTCCTTTTCTGCCTGCTTTGTCCTAAGATTTCATCTTGGATGTTTTTACTTAGCATGTATTGATTTCTAATCTTAATTTTAGACAGCGGATAATGAGGTGGTACCAGCTATTAGTATCAATTTTCTGCAGAATCCAGTAAAACACTGAGTTCAGGGAACTGTTAGACAGAATAGTCGCATTGATGATATAAATGTTACAAAGAATGATAATAAATATCTGGCCTTTCCTATGTGTTTCATTGCTTCTGTGAGGGCAGGATTAATTTATCCTAATTTCAGCCATTGGATGTTTGTACCGAGCATGTCATCCAGGCTTCCTCTATAGTCTGTGGAGAGAGAAGGGCAACCAGTTGAGAATGGTCGATCCAAACAAGCTTAGCCACAATCAGGATGCATTACTGGTTTTGGCCTCAGCGGTGGCTTCTTTGCAGTAATTCAAAGCCATCATGTCCTGTCTTCTTCCTACAGAAGAGCAGTGTGCATTTCCTTCTTTGTGATACCTCTTCCGACATTTTTAAGAGTGTTGCCCTGTATCTCCATGCCTATTTTCCTCCTCACTAGACAAACCCATTTTTCATCCTGTCCTCCAAAGTCTTGTTTTTCAAATCTCTGGTATGCATCTTGCTTTCCCTCCATAGTCCAGGGTACAGTGGGATAAATCTGCTCGGTGAATAAAAGAAGGCTGGGGAGAAAGGCTGAGCACCCACTGGCCCTAATGCTGGCTCACCCTTTGGCTCTGTTTTGTATTGTTCCACCTTGGTCTCTTCAAGTCAAAGCTGACGGAGCAGCATCTTGTTCTAGCACAGATGCACGCAGTCAGGGCACTTGGCCTGAGATCGCACTTGTCCCTAACTCTTTTTTAATAGCAGTATAAACTTAAATATTAGAATCATAGAATCATTTTGCTTGGAAGAGACCCTTAAGATCGAGTCCAACCATAACCTAAATGTAGCACTAAACCATGTCCGTAAGAGCCTCATCTATACATCTTTTAAACATCTCCAGGGATGGTGACTCCACCACTTCCCTGGGCAGCCTGTTCCACTGCGTCACAATGCTAAACCTCTCTTTAAACATAATTTTCCAAACAGTTTTGTGCATTCATTACAGTAGTCTGTGTTTTCATAGCTCAATCAATTACATCATCTGGGATTTTTTTGTTCTATAATGTTCACTGATTTCCCACTAGGTCACTTATCCTATAGATTTAACTGGTTTGGATTATTTGATTTTGAAAAATGCATGCTTTGTTGTTACTTACCACCTTTTTATTTTGTTGGATGCTTACAAACAGTTTAATCATTTCAGTAGCTTTTCAGGGACAAAACACACGCTGATTTCTCTGTAACTCCTTGAAACTTCTGTTTCCTCCTTTAATAAAGGTAGGCACTAGGTCTACTTTTTTTCCCAGTCTTACAGAACCTCACCTGACCCCAGACATTTTTGAGACTTCCTTACCTACATTTGAGCACGCATTTCAGAGGCTTGAAACAATCTAACTTGCTTAAAGCTGTACGTGCAGCCTTTCCCTATCTTCAGCTACCCAACACTGCCGTTCCTCACTCTTCAGCTCTACCTGCTCAGCTGTGCTGATGAGTCCCCTCTAACCTATCCAAACACCCTCCCAGGAGACCTAAATTGTGCTGGGATATGCTGGTGGGATCTGACTGCAGGTGGGCTGATGGTGGAACTGCTTTAAGACAGTATTTTAGTACAGCTAGCACTCAAAGATACATGTGCCCATAGCCTGAGCAGATGGTGGTTGTGGTTTTTTTCCCTGTATCAGGCAGAGTTTTCACCTTTCTGTGCCTGATATCAGTTATGGCAGCCTGCTGACGGAAGTTAACCTCTCTGATGAAGTTTTAAATTTTGAAGAGTTTGGAGAGCATGTCCCAGGTTACGCTTTTCTGGCTTGCCCCCTGACCGCTCACGTCTACAACAAGCAGTTGTTTGGAAAACGTTTTCAAACTGTTTTGGAGTCTTTCTGGTGGGCAGCATAAAGGGAAACTGGCAGCTCTGCCTGTTCCACCTGTGTGGAGTGTTCCGCCTGTACTGAGGCATCCTCTGGTTTCAACGCTCAGTTCATCAGAAAGACCAACCCTGCTACTGTCTGAGCTGCTGTATAATAATTATACAGGTGTGTGAAAGACAGATTTCCTCCTTGTTTGATGTTGCTTGCTGTATAACTTTGATGCCAGGTTTATTTATCCATATATGCATATCATCTTTTTTTTTTTTTTTTTTTAATCCATATGCATATCAACCTAACACGGGAAACCGAAAACACCAGTCTCATAATATGTTTGTAATGAGTGCATGAGCTGAAAGTCAGTGCTTTTCCCTGAAACAGAACATCCGTCCTCCAGAAGCGTGCTCTTGCCTCCGGGTACCTCGCATCCCTGCCAGGAGCTTCAGAAGCACCTCTGGAAGCAGAAACTCAGGCTAAAATTACTCCCAAGGAGCAGTTTGGTGACACGTAGCCCATCTCCTTCCAAACCTTTTTGCAACACTTCTCCAAGTGGCTCGTGTGCCAGGAAGGGGGCTGTGTAATTCGGGTCAGTGGTGGTGACTAGTCCCTCTCTTGTGGCGTTTCTGCAGGTGGCAGAAGGTGCTCATCGAGCCCCTGCCAGCACAACGGCGTGTGCGAGGACAGCATTCGCGGCTACACCTGCACCTGTGCCGAGGGCTACGAGGGAGAGAACTGTGCTTTTGGTAAGGCATCGTCCCCTTCCTGAGAAACCCTATCTCCTCCTGTCTTAGGGGTCTCCAGGAAACCATACGCAACTCTCCCATTGCAGCCAGTCATCAGTTTTTAGGTTAAAATAGAGAACGGGTGACGTATGCTGCCTGTCTACCAAAACGTTATGGCATCCTGAGGTTATGCTGGCTGCCTCTTCTCTCTAAGCCTCCCTTCTCCGGGGACACAGCAAAAGGGCTGCAAGTCCCCCTCATGGGTGGGCTCCAAAGGCAGCCCTGCCCACTGCCACCAGCTGCTTGTCCTGTCGTGGTCCCGGACAACACAGGGCCCGAAGAACCAGCGCTGTGGTGCCACAGTGGCTTCCCAGCCACTTCAGTGCCCCTGAGGCCACATGCGTCCACAAGACAGTCCCTCAGGACTCCAGAAAACAAACCATTTTCTCTGGGAGTGTAAAAGATGTAAAGCAAAACGGACGCTTTCTGGCGCAGAAAAAGCCACGTTCTACGTTCCAGCCCTTACATCAGTATTTCTTCTGGCTTGGAGGTCCCTTGGGCTGGGAGACGCCCTGGTTGCCGCAATGCTGGGTCATATTCTGTATAAGGGGTGTGACTGGACAGAGACAGGCCAGCTTCTTGGGGAGCACAGAAGGTGACAAAGCTTGGGCCAGCACTGGGAGCTCAGTGTGGGCCTTGGAGAGCCACATTATGTGGGTTTTTTGCTACTTCTCCATCTGTGAGCTAGACCCACCATCAAGTCGCTGTTCGTCCTGTTGCATTGTGCTGAAGCTTAAGTGTTTGCTCAGCCGTGGACAGTTGGCTGAGCATTTTTTCAAAGGTGATTAATACTCCCATTCTTTTTTTTTCTTATCTTTGGCCACTGTTAATTTTAATTCTCTTAGCACAAGCACGAGAAATAAGAGCCATGCATTTGGTTTTCCCGGAAAGTAGGAAGTGTTAGCTGTTTTCTTCCTCGGGCAATAATTGCCTTCTTAATATGTGCAACAGTTCCCCCAGCGCAGACACTTGTGTTTCATTTAAAAGAGCAGAAAGGAAACCCATGGCATCCTTCCACAGGTTCACGTGGAAGGCCTAGTTTGACCCTTGGCTCCAAAACTCAGAGGTGCAGACAGTCTGGTGCAGTCAGGTGCTGGGTGAGCACAGTTTGCAACAAGTCTGTGGAAGATGCAGAGATTCAGCTGTCTCCAATTTCTGCTTAACAAGGGGAAAACCAATGTGGTGGGAAATACAACCAAGCCAGAGTCCCTGCCCACCTCCACATAAAGTGAGTAAACGTAAAATGCTTAATAAAGAGGACTGCAGCTGTGCAAGAGAACTCCAGCTGAACCGTTGCCAATGCTTTTTGTCTGCTTGTTCTGTTTAGCTAAAAATGAATGTCGCCACCAAGCAAAGGAAGGATGTCACCACTTCTGCTACCCGGGAAGTAACTCCTACCGTTGTTCCTGTGCTGATGGCTACGAGCTTGGCAAGGACGAAAAGCAGTGCATCGCGTTAGGTAGGTGTGAGTGCGGAAGGAGAGGGGGTACTTACTCAGTGCTGGGGTGGGCAGGCCACCATCTGATACCCAGGGGAGATCAGCCTGCTCAGGGACTCAAATGCTAAGAATATCACTGCCCTTCCAAACTGGGCAGAAAACATAGGAATCTAGGGTCATCTAAGATGCTGATACAGTGGTAAAAGAAGCAGTATTTGCTCTGAACATTTAAACATGGCTCTGCAGAGGACTTGCATCATCCTACACATCGCTTACTGGGCCAGGTTTTCCACTTCTACACTCAGTAGAGGACCTCCACTGAAAACCCGTCTGTTTGGAAATGAGGTTCAATTGTTTCCAACCAGGTACCTGATGGTCTGATAAATGAAGACCAACATTTGCTGCCATGTGAATTAGTCTAAAGCAGTAGTCCTCTTCATTTTTTCAGTCTCATATTAGGGATATTATTTAATCTCATCCCCTTAGAAACAAGGTCTACTGAAAAGATGGTAGTATGCTTAGGCTGCACCTTCAATACCATGCACAGTTCTGGGCCCCTCACTACAAGAAAGACACTGAGGTGCTGGAGCGAGTTCAGAGAAGGGNACAACAAGTGATAGGGTGAGACAAAACGGCCTCAAGTTGCACCAGGGGAGGTTTAGAAAAATTTCTTCATAGAAGGGGCTGTCAGGCATTGGAACAGGCTCCCCAGGGAAGTGGTTGAATCACCATCCCTGGAGGTGCTTTAAAGACGAATAAATGAGGCTCTTAGGGACATGGTTTAGTGCCAGAGTGAGGTTATGGTTGGACTCGGTGATCTTGAGGGTCTCTTCCAATCAAAGTGATTCTATACTAGCAAGCAGGGCAGCCAAACAGTTGTTGAGCTATAGAGGTACACTTCTGGTGATGAAGGCTTGATGTCTACACCAAATGCACATTTCAGGTGGGCTTTATTTCAGACTAGTCTGAGTTTGGTCCTGTGGACTAAGCACCCATCAAGCTATGACAGTACATTTTGTGTGGTCCTGGAGGCTGTCTTCTGGTTTAGCTTCACCTGAACAGCGTGTGTGATCCAAGATTATGCCACATGGTGAAGAGAATGTGTGATCAATGCAGATTACTGGGAGATCCACCTGAAAAGCACACTTGTGGTCCAAAGCAGAACACAAAGACATGTGCATCTCCAGAGTGACAGCTTTTACCAGGAAAACCCAGGATTAACCTTGCGTAGATTGGGCCACAGCTATCAGGTATTTGACACAAGTCAGATACGGGATACAAAGACAAGGAACGAGGCTGTGCTGATGGTTGGCTGGAAAGACAGTCTCATTTCCCTAGTTACAGACACAGTGAAATCTGATCACCACAAGCCAAAATACTCAGCGCTGTCACTAAGCTATTAGACTATACATGCCAAGCAAATTATTCCAGTTCTCACCAGTTGAGAAATTGTCCTTCTCCTTTTCATTGGTGCAAAAACGAAACCCCGAAGTCAAGGTGGAAGCAATAAGATATTCGCAGGTAGCAGTTGTCTTGAAGTGACACAGCATGAGGTTTTTATTTTTTCAATTCATTTGCTAGATCAATGTGCATGTGGCAGACTGCAAGACGGTGATAATCTGATACGTGAAACAAGGAAGAAACATGATGAGCGATTTCCTTGGCAGGTATTTCTAGCAATTCATGAAATCCATCACTCAACCTCACATGGACAGTGCTATCTATGGTCTTTTTGCATTTTTTTAGGTCCTGCTGCTAAACTCGGAAGGGAAGGGCTTCTGTGGAGGAGTACTGCTAAAAAGCAACTTTGTGTTGACCACAGCAGAGTGTGCCCTTCAGCACAGCCATTTTGAAATCAGGGTTGGTGCTGGTAGGTGATCAAACACATTTACTCTTGTTGTAGCATATTTTGACAGCTAACTTTAAACCAAAAGCTTACTAAAAATTTTGTGGCATAAAAATAGTTACGGGAAACAAATCTGCTGTCACCTCATTTAAGCATTTCAGTTAAGTATCTTGAGCTGGAACTACAGCTTCCCCAGGCCACCCTAAAAGCCAAGCAGAGAGACAACTGCCTCTCGAATGCAATTCAGAGCTCAGCACCTCAGGACAAGCTAAACCAGGTGCATTTAGAGGTGGCTTTTGTTTCATGCCAAAATTAACTTCTCGTTGGGTATTTGTCCTTCCCTCAGAAATGATGCATGCTTCTACATAGCATTAAAGAGCTGTCAAGGCATCATTCCCAGTTTACCTTTACTGCAGCTGTTTCAAGAAAAAGCGCCTTTAGTTTCCCTACTGCATGTATTTCCCTGCATGACTAGGCAGCAGACAGTTTGCATGCAGTGAAAGAGCAGTGAAATGTGCTTGCTTCACAGGGCCTAATGGAACAAGTGGAATTGAGAAGACAATGCAAGTTAGTGAGAAACATATACACATCCGTTACGATGAAGACACCGGTGAGAACAACATCGCCTTACTACAACTCCAGGGGCATGTTGAGTGCAACGACCACCAGCTTCCTGTCTGCATCCCCGAAAGAGACTTTGCGGAACACATTTTAATTCCAAAACTGGCTGGTACTGTCAGTGGCTGGAGAATGGAAGGCGATGAACTCCAAGGTGATGAGTTGCATGTTTCATACCTTCCTGCTGAGGACTGCAAACAAATACTCAACATAAGCCTCACAAACAGGCAGTTTTGTGGACACCTCCAGGAGGCTGTAGACAAACGACTGGCTGGAGGAAGCTTTTTAGCTACCGTGTATAAGGGTACTTGGTTTCTGACGGGTATTCTGGGATCTTGGCCACTAGAAGACACCGACTGGGAAACGCTTCTGTTCACTAACACTGCAAGGTATATGATATGGTTTAAACAAAAAATGAAATGAGACACAAACACAACCAACTCTCCAGCACCAAACCCCTACCAATCACCGCAAGGAAACAGTTGGACGCAGCCAGTACATCCATTTGATTATCAGAGTTTGCAGCAATGAAAGTCGCAACAACGCTATGTATATCACACACAAAAACCTCTTCGTCTTTCCTTCTGTTGACATGCAGTACTGTGAAAGTCATGATGTGGTAAACCTAGTTATTTTACTAAAAACTGACTGGATTTCAAGTTTCCTAGAACTTTTTGTCCTAAAACTCAAAAAAATGTTGATGCTTTTCTGAGACTTCAAATGTTGCTAGAAGGAAATCAGCCTTTATAATTCTTGTTACCTTGAGGTTCGATTCAGCAAATTCATATTCTTATTTCAGCACCCACACAAGCAAAACTTAAGATGACCAAGGGAACTCCAAGCCTTTAAACAGCTATGTTGATACAGGACTTGACACTCTCATCACACTGAAAAATGCTTCCCCTTGTACACAGTACCTATGCTTTCCCTTACAAACTACGTCCACACCAGTTGGTGGGTAAAACAAAAACCACCTCTCAAAGAGGGGAAAAAACATGTTTTATTTTCTTCAAAAATAATTAACAACCCCCCAACTACCATCCCATTACTATGAATAAACTTATGTTGTACCACCCCCAAACAAAAACCAAAACCCTAAAGGTAGTAACACTTAAAATAATTGATCCAGCAGCAGTGTTTTCCCCAGAAGCAGAATAAAACAGATTATGGATAAGTTACTTAGATAAGCTTTTGTTCATCGTAACAAAAATGAAACAAAATATTACAAGAATGAAAAAAACCCCACAAACAAACCCATCTGTAGGCACCTACAGACAAAAATCCCACATTTATTTGAACCCGTAAGTATTACTGACACAGTAAAGCTTTTGGTGTCAAGCACTTCTCTAGTTTTTAGAGAAGGCTTGAAAAGAATATTTAATACCCGCAAGACTATTGAAGAGACTCAACAAGATGGAAACCATGAAGGAAAACATAATTTCCACTCCGAATAACAGATTAACACAAGTAACAAAGGGTGATACTTCTCCTTTCTGAAAGATAAATGCAGAAATAGTAACAAGAAGTACTTTTAAAAAGCTTTTAAGTACTTCGGAAAGAATTTGGAATGCTTTGCTTTATTTCCTCATGAAATATCTTGAACAATCTAGAAAGCCTGTGGAAGCCATCATTGAAAAGTCAGCATTTCATTCCAACGCACTTTGTAACACTGGCAGCCTTGGTCATTCTGGGAAAGGAGCCACAAACTGCTCCTGGTATTCCAGTCCTGGACACAAACCAGGTCATTTACAATGTTCTTGGGCTGATGAGGAGCAGCTCCACTGGGCAAGCTGAGTATCTGAAAAGTACTTGATCCTGGCTAAGACACAATACTCAACACACTGTTGACAGTGGAGGAAATGGGTTCTGTTTACTGACCACGAGCTTTTGATGCTGATGAGATATATAGCCTTTGATATGACCCTGGCAGAAGGAGAAAAAGACAATGTTAGTACTGAAAACTGGTAACACAACGCCTACAACCTCAGCTGTCTTCAAACTACATCAAGCAAAGCTCTGTGTCGACACTCAGTCACTGCGCTACCATACTTTGTATCTATAAGGATCCAATTTACGCAAGTGGGTGAACGCACAGAGTAAGCAGAAAGCTGGAACCATACCCATGTTTGTTTGCGTACTGATGGTGCTGTCAGACCGAGAGCCTCTTGCCATGGTCCCCTATGGGCCTGCTTACATTTGCTTGAAGAGACAGAGCTCTACAGAAGTGTTTCTAAATTTAGTCTTGCTCACTTTAACATTAGGATTTTAATTAATCACTATTCCAAACTTAATAAACGAAATGACATAGTACTTCCTCTTCAGACATGTGGTGTTGTAACACTGAAATAAATCTTCCAGCCATCTAAGCCCTCACTCTGTTACTTCAAGACCACACCAAAGAATCTGTTTCAGACACAAAATGGTTCATTTTCTTGCTGACAGTACAATGCTGCTCCAAAACCTCCAACTTACTAGAAATCTCTTGATTTCAAGCCTTTATCTGTTCATGAGTAGCTGAGATCAATTTAGAGTAAAAGACAAAATGTGAAATAAACCCAAAGAAATCTGGTTTTATTTTTTTCTAATGTTACAACGTCAAGTCTCCCACTTCAAATGCAGAGGAACAAATCCCTTTTGCTAACCATTACAATTTTTGTATTTTTCAATCAGTATCTATGCATACATAGAAATGTCAATACTGCATTTGTAATGTAAAATTCAACTTCAGTTTTAACCAGTTCCTGCAAAAGAAGCAGGAACTAGAGGAAGCCCTCGGGGCAAATGAAATCATTTCACTTTGGGCACAAGTGAATCAATTTTTTTTTTTTTCCACACAAGAAAACCTGGGATTACCAATATGTTTTTTGTAAGAATCTTTTATTCTCTACCTAATATTCTTTACTGTCTGAAGTCTGAAAGGACCCAACAAGTGGTCAGCACATACCATATATATAAGGTTAGCTAAAATGCACTGGACTTCATCAATATCAACATCATCTACTTGCATGAATTTCAGGGCAATCAGAAAGGCATCTAGAGATAGCTGATGGGTTTTGAGTAGTAAATATCTGAAAGAAACAACAGGAAAAAATCTGTTATTGAGAAACAATGATTTAAAAATTCTGGTTCTTAGAAAAATGACCTTTCTACAATAAATTCACTTTAACACTAATTCAGTGCTCTCAGAACTAAGGAGCAGATATGTTTCCATTTCAGTCCTGAGTGAAGCCATATTAAATCTGCTTTTGCAAAAAAGTCATTTTTGTTATACTTACACTTTCTTAAAGAGATTTCTGTATGTGATGATTTTCAGCTTCTCAAGGATAAGAAAGATTCCACATCGAATAAAGAAGGTCTCGTGCTTTGTTAGGGCGTCATTCAGGAGGAGCAGATTGCCTTCACTGTGAGGGTGAAGAAATGAAAACAAGAGAAGGTCTCATCCAAATGAGAAAAGAAATTGTCTGACTTGGTAGCAATAACCCTCCCCTGCCTTCCTCACTCATCCCACATAAATACCTGTTCTATACTACTTTTTGAACTAACACACAATGCAATAAAATAATCACCATACCTCACAGCCTTTGTTACTTCAGCAAACTGCATAAGGTCATACTTTTTTAAGAGCTGAATTGCTGGCATATGACCCTGAAAAAGAAATGGTTTCCAGGTTTTCCAGGATAAAGTCAAATGCATTTTAAATGTAATCTAGTAAGCTACAAATACATTTGTTAGAGAAAAACACAAATGTTTAACCACTTTTTTTTTTTTTTTCTACAGAACAGGAGGTCAATAGAAGTACTTATAAAATAATCTCCTTGGCCTGCCAAATACCTTGTCGCTCAACTCATGATAACTACCTATTTATCACGGTTTAGGGAGTCTTGATGTTTCTTAATATTGGAGAACCCTTATAAAACTTGTAAAATCAAGATCCTGTGACATGAGGCCAAGGAAGATCCAAACTTTCTGTCATGACTGCATGATCTAACGTGCGAACAGAAGAACCGTGAGAATGCCAAGCATTGCTAATAATACGAGCAGTGCTTCAGCACTGTGCAGTGTTAGCTCAGTCTGTACCAGTTTTTTTCCTCACTATGCTTCTGCATGGAAATAAAAATGTCCTCTCAAAACACACCAAAAAAAAAAAAAAAAAGAAAAAAAAAAAGGAAGTTTAAATTTAAAGAAACAAAATTAATTCTCGTTGCTAGATCAGGTAAGACTGAACCATCTACACTATCAAAAAGAAACTTTGTTGTTTTTTTTTTCACCCTGCACAGCAGAGATCAGATTGCATATTGACTTGGGTCAGACTTTAAATTTAGTTACCATCATGCTATGCTGTTGGTAACTCCTTTCCTGGTTGAAGGATTAGTTGAGAGCAGAACTCAGCTGCATGTTTACTGAGAACTGCGAAGTATAAAAAAAACCTATCAAAGCTATTTTAGTACAGTTTAAGGTTCATGTTAATGTTTGGGCTCTGATTTAAAAAAGCAACTGTAAAAACAATGACATTTATCTAGTTTCTTTAGTGCCTCTTGTACACTAGAACTGCTCCAGAAAAGCCACAGTAATTCTAGGCACTAAGAGATCCACCAATTTAAAGGCACTCACCCAGTCAAGACTGGGACGAAGTTTTTAGGAAGACTATGAGTTTTCCTTTATCAACTGACTGATCTGAAAACAACCAGTAAGAAAGTCAATAAACAAAAAAATGAAAAAGAAAAGCCACTTGTCATACTATGCTTCCTCTTTGCCCAAGAGAGATGTCCACTATGGAAATACAGCTGTAAAGTAACAGAGTAACACTGCAAGGGACAGGAAAGGGACCACAGAAAGGGAAAGGGAAGATGGTCACCAACAGGCTGGGGCAGAGCTGGAAGATGGCAACTCTCAGAAGCAGGTGATGACAACATTCTCCATGGGTAACTTTGGTAATAGGGGCAGGAACTAGAAACACCAAAATCCAGTTCTTGTGCCCTCAGTCACACTGAATTAATTGTTTATATAATCCCACTAACTCAGGGATACACAAATGCCAGCACAGCACATGGGAAAGGACAGGAATGAGAAGCAGAGATGCACTTAATTCTTTCAATAGAAAGATTAAATGATCAAATAATAACTAGTCTTCAATGATTTGCTCAAAACCAAAATGCTCTACTCCATGACCCCTCTGACATGCCTCGAATAGGCAAACGCACAAGGTGCAAATAGAAAACCTGAAGAGAGGAATCCTTTCTTTCCTGTGGCAAACCCCCCTCAGCCATCTTCTGCCATCTATTTGCACATTCTCCTTTGCTTCACCAGGTGAAAGCCGCAGACAGATTTGTACTAATGAACCCGCACGTTGCCTGGCCCATCTGTGCAGAGTTTATCATCATCAGGCAGATGCTCTGCTACATGACCAAGTCATGTTGTTAAGTGTTTCTCCAAAGAGCTCAAAGTTATCTTTATTACAGGAGTAACCTCAGGTTGCACCTTTACAGAGGTGGGAGGAAGGTAGGGGGGAGAGGTGTGTGTGGTGGGTTTTGGTTTGTTTTGTTTTGGTGTTTGTTTCGTTTTTCTCCTTTCCTGTGTTGCTATGAATTACAATTCAACATTTTCTATCCTCTCACAAAAAAAGGTGTGCATATGCTGGCTCTTATGGGGGTCTGGCACAGATAGCCCCTGAATCCCAGTAAAGGAAAAACAAGAGCCATAATGAGCATAGTTGGGTTATCTGCCCCCCGAAAAAATGATTTAGAAGAGGAACATCAACTCACCAACAACATTTTTACTGGAAGCAGGTATATCAGAATCATTCTTTTGTTCTTCTGGCTTGAGCGGTGACAGTGCTCAAAGGCAAATGACAGATACTCTTCAGCTGCAGACACAAAGTGCTAGTCAACAACAAAAATGGATTAAAACTGCAACCCAAATTCTGTGCTCAATGTCCAACTCCAGCTTGAACATGTGATATTTGAAATTATATATAAAAAGAAGCACACCAATCAAAATACATTAAGAATAATGCTGTAAGAATTATTGGAGATCCATACAAAATACAAAGTATTACCAGAAAAATAAGTCCTCCTTCAGAAAGTAAAAAAAACCCCAACTTGTCAAGGCCTAAATGTCAGAAGTAACAGTTACAATCAATATGGGAATTTTCAGCTCATTTCACTAAAATTATTGTGTTACTACTACACGATGGGAGAATCTCAAGAAGTGCTGATGAAGCAGAATTCTATTTTCTAAATTCACAGATTAGGTTCTTCAGAGGATGAAAGCTGCACGCGATGCACATATCTGCTGAACTGCAAAAACGTGCCAGTGAGATCACACAGCAGGACAATGTGAAAACCTCTCATCAGTTTTCACTGAGAGAAAAATGACAAGCCTGACAGGTAGAAGGCACTGTTTAGAGTAACAAAACAGTCTCCAGAACAGATTTTGCTCAGGGGCTTAGGTCAGTTCTAGAAGCATTTCTATTAGTGAATAAGAAATCTCAGAAATGCGGTTTCTACATCTTCCAAAAATCAATGCACTGAGAAACTAATTCTACACAACATTTTGCTGAAGATTTTGTTCATGGCATACAGCAACTTGAAGAGGACACAAGAGTTGCAAGGCCTCCTTGGTGAAACCTTTTACAAACCTATTCTTTTGGATGCTCATACATTTTATTATGCATGCACATAATGCATAAGACTACAGAGAACTTCACTGGCACAAATATTTTTAAACGGGGCATATACTACAATTAGAAGCGTCATGTAATTTCATCTCTGATGTAACGCAGCCTGTGGGCCCTGGATCTTTCAGCCTAACTTTTCCTTTGATCAACGCAAACACACCTGTACCTTCTAACACACATTCTGAGTCACAGACACATGACATCAGCCAGATTTCACAGCAAACAGCAAAACTTCAGATCTGTCTTACTGGCACACAGTACCTTGCTTAAAGTCACTGTCAAACATAGCTTTACGTCCAACATAATATCTGTATGTAACTCGCTGTGCCATACTATACTCATCCTTCAGATTTGAGCTGTCAATTGCTCTAATTAAGGGCTTACATAGATGGAGTTTGTTGATCTGTTAAAAAAAAAAAAAAGGCATTTTACTCACAGAGTATAGATAATATATAGATAATATATCACACAAAAAGGGTGAGTTTGACTTAGAATATGAAATACAAAACACAGCTTACCAGACTTGAACCCTACCTTAAAGTAAATTTTAAACAGCTGATTCACAAGAAACAACATGCCCCACTTTTTGGAATCTTCAATGCCTGCTCGACTGTCATAAGAAAAAAAAACAAGAAAAAAAACCTACTAGTACCGAACACTGTAAGAAAATAATAATTTTGTCCTTATGGTAAATTCCCTCCATAGATATTTTATGGATTTTTAAGGTAAAAATAGGTGTCTGAAAATAAAAGTAAAGGCCATACTCCTTGTCTTAAACCACACCAGCACAGTCAAAACAGAACACATGTTCCTATCTCTAAATTTTAAACAGCTCTGCTACATTTCTCCTCAACATAATGAAATGATGTCATGCAAAATATTATTCATCTGCATCAGGGTCCTCACTCCAGTCTACAGGCAATTAGCATAGCAGTTGCTTATAATATTCAAGNACAGAGTATAGATAATATATAGATAATATATCACACAAAAAGGGTGAGTTTGACTTAGAATATGAAATACAAAACACAGCTTACCAGACTTGAACCCTACCTTAAAGTAAATTTTAAACAGCTGATTCACAAGAAACAACATGCCCCACTTTTTGGAATCTTCAATGCCTGCTCGACTGTCATAAGAAAAAAAAACAAGAAAAAAAACCTACTAGTACCGAACACTGTAAGAAAATAATAATTTTGTCCTTATGGTAAATTCCCTCCATAGATATTTTATGGATTTTTAAGGTAAAAATAGGTGTCTGAAAATAAAAGTAAAGGCCATACTCCTTGTCTTAAACCACACCAGCACAGTCAAAACAGAACACATGTTCCTATCTCTAAATTTTAAACAGCTCTGCTACATTTCTCCTCAACA
This sequence comes from Pampusana beccarii, assembly GCA_013399365.1. Classification (NCBI taxonomy): domain Eukaryota; kingdom Metazoa; phylum Chordata; class Aves; order Columbiformes; family Columbidae; genus Pampusana; species Pampusana beccarii. Next base: position 288,032 of record VWYH01008989.1, read on the forward strand.
TAATGAAATGATGTCATGCAAAATATTATTCATCTGCATCAGGGTCCTCACTCCAGTCTACAGGCAATTAGCATAGCAGTTGCTTATAATATTCAAGGTGAAAGAAAGATGGGGGGGGCGGGAAAAGCATTTTCTCCACTTCAGAAGTGTTAAGATTGCTAAGACTGGAAAGCAAAGAGTCACCTCTCTCCCAACTAACCATAAAGAAGCAAACTTCAAAACCGCACAGGGCACTAAAGTGTTAAAGATCTTTCCTGAGAAACAGGGACATAATCAGTCCCTCCCAACAACATCTGCCCGGAATGTTAAACCTGAAGGGAGGCCTCTCCAGCTGCAGCTAATAGTCAGGAGAGAACAGACTACAAATGAGAGGAAACCAGCCTCAGAATTGTTTGTTCTTAAACAGACGTGGTCTTAGTAAACGGAAAAATCTTCTGTAAAGTTCATCAAGTTCTTAACAATTTCATAGCACAAGTTCTATTGAGGATCTTTCACTTACGTGTCACTGGCACAGACTCGAAAACAGCTCATCAGCAGTTCTGCTGCTTTTTCCAACATGTCACCAACTTTGCTTTTCCCTTTCTTCACCAGCTGTTGATCTGCCTATCATTACACAGCAAGAAACAACGTATAATTCCACATCCTGGTTTGCTGGGTCGTGAACTGTTTACTTCCTTAATACAGCATTTTAAAAAGTCTTACAGCAATAGATTGTCTCGCCTGCTATCCCCCAGAAGGTAATCAAGCTCACAGAAGAAAACACTCAGAGAGGCTCCTGAATGTGTACCAAACCTAACGCACACGAAAACAGTCCTTTGAAAATAGCACTGACCACTCCTACCTTTAGAGCCACTAAGCTTAATGCAGCTCTCAGAAACCTAAATTCAGGATCACTTGATAGCTGAACCAAAGCAATAGCAATGCAACTAAAGTTTTCAAAGACCAAGAGTCTGGCAAAAAAAAAAAAAAAGTCTTTTGAACAAAAGAAAACTAAATTAATTCCCCAGTTATGGAGTTTGAGTTTTAGAATTTATAATTAAGCTTCTCTCCACAGCCATGAAGGCTAGATTTTATTTCTAAACCACATTCAACACTTTCTAGTAGTGATACACACTGCTAGGACCTGGGATTTTCAGAAGAAATGGAAAACATATGTTACAGTGGCAAGAAAAAACAACGAATTGACAACACCACACAGGGAAGATCCATGAACTGATTAATACAGAACTTAACTAATTAGAGTGGGAAAAAAATAGTGGGTAGATATTTACTATGTGCTTTCTAAGAAGTTTTATTATAATGCTTGCATTCTCACTAGCTGAAACATAAGGAAAAGAAATGGAAATGCATCCTTCGCTGCAGAAGTCTTCTCTGTATCCGCATCCTCTGAATATACTAAGGCTAGAAGACAGAGTTCAAACACTTCCGATGTGACTGATCCCACTTCCCCTTTCTAACGAATCTCAAATATACATATTTGCCTCATTCAGACTGAGAATAAAGACTTGTTACAGAATAGGCACACATACACCCAAAAAATATTTCCTGTGCAAGCATGCCAAATGTGTTGTTTTGTAGGTGGGTGGGCACAAGAAATTGCTGAGGGGACAAACACTGAAAACACTAGATATTGTCAAACTCTAACCTAACTTGAGCTCTAACTCCACCTCTTCGGGTAAAGCGACTAGGAGCAAGACCACAATCCTGACACTTACCTTGGCCTAGCAGTTCTCATTAGATCCTTACACAAGCTACCTCAAATCACTAGCCTGAGAAAAATAATGCAAATTTGTGTGGGGTTTTTTTGTTTGTCAGCAGTTGCATGGGGTCAGCAAGGGCTCCGATGAGCATCACAAGCAGTGCACACAACTGGAAGAGGAGAAAGGAAGCAGAAACTTCCCTCTTCAGATGTGGCAAGTGGTTAGATTAGTTCAGTTGTCCGGCACGTCTCCATCCTTACAAAGCCTCCATCAAATTCCAAGGATAACACATGGAAATAGTGAGCTGTCCCACCATGTTCCTCCATAAAGACAGTACTTAATAATTTTATATGCTCTAAGCAACTGCTGTGAGTTGCCTGCAGGTCCTCAGAACCGTTCTAGTTCCAGGTGCAAACGGGAGGTGGGCAGACGGAGTAACCTAGTTTTGCAATGGGACTGGATAGATTTAGTGTGGCAACAAAATCCTAAACAATTAGTCAAATAGTACTGAGCAAAATTAGGCTATGCAATAAAGTCTAAAATATTTCTGTCACGGAAAATCCTAACATAGAGAAGTAATGAGGCTGTTAATCAGATCTACTTACATTATTAGCAAAAATTCGAAGATCAAGGGCTACAGCATACATAATAGGTAAAGCCCTGGAAAAGTAAAACATAGTATATTTAGTATGTGCAAATCATGCAACAAGTAAGACATGAGAAACAAGCTTTTTTTTTTATTATTTTTTGGCTAGTTGGTCATAAAGCCAGAAAAGCATACATTAATCTTTAAATTAAGAACGATGCACTTTTTTAAAGGCCTTCAAGATCTCAGCATTTCAGAAATCCTACACTGGAGGAAGAACTAATTCATAAACATTTTTTACAGTGGCTTTAATAAAATACTATCTCACCTTGAACAAATTATTCACGTTTACTTATGGACTATTCTACATAATTACGCTCACACTTTTGGACCTAAAAACTCAAACAGGCAGCAAAACCAATCAGGCTGCATTTAAGTATCACTGAGGATAAATAAAAACTATAGGCGTAATTTTAGTTTGACTACTATGGTGTTATGCTAGTGAAAGATAAGTCTAGTTTCTAGCAGCTCTCTATGATGTACTCACCAGTTTTCCTCTTTATGTGCCTGAAATGCTCGCAGGAAAGATGTATTGTATTGAGGAGAATTTCAAATACTATGAAATGAAGCACAGATGTAAAAGCCAGCAGTTGTATGGTACCATGCACTACTACATGAAAGGGCACAAATCAGCAATGTAGTAAGTAGACACGGAGTCTGGATGGAAAGAGGCAGCAGGGAAGAACGTGGGCACAGCCACACACTCCTTGGTGCAGCAGCAGCCTTGAGAAACACTGGCTGCTTAGATATAAGACAGCAGCTTTCTTTATCAGTATCTTCCCCTTCAGCCAAGTACAAACTGGGATGTATGTTAACAATTTGATGGTCTCCTGCACTCTGTGAGAAATTAATTTTCTATTTTAGAGCAAAGTGGCAGATTCCTTCTAAGTCTTACAGAAACCTGAAAGAAGAGTGTATCTGCATTTCCTTTCTTAAGAACCTCAATAGCTGAGGCATATTTGGAAGCAGAGCACAGTCTATTAGATTTTAAAAGAGCTAAAGATAACTTATTCTACAAGAAGACATATAGTTAACCTGAAAACAACATACAGGATTTATGGAAAAGGATATTGGACAATAACTGTTTGGCATTTGTATGCTTCTATAAAGTCATGGTTTCCAACAGCGTAAGTACACCTGTCAAAGAAAAGGTGCATTAGTGCATAAGTAAACATCACAGATGTAATACAAATATCTCTTTTTGCATCTTAACAGGCATAGAGCTGTACAGTTTATCTAAGAGAGACACAGAAATGCAGTTAGAAATGTTGCTAACAAAATGGCACAAGTACTTTAACACAGCACTAAGCTTGATAATTGTAGAAAACTGATCCGAGAGCTGAAGGGGGATTTGTTTCTGTAATATACACAGTATCAACTGGAATACACTAACGCTTATTGAAATTGTCACCAAGATTAGCACAGACAAAAAAAAATTCCAAGACTGCTGAAAGCGAACTGAAGACTGTGTTAAAGCAATTTTTTTTAAATAAAAGCCTTACAGAATTACTTAGGTCCTAAAGCTCTCAAAGAGTACTTTTATGGCCAAAATCCCCCGCTAAAAATATTTATATCACTTACTTCAGTCTAAATTGTTGTGTAGCTAGTAAATGCAAAGCAAAGGGAACAGCAAGGACCAAAACAAAAGCTGTGTCAACGGTTCTATGCAGATGACTGCCAGCTACATAAAGCAAACTTTACATGGAGAAGAAAGAGAAGGTCTTTATTTCCTGCAGTTCTAGCATTATTTATAAGAGTAATAAATACCAAGTTTTCAGATGTAAGCCCTTAAAAGTAACAAAGTAAACTTAAGGATAGGCTTCCCCATGCCAGCTGGATGCTTCACAACCGACTTTACATTCCTGGTCCCTCTTTACCTTAAGTGGGCTGCAAACATTTCATCATATGGTGGTTCCAAAACTTGTTGACACTTCTCCTCTGGAGATGGAAGCTAAGGATAGAATAAATCAACAAAACATTAAAGGAACATCTAAGGTACCAGGAAGAGAACATCACAAAGATATTTTGTCATGGCAGTTTTATGCTTACATGCATTTGCTATCTATCAGAACCTTAAGTTATATTAATAATCACAACCACTGTAATGAATTGCTAGTGTGCATTCTGTCTCCATAACCTTAAATAAAATCATCCAAATGAATATAGCACAAACACTGGATCCTTGCTACCCACAGTTTTGCTCTTTATTTTCACTACCACTGTGCCACACTACCTATTAATGTAGACCTGGCCAGAAGGGACCTTCAAAACTGTATCTATCCAGAAAACAATTCAAAGTGAAACACAAAAAGCCATCCAGGAAAAAAAAAAAAAAAGGGAAACATACAATAGCCTTGTGAAAAGAAAGGGAAAACCAACCTACAAGGGGATCCTGCTCTGGCCTGTGAAACAGATTTCTGAGGTTTATCTCCAATGGAAAAGAACCCATATGGAGAGCTAGGAAAACTGAGAGCAAACCAAAAGCAAGGTCAAACCAGATTCTAACCTGTAGCCTTGGGTTTGCAACATGTGGATGTTTAAATGATACCAATTCTGCACTAAATTGTCCATCTCTGCTGTCAATGGCTTCTTGTACCTACCAAAAAAACCAGACACATTACATACAAGACACATACCAGACACAGCCATACAACATATTTACACATGACAACAAAAACCAACTTCTTTTTACCACTGTTCACCCACATCAATACCAACCCAAAGGTGAGTTTAAAACTAAATGAATCAATATTTTACTTTCAATACACCTGTTTTTCAAAAAGGCATCAGGAAGAAGGCAGGGTGAACACTATCGTGTTTTCCTTATTTGTAGGATACAAACAAACCAGAGAATCCACACACAACTTATATGCGTTTAGCCTCATAAAACAGCAGTTGTGAACCAGATTTGGTTAAGCTTTTAAAAATTCCAGTTGGACTTACGGGCATCAAACATATATGTGAAGGCACAATCTTTGAATAACACTTAAAAATGAAGACAGATTAAACACGTAGCCATCATTCCAGAGTCAATGTATTATATTGGACTAGTATCTGTATAGAATACTTTTGAAAGCTCTTAAGACTATAAACGTCACATTCTGTGGAAAAAATGTTTAATTCTGCTTCCTTCTAAAGATAACTCCCTGTAAAAAACAAGTCTGCTTGAGCAGCTTATTGTGACATCAAGCTAGAAATTTCTTCAGTTCTGGAAGCAGTTTTAGACATTACTTCTAAGAAGTTTCTTTCCCACTGTTTGTGCTTTATTTGTCATATTTTTGTGTCCTGATAAGGAAAAAAAATGGTTTTGCTGTACGGAACGGTCATACCAAACGGAAAAAAAAATCAGACTAAAATAGCAAAGGAAGCAGCAAAAGAAGGAAAATCAACTGCTTAAACTCTTTCAGAGATCAGTGTTTTTTTTCAAGTAGAGGAGATCTATTTTTGTGTTTTGGAAGTAGTTTTTTGTATTAAACATTAAATGGACTGTGAGCTGGAGAAGATGCTGACTTTTCAGAGCAGATCACTGTCCTGGGAAATCTCAGCCACTCCACTTCCGAGACTAAAAAACAATACTCTCTTTTTGTGCCCTTCACTCAATTGACATGACTGAACTAAGATGGTAACAGTGATGAAAATACAATGGTTTGGAAAGAAGCAGTAAGAGTGGTCGCACTAAAAGCCTGACACTGGAAGTTCAGTCTAGCTGGTATCCTTGTGACACTGCTGCAGTCTCTCCATCATCCATGACATACACACTGTGTCTCTGCCTTTCTGCACTTAAATTCCTGTACCTCTTGAATCCCTGAGCTCCATTTGTTACTGCATGCATGCACACACAATCCCACCACATTAGTTCTTATGGATAAATTACTTCACTATCCCTTATACCAGCAACTATCATGCTTTTCAGAAATTCCAGGTATACATCCTTAGCACACAGACAGTATACTTAATACAGAGTTAGAAAGTATATTTCTTTGCCATATCACACATTCTAGTTGATTTCTTAAGCAAGGTAACGTATTTACAGCAAAGAAAAAATACATCCGCGTAACAGTGCTGAAAAACAAACAAACAAAATTTCTTACTTGCTGCAAATACTGATTTATGGTGATATGCGCCATTAAAATATAAGAGGCAGGAGTCCCAAATAAAAGGCAGTTGTGTCACATTCTGCAAAACAAACGGGTGTTTAAGAGAGGAGCAAAGCGACAGCATCTCACACAGATCCCCCGCGTGGCTCTGAGAAAACACGGGATTACTTTAGCAAACCCTCGCTGATGGGCAGCTCCTGCCGCCTTACAGGCACAGGAACGGGGCCTCGGGGAAAGCACAGCGGGGTACGAACACAAGCTGCCTACCAGGGGAAGCTGCGTGTGCAGGAGAAACCCCGGCACAAAGGCCCGGAAGAGGGAAATGGCCCTGGAAGCCCGCCGGTGCCGAAAGCGGAGGGCAGACGTCAGAAGAGGCAGAAGAGCGGTGGCGAGACACGGCCCCGCTTCCCCAGCACCCCAACAATGCACCCAGCGGCCCCTCCGCCCCTCGCCCGGCCCTGCCCTGCCCCACCGCAAGCCCACCCTCAAGCCACGGCCCGGCACTTCCGGCAACCCGTACCGCGCTTCCGGCAACGGCTGCTGTACTTCCGGTACCCGGCAAAGCACGGGCGCGCTCCCCACAACCGAGAGGCGGTGGGAGCGACCCGGCGAGCCACGTGACAGAGCCACAGCTCCCAACACCTACCCCGCCTGGAACAGCTGCTGCCACGCCTCTTCCCCGCCCGCCGCGGCGCCCGGGAGGCGTGGCTTTGTCACGGATAGCCAATGGGGAAGCGCAATGGGCGGGGCCCGAGGGCGTGCGTCAGTGATAAACCTCGTGCGCGGGGCAGCACTGTCTGTTTGCGGGCAGCGGGTGGTTTTGGTGTTGCGGTGCTTCTGTTCGCTGTTGTTTCCTCGCTTCGGGCGTGGGGCGGGCTGTGACCCCCGGGACTCCCAGGTTCTGCGATACTGTGTGCCCGCTGATAGCAACCCGGTGTCGCTTCCTGGGCCCCCGCTGACAGGAGCTTTGTGCTTCTTTCCTGGGGGAGCGCACGGGTTGCTCGCCCGTTTCCCTCCTTGCCGGCTGCGGCGGTGCACGCCGGGAGCGCGAGGGGGTCTCTGCCGGCTTGTGCCCATAAAGTTTAAACCGAGCGTTTATCTCTTGAAACCGCCGTTCTTAAAAGCGCCAACGTGAGTCTGTGAAGCGAGCGCGCTCGGTGCCCCGGCAGGCTGGGGGTTGCAGTGACCGCGACGCGGGCGGCCGCTCGGCGCTGGCGCTTCTCCCGTGCGAGAAACCCTGCTCAGGGTGGGAGACGCAGCCGCCCCTGGGCGTGGGGTGCCAGCAAATAGAGCCAGGCGAAGCAGGTGAACGGCGGGGTGCGAGGCGATGGCGGGAGCTGCTGTCGCCGCCCGCTCGGCCCGGCCAGCTCTGCCCCGGCCGCCGCCGGGCGCGGGAAGCCATCTTGTGAGCGGGGCCGGCGCTTGCCCGCACGCCCGAGCGCCGGGGGCTGCCTGGAGCCGGGCACAAACCCAGATCCGCACCCGGGCTGGGCGGCGCGNCCGGCCCAGCGGCACTTGGCAGCCGCCCGCTGGCAGGGCCGGGAAGCCGGCGCGGTAGGGGAGGGCGGCTGGGTGGCGGAGGAGGAGGGGAGCGGAGGCGGGGACCAGCCGGCCCCAGCCCAGCCCAGCGCCTTGCCCCGGCCGGACACGGCGCCCGGGGCGGAGATGGCGGACGAGCCCCAGAAGAAGCCGCACTTGTCGGCCTTGGTGGGACACACCAACGGGCTCACCAAGCCCGCCTCGCTGGCCGCCGCCACCCGCGCCGGAGGAGGAGGTGGAGGAGGGGGAGGCGCGACCGCCTCCTCCAAGAAACTCGTGATCAAGAACTTCAGAGGTGGGTGCGGGGCGGGCCGGGCCCTCTGCCCCAGCAGGTGCGCCCTGCCCCGCCGCCCGGCGCTCTCCCGACCTTTGTTTACCGCTGGCCCGGCCGCTCCCCGCCCCTTCCCCGCGGTAGGCAGCCAGCGGCGGGGCCGGGCCGGCGGCAGGGGGGCCCCGCCGCTGTCACCCGCCCCGCCGCCTTATCTGGGCGAGGGGAGGCTGCCGCCGGGCTGATAACCCTCCCCGCTGCCGTCACCATCGCGCTTTAAGGGCTTACGGGGACACGCGTGGGGCTCCGTGCGTGGGGGCAGCGGGAGGAGCAGCGCAGCGACGACTTGCGCTCCGTAGGAAGCGGGCAGAAAGCCACCTTAGTGTCAAAACTAATTAAAGGAAGGCGAGGGCTGCCTTGCTAAAAGTAACACGGCGGTAAAAAAACGCCACAGCCCAGCGGCTGGAGCGGCCCCGAGGCCGCCGGCGGGGTGGCGGTGCCGGCGCTGCCCGGGCCGGGCAGGGTCCGCGCTCCGGCCCCGGGCGCTCCAGTGTGTGCGGGGTCAGACGCACCGCGCAAAGGCTTCGTCGCCTTGGGGAGGGGTCGGTAACCCCCTCCTTGTGCACTACTTAAAGATTAAGCGCAACACGGCTTGGCAGAACTTAATGAAGCAGGGTGAGAAGGGTTGGTACAGACTCCCGTTTTTGAGTACTTGTGTCTTCCTTCACAGAAAGACCCAAATTACCAGATAATTATACTCAGGACACCTGGCAAAAACTTCATGAAGCGGTGGGAGCGATACAGAGTAGCATTTCTATTAAGTACAACCTTGAAGAACTCTACCAGGTAAGGCATGTAGGATTTTTTCGTTTTAACAGAGGAAAATTAACTGCTTTGGGACTTCCACATGTACAAATTTACCATAATGCATTTTGATTTATTAAAAGCTGGTTATATTTTCTGAACCTTTCACTCCATACCTTGTTTCTAGTTAGTTTGCAGTTTTATATAGCAGTTCTTTGGAGAGTTACCAGGATCAAGGCCCATGAAAAAAAGCAGATCATGTTGGGAGACTCGAAAAGCTGTGCCTGAGCAGGGTTGAGATTTAAGTCTCAATCTCTCCAATACAGTGCCTACCCAAGATGACAAAGAGGAGATGGTATTCTCACTGAGTTATGCAGATACATATTTTATGACGATTTATCTTTTGCACGTTATTTCGTCTCTTGTGAATAATTATGTTGTAACATTTGTTATTATTAGATAACAGCAATTAGACTTCAACATCAGTACCATTTGGGGAATTAAAAAATAATCTTGGTTGAACAGGCAACAAACTTTCAGTTTACCTGTGGTTGCATTTTTGTAACAATCAGGATCTTACCTTTTTTATTCAAATGGTGAAAAAGTATTTCTGGAACATCTGGACTACTGGAGCAGGGACTAGGGAGGGTAAAAGAGAGAAATCATTCATAAACTGTTTCTTACTTTCTACTTTTTCCATTTATATATGGTTTAATTTTATGTTATTTTAAATGTGTGTGCTTTGAGATATTTAACTGAAGTAATTTTTTACAGTGATCATGTTATAAAAACTACTGATGCATTAAGTTGTGCTGCATAGCTTAAGTTCCAAGTTTTCTGTGGGTGCAGGTGTTTGATCTGCAGATGTGGATCTCATTGCTAGATCAGGACTTACAGCATTATTATGCTCACCTAAATTATTCTAAATGTTTAGCTGAGGTGGGTTTGATGTTGTCTGCAAAGTGCAGACTGAGAGAGGAGAAAGCCAGCAGTCCATATTGGGTCCATGCTCAAGAAAAACAGGATGAACTTGAGAGCTGACTATACTTGTCTCTGTGATTAGTTAGGGTATATAATATATGGGTCTAAGATGGCTGATTATGTAAATGCATATTGACTTAATATAATTTATTCCTTTTAAATTGGTAAAGTGACTGTGGTATGTTCACTTATTAATACTTGCAGGTTTGCAGAGTTCAAATTATGTAATACATTCTATGGTTTTAAACTCAGCATTTGAAAAATCGTGCTTTTTCAGGCCTGGCTCAAAACAAAACGAAAAAGAACGCAGATGCTTTAAGTGTTACTGAACTTGTTTTCAGAGATTCAGAAATGAGATTCTGGTAATATGGGTATGAAATTGCCAGGGTACAGACTTGAGATTTGGAAGAAGAGGAGAGAGATTTCAGATAAACTCTGAAGGGAGAACTGTACTTCTTGGGTTTTTTTCTGTTTGCTGCTTATTTGTAAAAACTGCAAGGCCAGTCCAATAATCTGTAAGGCAGTGGTGCAAATCAGCAAGATTTCTGCCCAGTGGGTGGTGGCGGTCAGAATGCCAATGCATAGATAGGTACCTACTCTCCTGCCAAAGGAATAAAAGATGAAGTTCAGCATCCGTTGGAAACCTGATATGTACTTACAGATCGTTTTAACTGCCTGTTGGTGAGCACCAAGTCATCCACAATGGAAAATGTCACTCTGTGCATCAGTTCTTTTTATCAGGGCACTTTTTTTTTTTTTTTTCTTTGTCTATATGTGACATTGTGGGAGGAAGTAAGAGGTCTACTGGAGTTCAGTGTGGTGAGTGGGCTGGTGTACCAGTCTGCCTTAGAGCTTTCTGATTTATTTATTTAATTTGGCATGGTGGCTGAGGAAAAACTGAGGAACAACAACAAGGCTTTGTGGGAAGCCCAAAGGATACTACTTTCCAGGCATTAGAGGCAGCATGGGATCGGGCATGAAGGTGCTTGGCAGAGATGTAGTCAGTGAGCAATGGGAGGGTGGCAGCCAATTTTTTGTGACTAAAATAGAAATGATGTCTGGAATTGGTGGTAGATTGCACAGATTTTGATAGAAGTAGCTTATACTTGATGAAATAGAGAAAGTGGGGCAGTGCAAAAAATTGCCAAGTGAGGAGTGAATGATAAAAATAATGGAAAAAGAAAATTCCCTTTGCAGCAAGGTCCTAAATAACCTGAAATGGGGCAGCACTGCCCTTCTGGAGGACATTGAGTAGGACGGCGTAGCAGTGAAGGGAAAAAAAGAATGATGGGAGTCCTGACCAGGGTTTTATTTGGATGGATGGATGGATAGGAAGGGCTATGTCTTAGGAAACATAACGAAGTACCTGCAGAATGATTATGTGTGAATATCGTTTTTTGCTGATGTCATTTTTACCTACTTGTTTTAAGACCAGATGAAAACCACAACATAGGCACTGTGTGATAGTTTTGTTTGTTTGCTTGCTTCAATATTGTATCAAAATCAAGGAATCCATAGCTGATGTGCATTTAAATAAAATGGCATCAGATAGGTTCAGATTACCCCATGGGGAGATCTTTGGGAAGCAGATTCACTTTATATTTTGTAAGACAAACTCTTCAGCATATTAGAACCTATAGAGGAAATAATACAAGAAGTAGCAATAATTTGCATGCTAAATGTTAAAACAGAAGACTCTGCTCAAAACAAACTATTAAAGGGTTGATTTGAAGCAGTACTTTTACTAGATTTGTGTAGGGAAAGAGTCTAAAAGTGCTGTCTTTCTTCTGTCGTTGTAGATGTGATAATTACTGTAGCTTTTTTCCAGACTAATTGTGTGTAAGATGAATAAAAGTCAAATCAAGTTTCTTCAGAGAGAGAAGCAGCAAAAACTCTGAATGAAAAAAAAAAATGGTGAAGGAGGAAATTACTGGATTTCATGCCCCATCCCCTGATTAAAAAAAAAAAAAAAGCAGAAACAGCTAATAGAGGCTGCAGTTCCAAATACCCCTTAAGCTAGCATGGTTGCCCAGAGAAGCAGCCCCCCTTTCCCCCTCGCCTCTCTCTCAGTCCTTGGACTCGCCCCTGTGTTTGGGTGGTCTTCAGCTGAAACAGAGTGAAGGACATTTACTAATGCTTTGACAAAGAGTTACATGCTGGCATTAGGCACCATAGCATTTCATATTACAAAGTAATAAGACAGACCAAAAAAAGCTAACGTTTGGGAAAAACTGAGTAAAGGCCAGGCACTGGGAAAGTACTGAAACCTTGTCCAAGTTCATTGATACTATCAGAAAACTCATCAACAAAATGTGAGACTGTAAATCCCCTGGAGCAAAGGAAAATGTTCTTGGGTCAGTTTTAGTTGCCCGGGTGAAATAGTGCTTTAAATCTTCGGCAGCGTTCTCTGCGGTATCACCTCAGTGTAAAGGCAGTTGAGGTGAAGTTAAAGGAAGAGACAGCTGGATTTTTAGTTCTGAAAATCGTGTCCAGCTCCTTTGGATAATTTTTTATGAAGCACTGAGTTGCCAAAAATACTTACTGTAAACTTTACAGTTCTCACAGAACATTTGGCTGCCTTCATTGTGATTCATTTCAGATGCTATGGTCTATTAATAAAATAATTTATTGAAATACGCACACAAGTTAAAATAAAGTGGGCCTGGAACAAAGTCTAAATATAGGCAATGGTATCAAGCAAGGCTACGTTTTCTCTTTGGCATTCTCATTGAGCTTCTTGTGAGGAAAAAATGTGGCTGTAAGACAACATAATTACTGAATAGCTGAACAGCAGTGTGCTAGAGATGTCCAGAGCTGTCTCAGTGTAGTCTGGGTCAGCTGTGTAACAATTCAGTTTACATTAATTTAGTGACCGGAAGAATGTGTGTTGTTTGACATTTATTTATCTTCCTTCTTCTTAGTCAGCTATTGATAGATACTCAACCTATGAGGTCCCAATACATCAGTTCAAGTCTTTATTTAACAATTAATGTGGGTTCTTTTGTTTTTCTTTATTTTTTTCCCCTCAGTTTATGTACCTTAGCACAAGTGTGTGAATCAGTGGAAATATTTAGAAATAAATAAGTTAATAAAATGACGGGAAAACAGCTTGTCCTGGTTTTGGCTGGGATAGGGTTAATCTTCTTTCTAGTAGCTGGTATAGGGCTGTGTTTTGGATTTAGTATGAGAAGAATGTTGATAATACACTGATGGTTTGGTTGTTGCTGGGTAGTCAAGGACTTTTTCAGCTTCCCACACTCTGCCAGGTGCACAAGAAGCTGGGAAGGAGCAAAGCCAGGACAGCCAACCCAGGCTGGCCGAAGGGGTGTTCCTTACCATATCACATCATGCTCAGTATATAAATTGGAGTTTACTGGGGGGGACAGATACCTCTGCTTGGGAATGAATGGGCTATTGGGTCACAGGTGGTAAGCAATTGTGTTGTGCATCACTTGTTTTATATATTCTATTATTTATTATTATTGTTATTCTTATGTTTTCTTGCTTTGTTGTCCTATTAAACTGTTCTTATCTCAACCCATGAATTTTTTTCCTTTACAATTCTTTCCCACATCCCACTTTGGGGTGTGAGGGTGAGCAGTGAGTGAGCAGCTGTGTGGTCCTATTTGCTGGTTGAGGTTAAACCACAATACAGCTGTATTAATTTACCATTTAGAGAGAGTGGTTGAAATGTCTACCTTAAAGTTATTAAGAAAGGAAAATATTTGGTATGATTGTGTTCCCCCCCCAGAAAGTGTGTCTGTGCATGCACTGGAGGATGCACAAAATGGACCTACAAGTAGAGTTTTGCTGCTGAGCAGTATTCATGGAGGGAAAATTCTTGTAATGTTTAACAGCATATCTGAAATATAACCCAGATGGTAATGGTGGACCTTGTCTGTACATGAAATTTCACAGTATAAGAAGGGACCAAAATCAGAAAGGAATCAGAAGTCTGAAGTTTTCTATGTATTTTGATATTTTTGGTTTTGTGCATAGCTTGGACAGATAATGCTGATTTTTTTTTCCCTGTTTGTTGTTGGCCTTGATTACACATGTGCAAAAACTTCAATTTTTTTAAATATAATTTGTAATATCTTTTTGGTTTTTTTAGGCTGTTGAAAATCTCTGTTCATACAAAGTCTCTGCTACACTGTACAAACAGCTGCGACAAGTCTGTGAAGATCATGTAAAAGCACAAATCCTTCAGTTTAGAGAATATCCTTTTTTCATGCACAGAAATTGTTAGAATGGTTAGTTTAAGTTGTTATTTAAAAAAAAAAACACTGTGTAAAAAATTACAGCAGTAATTGTCAATATGTTAAAGAGGTTCTTTGGTGACCACTTACATATTTTCAAATCAGGCATAAACAACTTTAGTCATCTGGGTGAATATTTTTTGTGTGCAGATAAGTAGCATACTAGTAACAAATTACTTATAATTTTAATAGGAATGTAAATTTTACACCCAATCTAGAAAATTTCAGTAGCACTTCCAGATTTGATACCAGGTATGGACTGTTATGGAGGGGGACTAGTGGAGATGCTTACTGGAGCAATGGTTTAAAAAAGCAAAAAAAAAAAAACCACCACAGTTGTTTTCAACAACAACGTCTTTAAAAATTCTTTAAAAGAATTCTCAAACATGAAGTAAACCTGTTTGACCAGCAGTAACTACTGGTCAGCTGCGACGTGTAACAGAGGCATTCAGCAAGCCCTTCAGGTATCTCATGTGTGCCTTGGGAGGTTCTTAGGAGAGAGCTCTAAGTTCAGGAGATCACTTGGCTGTCTTGGGGCGCACAGTAACCTGAAGTTTTATGGCAAATTTCCCCGTAGTTTTCTTAAGTTACATTGCTGGACTTTTCTTCTGGCTGAACTGATTGCAGAAGCCCCTGTAGATGCTCTCTGGACACTTGGGTGTAGCCAGCCATTTTCTGAAACCTGTTGTGCTTTTCATGCTGAGGCTGATCTTTATGTGATCATTGCCTTCTGTGCAATAGCCATGGGGTTGCACTTGCTCATGCAGTAGGATAATTAGAGTCTATGCCCACCTGGCTCTCCCCGTGTTCCTGGAGAGTGCCTTTGCAAACAGATGCTGCAGAGTGCCATACTGTGGACAGATACTACAGTACGTCGGATGCTAGCAGTGTTTCCTAGGTCTCTGTATGTATTTCATTACCAGCAGATGATAGCTTAAAATAGAAAGATGTAAGGGAGTGGGGCCCAGAAAGAACCTTCTTTCCAGGTGAATGCCTTAAATGTGCTTTGGATTTGGACTCTCAGTTTCTCAGTTCGCTGCAATCCCCAGGTAAGTGTCTACACTCATTAAAAAATATTTTTTTTCCCCCCATTATCTAGCCAAGTCCCAACATGGTTTTGGTTTGTGTTTTTGAGTACTAGCTGAGGAGTCTGGCTTGTGCATAGCATATAAGAAACACTGGTACACAAATGAGCATTGTGAATTCACTTTCTATATATTGCAGCTGAATTTTTGTTACATTTACTTTGATATATTTAAAATCACATCTGACTAAAAAGTACATTAGTCAGTACAGTAATCTCTTAAACATAACTGATTTCTAAGAACCAAATCTTATAGTTTGCTCTAAATCAGTACAGTCAACCAATGCTTGCATCCCTGTATTTTCAGACTTTAGATGATCTTCTAAAGAGATGTTTTAAAACTGCTTTCCCCCCACCTCTGACAGAACCAGTGGTTTGGCGAGTTGAGAATTTTATATTGTACAGGTATACCACTTTATATCCCAAGGGCATGAGATCAGATAAATCAGATTTGGCCAGAGGGAATTGGAGATGATACTGTGCAGGAAAGAAAGGTAAAGCCACCTCTGGATTTCCTCATATGATACGTTAGAATTGTGTTATTCGTAAACAACAGTCGGATCTGTTGTGTAACGAGGAAAACTATATAGTTTACTTAGGGAGACCTGGAGATGTATATTAAAAGAGCGGTATTTGGATTTGTTGAGGATTATTTAGAACTGTAACTGCTTTTAGGAGATTAGGGTCACTCCTGTTGTGCGCAGTGTGAACTCATTAAACAAACCAAATAAACCTTTCTATCCCTCTCACCTCAGTTGGTGACAAGGTTGTTTTTGACACTGGTGGGATTTCTTGTTTAAATCTGTATCAAACTACACGATACAGCCGCTAGATGGTATTACTGAAGAGCAGTGAGTGTTTTTCCTTGAAAACAGGGAGGCCTTTTGGAGAGCTGCCAGCCTCTCTGCTGGGCAGCAGCTCTGCCATTAACCATTTAGGCCTGGGCAGTCCCAGTCACATCGGAATATCCATGGAGCAGCTTTGCTGGCAAAGATCATCTTCAGAATCTGGTCTCAAAAGATACCAGCAAACGAGTTTTCCTTAATAGGCACTGTACAGATTCTCTGGATAGTCTTTTATTTTTAAAGAAGATAAATAAATGCTGGCAAGATCACTGCAGACAAATGGTAAGTTGAATGTTTTTTCAGAATACATATCCTTGAGGTGTGAAATCTGGCAAAAAGGAGTTTGTCATGGTTTTAACATGGGACTGTGGTGTATTTCCTCCTCCAAGTTTCAACATTGCTTTTCACTTTCTCCTTTGCTTGCTGGAGGTGGATTTGTTGTGGAAAACTTAAGTTGTGCTGTGTTGACTCTGACTTCCATAGGTTTCATATGAAGTTGGAATATGACTCAGAAATATATTGTTGTTTCTACGGGTGGAGTGGAAAACTAAGCACGCTGTGCTGAAATAGTTTGCTGTTTGTAATTTTAAATAATTGGAGAATTCACAGTCCTTGCTTTTAGATAGTTCTAAGAACTAGGTTAATTTGTGACCTTTTTTTTTTCCTTTCTAAATTTTTAAAAAATTTTTTTTCCTCCCAAAGCAGAGATGATTATCCTGACTATAGGGCTAAGAAACAGGCAAATTAAATAACTGAAACTCTCTTTCTGCCCGTCTTCTTGTCCTCTACCTCCACAATGAACTATGTTACAGAAAAAAATTCTCTCTCAAAGACACTCTGTGTGAATTGTCCCTTTTAAGAATGCATCATTATAATTCTAAACCAGCATTTTACAATGACTTTTCAATGCATCGTCACTTAGTTTTGGCTACAGATGTGCGAAGTGGTTGAATTTCTATTTTTATTCCTCAAATGCACCCCTCTCCCCTCCCCCATGGCAGATGTGCAGAGGTATGTGATGTTTATCTGAAATAAAAATGAAAAGCATTATGGAAACTATTCAAAACAAATTCAACAGTATGATGAAACAGAGTTGAAGTTTATTGCCTTAAAAATGTAGTTAAACTGGACCTCTGCTTTTATAAAAAGGTTTTTACTATGAACTCTGTCTACTTTAATTACTTTTGAGAGTACAATTTCTTTGTTTTTTTCTCCTCAAAGCAACAACCTGTAGCCAAGTGGCTTTCTTGCCCATGTGCTGAGTTAGCACTTCAGTTATTTAAGACAAAAGAATCAGCCTTGCTGCTATTTTATTTGAATATGCTTGGCTAGAAACAGTGTCAGTTTGAGAATTGCTTCAGAAGCAACTAAGTCTTTTAGGGGACGAGTAGGTGGACAGCTGGGAATAGAAATCTCTGTAGCTGGCCTGGAGGTGAGTTAGTTACTGACATTCTGAATTATGCTAAACTTAAAGGCTGGGCAGCCTTTTATAAGTCAAGTTAATTAAAAATGGATTTTGAATGTTTAAAAGTAATAAGCTAAAAAAAACACTTCCTTCTCCCACTTTTAAAATAAAAATTATATATATTTATACCTTCTTTCCCTTGTTAGAATTAATGTATCTCTATTTTTTTTCATTAATTTTGGCAGCTAACTTTTATTACAAAAAGATCTGTTGCACAGCTTATTACTGTCTCTGCTTAGAGCTTCTTTTTTTAAAAGGCAAAAACCATGGCAGCATGCTATTTCAAGCTGTTTATTGAATGTCTTGGTCATAATGCTTGAATGGCTTATGTATCTCAGTAGCACTAAAACTCATAAGAGACTAATGAAACTCTTTAGTTAATGGTTACAAATTGGAAAACTGTCTTGAAGTTACTTGGCAATACCGCTTAGTAATAGTATTAACATCAATAAATTACATACCAGTAGCTATAGAAGTCACCACAGAAGTTGAAAATACATGCATCAGCAATTAAGGTGCATGTCTATGTGATGTGGTTTTTCAGAAGTTGCTTTATAATTTTCAATGCCACATGATGGCAAAGAGAAACATTTTCTTTATGTATTTTCAGATCATGATCAGAAGCATCTTCTTGTTTTTGGATCGTACATATGTACTTCAGAATTCAATGCTTCCTTCTATATGGTAGGTATCCATGTAAGTATTCCTCAGATCTTTAGAGTTTCAACATGCTATTATATTTCTAAAGGTTGAAAATAAACTTTTCACTTTATGTTTGATCTGTGTAATAGATCTGTAAGATTTTGTGTTAATTTATGGGAATACATGTGTCAGTGTATGCGTGTGTCATTTCCTCCTTTCCCAGGAATATTCATGTTAAAGTGAGGGTAAAGGAAGAAAAAGGTCTGTGAACATATGATTAAAAGTCAAGGCATCTATATAGCTGTAGTTGTCCCAGCCAGGTGAGGCTGGCTCTGTGGGGAACCTCCTTGAGCTGATGCCTCCACACCTTGACCCTGAGCCAAGTGTTACTTTAGATGCTCCTGGTTTTGACAAAATTCAGTGCTGAATTTCTTGCTTGGTTGTTTTTTGAATGAGATATACTGACAAGGTGCAGATTACCTTTCCAGCACTGGCCTCTTGAGAGCTGAGACCCATGGTTCAGAGCATTGAGATGAAAGCCAGTTCCCTCAGATGCTGCTGTGCTTTCAGCACACCACAGTCACGTCTTTGGCGTTCTGTTTTTCAACATCCCTCCTGAGGGGCATTTTATACCATCTCCTGAGCAAACAAATGTAGGCTTTGCCAAGAATTTCTGGTGTCAGTATTCCATCTAAAGCAAGAAAAGATGTAGATAAAGTACTGAAGTGAGAGTGTGCCTTTTCTCTGCCTGGCTGGCCTCTGTGCTCTCAGGACTTCCTCAGGCAGACTGAGAAACCTGGCATCCTTCTCCCACCCCTTGTTTGTCCTGAAGATGTCTTTCTTCCCAACCTCTGCAGTAGTGGTCCTCCACCTCCTTGTGCTAGGCTTACTTTTACTGAGTGTTGTTGAAGGGATCTGTTCATACTTTGTGTCTTTCTCCATCATGCTGGGAAAATCTCCCTTATTGAAATGCTGATGCATGCAAGGACATTGGAGATAACAAGTTTTACCTCAGATTCCTCTGTTTTACTTGGCCGAGACAATGTTTAATAATTGGCTTCTTCACGGCATAGAGGCACCGTTGCTCATCCTCTTAGAATGAAACAAGAAAGTGATACAGGTGATCATAAGGTCCTAAATACACAGAGAATTCATGCTTTTGAACAAAACTTATAAATCGATTGACTGATCCAGGGAACCTTACGTTAAGGTCTGTGTTCAGATTCTTTTATTATTTTTATAATAGTAGTTTTGCTAATAAACAGAGAAAGTTATAGTCTATTATGTGAAATACAGTCAGGCTGGTCACAGTACTTAGCTGAAGTGAATGCATCTGGTAGCATGTGGCCTGGTATTATGGTATTTCTTGTTATACTTTTCTTAACAGACAGCACCGAAAGAATATACACGCCATTAATACATTATCTTTCTGTATAAAATATATACACTATATATATATTATATGTATTTATTTTTCTCAAACTGACACACAGATTTTTGAAAGAATCAACAGTGTGATTTATTAATTTTCAATATTCACACAGGGATATGGGGCTAGAGTTGTTTAGAAATCACGTCATTAGTGACAAGCAAGTTCAAAACAAGACTATTGATGGAATCCTCCTGCTGATCGAGCGAGAACGGAATGGTGAAGCTGTGGACAGAAGTTTGCTGCGGAGCTTGTTGAGCATGCTCTCTGATCTGCAGGTGAGTACAGCAAACTTCACTAATAACGCCTACGTTTAGAAACAGAGTTTGTACTCTTCTAATTTGTGTATCGTACTGAAATAGTTTATTCTTCTAGTGAATGTGCTTTGGAATCTAGCTATTAGACTGATAAGGTTGCCTTTTCTTTACTTGATGCACAGTCTTTTATTCTTTGTGAAAGAGACCTCTTTGCCTGTTTTTCTTAGCTGACATAGTGGCCTACAGACTCTTAAATAATAGGTTTCCAAGTCTTTTAGTATGTGTAATATTTCATCTGTTTCAATCATTGGTTTTCTAATCCTAGTGCTTGTTAAATGTAGCAACCAAAAAAGACCACCTCTGTCACTTTAAAAAGGCTTTTTGGTGTCAAGATCCTAGGTCTGTATCACAAAAACATCATCGCGTTGGCAACTTCTTAGCAGAGGTGCCAAGGGGAGAATGAGATGTAAAGTTAGGGACAACATTTTCAAATAGATAAGGTTAACTTGTAACTTACTGGAACTTTCTATTAGCATAGATACTAATTAACCAAATAGAATATAAAATGTATCTGGCATATGTTGTTCTCTGGTCAACACTGTAGCTTTGTGGGCTGTGCAGTAAAACTTAGGAGCTGTTTCTCTTTCTATCAAACTGTTGAGGTTGCTCTGTTCCCAAGTGGTGTACAGTGTTAGGACACTGGCTGAAGGTTTTAAAAAAGGTTCAAAGAGGAAGACTGCATAAAAGACTATTAAATAGTCCTTTCTGGTCAGGCAGCTTACCAGCTTTTCTGCCTTAAGTGTTAACCCTCCTGACTTTCATCCATAACTGTCTTTAGTGTACCAGCAAAAATTAATTACTCTGTTCAAGAGAGAAGGCAAATTTCTGTCAGTGATTTTTCAGATCACATGACCTGAAGGTATGGATGTGATTTGTGCATTTTTTCCCCACTTATTTTCCCCCCATTGTTGTTTGCCTTCTCTAAGTGGATCAGATTCTTATAGGTGTTGACCTTTTAGCATTATGTTTTTGGCAGTGTACGCTGCCAAAATGAAACATTCCCTTTTATTGACTCCTTTTTACAGAATTGGATTTAGATGTGCGTTCTGCTTTGGCTCAAAAGTGTAGTTTTCTTTTTTTCACTGGGGAAACTAACCTAATCTAATCTGGGTTTTCTTTTTTTACAGTATCTGTCACTTCATTGAGATAGAGATGTGCTTACAATCCTGTAATTTTACTCCAGGATCTCTGCTTCTCCCTCTTTCAACAGAAGCTAGCTTCTGGAGAAGGATTAATTAATAAAGCAAATCTTATATTTAATTTGAAAACAATTAAGCTCCTACTCGTTCCTGATTCTTAGGCAATTACGCAAATGAGAACCAGCTGCTGAAAGTTGATTCCTCCTTGCATAAATCCTATTCTATAACCCTTTCTTATTGTAGAGATTTACACACGTTTTATGTAGAAAATAGTTCCGTATACTGTTATGTTGTTTTTCCATTTATCCTGAAGGCAAGAAAGGTAAGAAGTGAAATCTAGTACTTGATCCTGTTGAACTCATAGCTAGTGTAACAAGAAGGCTGAAGCAATGACTTGATTTCTACATGTGATGCTGAATTAGTGAATTATCATGCTCTGAATGCTTGTTGAGCCAGAGGTTTTACATTTAAGTTTGCATTGGAAAAAGAGAAAACTCTTAAAAGTCCATGAGAAAAAAAAAAAAAAACAAAAAAAAAACAAAACCAACAACAACGAACTGGTCAGAATACAATAATGAGTTTTACAGTGCTGCTATATTTTTTTGGAAGAAGTATTTCCTTCTATTCTTCCATGACAATCAAAGTATCTTTCTTTTTTCTTGTCACTAACTGTCCTGCTGCTTACATGTTATTCTCTATGTACCTTCTCCAGGTTATTTTAACTATTTCATATAGTTGTCCTTTCTATACTAAACTGCTAATTGTTATTCAGAATTTTTTTTATGCCTGTGATTGTTGTCAGTGCCCTTTTAAACATATCACCTTGTTCCTTCCCTGGAGAAAGAGTGTTCACCTTGTTTTTCCTGCTTTTGAGGCACTGAGATAAACGTGGCAGATACGAAGATGCGCCACTGAGCATTATATTATTTTGCTGATGAGAATTACCTGTTTTGTGCCAATGTTTCACTAGTTGGAAGTATCTTATTGTTTTTTTCCACAGAAATATCAGTGGGAGTCTTGAGCTTGGGTGGATTGGATGTCACTGCTGTGCTTATGTTGGGTGCTGGGGTTGGTCTGTGTACCTTAAACAGGAGCCTGTCAATTTAGATTATTTGAGTACTGATGACTGAAACGCGCTATTGCTGCACTGGGAAGTCAGCTCTGGTCTCAGTCTTCTTAACAACAGCGGGCAGAGAACTTCTGTGTTAATGTTAACATTACTCTGATGCTTCTCATAACTGTGTGTATTCTTGAGATTGTACTTGCCCTCTATGCCTGACAACCAAAATGTGCTACCCTTACTGGCAGCTTAATGTGAGTAACTAAATTAATTTCTTGAGCAGGTTTACAAGGAATCATTTGAACATAGGTTTCTGGAAGAGACAAATTGTCTATATGCTGCAGAGGGCCAAAGATTAATGCAAGAAAGAGAGGTAGGTACATGCTGAAGATGACTGCTTTTCTGCTAGTTTTATCTGCTAGTGAGAAGTTCTGGTAGTGCCGTGATGTATTAATGATTTTAAAAAGTCACTGGTGCCCAGGTATGCAAGCACACCTTCACAGATTTTGCTGAAGACCACAGTACTGTGTCAAGTATCCAGATTGCTGTGGTGTTTGAAATGCATAATTAAGGGTGGAAACCCAGTGGCATTTTGTGTAGCTAAAGTCACACTATCAGAAAGTCATTTTTACATAAAGCTCAAAGGTGTGCTACCAGTATTATTTTTGCCCAAGAGCTGTGAAATATCCACTGGCATAATACTGCTATGTGCTTAATACCTAAGTAAATTGTTTACCTTTTTTATTCTGTTGTTGCATTTATTTCATTGTTTTGTTCCTTTTCCTTATTAGTTAAATAGACTTAAGACATTCTTGGTTTCGATCCTCTTGAAATAAAATTATGCTCTGCGGTGGGCAGCATGCAAATGTGGTTATATCTGAAAATGTATATCAAAAGCTGAGTTTTGTGGTGGTTGAAAATACAGAAGACTAGCTTTATTAATTCTATTTTAGCACTGTGTCACTACAGATGTTTTGACAATGCCTGTTTACATTGCACTGAGGTGAATCCTTGTGTCTAATCCTGCTCAGTTCACCTCATTGTCTTACATTCCACTGGGACTTGAGGTGAAACACTTTGACACAGATTATGAGACCAAGAGTCTTACTGCTTTTGTATGCCTAGTGGAAAACTGTGGGAAAACACAAAAGTAGTAATGCCCTAATTTATACAGTGTGTACATGTACATATGTATGCCTGTGTGCATAATGCATCCACCTATATGCATTTACATGCATATGTACATGCACGTGTGTGTGTGCATACATGTACATGTATGGACATATGCATAACTGCTTTGATCATTTGAAGCCTGAGTTTCATGCCTGTGCTTTAATGTGTGCTAAATGTGTTAATGCTCCATAGGAACAGATATTCCACTAGAGAAACTGCCACTGAAGTAATAACTATACGGTTCACACCAACTGAAAATCTGCTCCAGTCTAGTTTGGTTCAGAAAGGTTTTGAAAAAAAAAATTAACTTCCTCTGAAAAATTCTCAGATTTCTGGTTTTATTTGCCTTTTGGTCAAGTGCAGTTACAAAATTTCTAATATAAAGTAGCATTTATTAATAAAAATATCATTTATGTAGTACATAACAACATTCTGGTGGAATAGTCCTTTCCAATTTGTATTCTCTTTAAATTTGTAGTTTAAAATAATTGTCATGGAACAAGATTATCTGCCTTTCATAGTTTCATAGTTAAACTTGACATTATCTTGCCTTGCTAGGTCCCAGAATATCTTCACCATGTTAATAAACGTTTGGAAGAAGAAGGAGACAGAGTAATAACATATTTAGACCACAGCACACAGTGAGTACTTTGTGTCATTCTTAGCATAAGTCAAGCATCCATCATAAGACAGTGTGATTATCTGTGGTTGGAGAAAGATGGAGATTATTTCTGTGTTATCTTGGAGATATTATTTTGTTGACAGTGCTTGTGATACAGCCTGCTTTTTTTAAGACTTTATCAAAACTGTTTTTCTTAAAATCAAAATATACCTTGAATAACAGGGGAGGAATTTGCCCTGAAAGATTTATCAGTATATACTGAAGTTAACAAAATATTATATAAGAACTTAAATTTGCATTGTCAAAGTAGCAGCTTATTTTAGCTATTCATGTACTGATAAAATTAACCACAAATGTCTTGAGGGAAAGAAAGAATCGTTAGGCAAAAAAAAAGGCTAAATTATGTCATAGGATAGGGGACATGAACATCACTCACGGGCAGTCCAGGATGTGCACTTAGAGTAGATTGGCTTTGCTACAGCTGCTGCCAATGTATTGTGCAAGGCAGCTTGTCCTTTTTTCACTCAGGTGTTGAGTAGTAGTGTGTGTTTTGCTGGGATAAGAATGTGCATTCAAGTAGTACTGCAGAGTCACTGAAATGCTATAAATCCCTGTCTAATTTGTCCTGCAGTAAGCTGTTGCTTTTTATTTTTAAATAAAGAACATAGCATTTTATTGTTTAGTTTTCTGGATGATGTATTAGCATTTCATTGAATGTTTAAAGGATAACTGAATAATTTTTTTTTTCATTTATTTTCTTCAGACATGTTTTATATATAATATATACTCACACACACATGCGTTGTGTATCATGGTACATATTTGAACCTGAATCTCCTTTCTGTAAATGTTGATTGCAGTGTGACTAGCTTTTTCTGGCAAAATCAGTCACATTAAAATATATGGAACCATTTCTGTGCACAAAATTGAAGCATGTATATATTTATTTACTGTTTAAGTTAAAAAGTAGGTTAATATCATTATATTTTTGGTCTAGATATACCTCAAGTCCTTGTTTTGCATCTTGTCCTTAGTTAAAGGCTTAGAAACCTACTTTCAGAAGGCTTTGCACTAGTTTTTGTTCTTTGCATTAAGAAACAGAAGTTCTTAAAATTTGTGCTGTTGAGTTGTCCTCAGTTCATACTGTCTCTCCAAGTGTGCATGCAAAGAGCAGAAAGGATGTTCACTTTAGTTACCAGGTTTGATCTTAAGATGGAAATGATACTTCCAGGAGAAAACCCTCATGGGAAGCACCATTCAGAATACTTCAAACCAGCTTTGTGCAACACTCAGAGAGTGTGTTGTTGCAGCCCCTGAAGGTTTTTATTCAGCCCATCAGTATGTGCCTCCTTCTGGAGAACTGATCAGAATAAGCGTGTCCCCTGGGGAGTCAGTAGATGACCGAGGTCAATGACTTTCAGGCTGTACAGAAGGTACCTTCAGGCTTATTCATCAGCTAGCAGTCAAGATAAATGCTTGTTCTATCAGTCTGCTTGTTAGGAAATAGTGCTCTGCCTCTCAGTCTCCAGCAGATGAATTGTCCTGGCTTCCCCTGTAGGCAGGTCTGCTGGGGTAAAGGATGGTATTTTATACAACCTGGACTTCTCCTTCTATTGGAGACAGTCAGCAGCTCTAGATAGCAGTAGTTGGAATTGTCATGGAGTTTGGAAGTGACCATAAAAATGGTTGTATGTGTTATGACCAAGTGTGTGTATAACTGGTATTTCATGTTCACTTATGACCACTGAGGGGAAAAAATAGGAAAAAATATATGTGGTGTCTCATTATTCTCCTAGAATCTGCCTGTTTTTAGCTCAGGGTATTTTCTCAACGCGTTGTGGTTTGTTTGGATCTCTTTCAAATATTTACACTGTCTTACTGTGATTCACTTCAGGTTTTCCATCTGTCCTAGCCTTTGGAAAAGCGTTCCACTGGTGCACTAGCCACCACAAGATAAATTGCCTCTTTTTGTTGTCAGTCTGGCTCCCAGTACCATCAATGATGACCCAGTTCTTGTATTGGAAGGGAAAGTGGCCAATTCCCTTCCACCTTTTCCCTGCCTATCAATGCACTGTACCCCTGCTAAGTCATCTATTGCCCGCAAAGAAGAGTCCTAACTCGTGCAGTTTTTTCTCTTGTAGCTGCTGCTGCATACTTATGTCATCTCTGTTCCATTCTGAACCTTTTCAAATTCTAATTTAATCCTTTTGAGATTAAGGGACCGAAATTGCGTATTGTATGGAAGGTAAGGCAAATCCTTGGTATGGTGTTTCAGGAAAGGTCGTGTTTTAGCAAAGGTAGGAATGTAAATTGAATGCTGCTATGTAAAAGGCTTCCATCGATAGAAATCAAGCACTTCTGTTCTAGAATATATCAATTAAGGGTCTGAGAACCAGTTTGATAAAATTTAGAAATAGTTGGTCTTTTGTTGTCATATTGTAAGCAGCAGTAGAATTTTAAATGTTGTAATTAATTATCCCTTTGCACTTCAGAAATTTATTTTTGTTTTCTATAAAAGATAGAAAGGGAAACTTGCCATTATTTTTCAGTCCTGTCTAAAGTTGAATGTATTAAATTTTTTTTCATTAATAGTAAAAAGTAGGGAAGATTCAAGCACAAATTTAAAATGTTTTGCAAATTTGAGTCTTGTGGGTCTAGTTCAATTGGCGCCTATATAGGTGCATAACACAGCTGAGAGTTTTAACATAGCCAGCATGTGTTTTATTGTTTTAGAGTTCAAACTCTTGGAGGTTTTTGTTTTGCTTTGTGGTTTTGTTTGTTTGCTTGTTTGTTTCCAAGAAAACATCAATTTGACTTTTTCCAGAAACGTTTTTGTATCGATTTTTGGTAGATAAACTTCTCTCTTCTACTGTGTAAAAACTTGCTTTTTAGTATTCAAACTTGAATTTCATTTTTAGTTACATACATGGTTTATTGTTTTCTTTCTTATATCACATGCAACATTTTAGTTGTAATTTGTAGCCACTGTTTTCAGTAGAAAATTGTTGACTTTTTTTGTATTACAGCATAAGTTATTCACAAATATACTGTGACAGGAGGCAAAATCCCCTTATACTCTAATACTTCTAATATACTTTTCTTCCGTTATTTAGGAAACCACTGATTGCTTGTGTGGAAAAGCAGCTACTGGGAGAACACTTATCAGCTATTCTGCAAAAAGGTATTTTTTAATTAATGTAATCTCTGATAAGCAACAGATTCTTCTACTCTACAGTAACCATGAACTCCACAGCTTTTATTTAGGGAGGTATGTTAGCCATTGGAAAAACTTCCACAGACATGGAAAGCCAACCAAATGACTGTTACACCCACAGTGACAAGTAAATTTTGTATGTGGAAACAAATATCTAAGATATAATTCTGTATTTGTAAAGGTTGTTAAATCCCCAAAATCTTCTTTGGCTTGCAACAGGGGGCTTAGGAATTATACCTTTGGAACTGCATATTTCCTAGGATTATATCAACTTCTAAATGACAGCTGCAGTTACTGTCGTAGCTTCTTTCATGTGATAATCAGGTTATTTCACTGCTTTTAATACATTTATAAAAATAAGCCTGGTCACTCCAGCTTAGCTATTCTTAAGTTTATAATAAACAGAAGGTAAGAGTGATTAATTTTTTTGTTGATACGTGTCAATTTTGCTTGTTCTTTAATTCAAGTATTATTTTAAAGTAACTTATCCAGTGACACATTTATTTATCAGTAGGCTTAACCAGAAAGTTTGTGGCCTTGTTTTAATCTGAACTTTTTCTTGGTTTGTAATGTGTATGTGCAATCCATGTAAATATGGAGAGATTTGTACCTCTTTTCTAGTTGCTGCGTTGTAGGACTTTTAGTATTGTTAGATCAGCTTTTGCATTCTGTGTTTGCACTTAAAAACAACAACAAAAGGAAAAAAAAAGAAGAGTCCAGCATCACTTGACTTGCATAGCTTTCTGCATTCATTTAATCAGGGCACACTGTAATTTGCTTATAACATCCTAGTATTCTGTGCAAGTAGAAGATGATACTGCCTTTTGTAGGTTTTCTTCCTTAGGAGAAGGCATGTGATGTAGTCGGGGGGTAAAAAAAGCTTAAAAATGCAGGGTATGTATAAGAAACTTTTTTCTTGTATTATTACAACTGCTGTTGACTAGATATTGGTGGGTTTTTTCGTTTTGAGTATAACATTTTTTCCAGGGCTGTGGCAGTGCTTTCTGGAAGTTGTATGAAGCTTTGTCTCAGAGGACTGTCCTATCTATCTTTTTCGTTTGTCAGAGGAAGAGGGAAGGTTAAACTTTATCATTCAAGTTATAACAAAGCAGTTAGTGTATTTGTGTCTTTCAATGTATAGGCAGTGGTGGTTGGATATGAAGGAATGGGCATTTCTGAGTTCCCTGTTCAATGCTAAAAGAACACCAGTCACATGTATTCAAGACTTTGTAACCTGTTGTGTTACATACTTTTAAGGAATGTCCATTCTTCTGGTATCTCAAAAGTTTAGGCATGTCTCAAAGTTCAGAAAGTCTCAAAATATCACCCAAAAGTTTACCTGACATAATTCTTGAACGTTGGTTGCCTTTCTGAACGTGTAAGTAGTTGTAATACACAGTGACAGTATTTTTAAGATGAAGAATATAGTAGAAAATGGAATAATTCAGTAGCGATTGAACATTCTTTGTAATCTAATACCATTTTAAAATTGGAATTAATGAAGCATGTTTTGTGAATTAGGAGAGTTGTACGAAGTCAGCTATACTGATGGTGTGAATTGTCAACCTGTGTAGAGTCAAGCTTTCTGGATTTTAAAAACTGCCATAAATCTTTGATGCTACCTTCCTATATTACTAAAGCACCTGTCACCAACAACAGACAGTGTATCTCTGATTACACTCAGACTATGTTTATCATATTCTCAAATATAAAAATGTGTATGTAGTTGTTATGCTTCATGTTTTGCTTTGAGCTTTGCTTCTCCATTTGTTAGCCCAAGGCCTAGCTTCTTGTTGGGTGAATCAATAAAGGCAAAAGTTGCTTGGAAGGAATTTGTAGTCTTGTGTTACTCCATAATATGAGCATAGACAATTCATAGTACGTTCCTAATCTAAAAAGATGGCTCACCCCACTCTGCAGAAAAAAATCTTCCAAAATATCTTTACTTAGCTTACTGTTTTCTGACATTCATTAGAAGTTCTATGAGATCTCTTGATAAAACGGTACTCTTCAAATAAAGTACTGTTCATATACTTTCTTTAAAAGGCTTACAGTCAACAACTTGTTGGCAAAGTACTTCAGTTGAAGTAGTTTTAAAATATGATACCATAAATCATTTCAGCCGGTTTAAACAAGGGGACATGTTAAGCCCGCACATATCACTTGCTTTCAGAAACTTAGTCTTTAAAAGTTCGTGCTTTTTAAACACACTGGAGGGTCTTGTCTTTTGATTTATTTCATAGAGATTTTTCTAATCTATTTTTAACTGTATTTATGCAACTGTATTCAAATTTACTCTTTCTTCTAATTTCATTTTTTTAGGACTTGATAACCTGCTTGATGAAAATAGAATATCAGATTTGACCCAGACATACCAACTGTTCAGCCGGGTAAAAGGTGGGCAGCAGATCCTTTTGCAACATTGGAGTGAATACATCAAGGTATTTCAAAGATCTCTTATTAATGCCAAATATTATGCTGTTATCATAGATTTCTTCTATCAAAACCTAGAATAATATGCAGATGTATGTGTCGAAATTCTGTTTTAAGCAAATACGAGGAGGGATGTTAATGCTTCCCCCCCAATAACAGTCACATGCCTAGAAACAGCAACACCGAAGTTTTGGTTTTAAATTTCTACTTGGAAATTGCCTTCCTCATAGCTTTGAATGTCATACAAAAGTTATCCTGATTTGTTTTGCCTTTAAATAGAGCCACATGCACATGTTTAGAATATGCTGGATTGTATGAGGTGTTGTGTTTTGCTACAAATATACTCAACTGTTTACATATCTGCAAAATCAGTGGAACATCAGAATGTAGCTATTCTACTGCAGGCCAGCAGTGTAACCAACCTACAGCCATGCTGATGGATGTTTAAGCTATTCTGAACAGAATACTCCTCTTAAAAGTAATCCATCATCAAAGTCATATTTAGATGCTTCAGGTTTGTTTTGCTAGGCACAATATGCATGCAGTACACTGTCCCAGAGAACTTGTACTTGCAAGATGAAAGCAGCAAAGCTTCACAGAAGGTATTTCTCTCTGGAGATAATTCCCAACATGGTAATTCTGTTGTGAATTGCCCATGTGTTCATCAGCCTTCAGGACTAAGTGCACAACATCATTTCAGAGCTGCCTTTCCTGCACACCCATGTCTGGAGTTCTGTGTGGTGCACCAGTGCCCAGCCCACATTGTGTCCCCAAATGCAGTCTGTGGATCCATAGGCAACTGGGCCAATTGAACAGCTTGCTGTAGCTGAGGAGGAGTATCTTTCTTCTTCATTGCTCCCAGATCATGCTCCTGACATGACCCTTGTGCTGCCTGCCACTCCATAGATTCTTTTGTGATCTGTTTTAACACTGTATCTGGGCAAGGTCAGTTTTATGCCAATTTAGTGAGCTAATTCTTTAGCTCATAGAAAAGTCCTGGTGCTGGCCCAAGGAACGAAGCAGGAGTTTGGGACAGGCAGGAAAATTAGGGAAGGAAGACCAAAACCTCTCCTTTCATAGCAGCAAGTTTTTAAGTTGCCTTATCATACCTTATGGCTTTGTTTTTGAGAAATTACAGACTCAGAAAGCTAAGAAACCTTTTTCTATAGTGTCAGTAAATCTCCTCCTTTCAAACGTTTGTACAACTGGATGCATTAAAGTGAGGCTTCTAGAACTAAACTTTTATCTTGTGAGCCATTCTAAGAAAAAGCACAGCGAGCATGACAAATTACTGGTGTGAAGGTCTCTGCCCTACTGTAGTCACCTTTTTATGGTTTCAGAGGTGCCACTTAGCTTTCTGTATCTCCATTTGCCATTTGTAGAATGGGGGAATGCCTTGCAGTTTATGAATGTAACTGATAGAAACTGTGAGATGTCCAAATACTGTGTTAATGAAGGGGAAATTGTGCTAAGTGTAAGATATGATAGACCAGGTGATATTTGGAGGTCCCTTCCAACCCAAACCATTCTCTGATTCTGTGATACACATACTGAATCTGAGGACCTTGAGCAGCCTTGAGTGTCTTTGCTTCACTCTGAAATGTTACTTGGTGAAGATCTCATGAAAGATCTCAGTGGATAATTAGATACTGAAGTGGAAATTCTGAGGTTTGTGAGGGATTTCCCCATCTGTCTTTCACTGTTGTTGTGGCTAACGTACTTTAGTTGATGGAAACACACCAGTTGAATATTGTTCTGCTTTTACTGTGTGAGTGTTCCCTCTTTCTCACCTTGGAAAACTGGTCATTCTGTCTAGGGTACTGATCAGTGTTCCTAAGCCATTGTCAATTGTCCAATAGGTTAAAATCCTCCCTTGCAGGATATTTGACTTTGCTAGATAACTGGTATTGTATTTTTTACTTTAAGATAATAAATGTAAGAACAAGAAAAGAAAGTCAGGTCTGTGGCTGCTTCTTGTCAATGGAAAAGTTTTGTTTCGCTGCAAGTCAGCTAGGGTTTTTTTGTTTTTAAACCCTTGCTGAGAGAGAAATTGTGCAGTGATGAGCAGCTGTTGAATTTTTGCCACCTGTTTTATCAATAGAGCTCTCTAGTGGATTTAAAGTAAGCAGTGCGAAGTTTTGCATTATGCTTAACATTTCTGAGGCAGTTTCCATATAATTTCTTTCCCATGAATCATGTAGTTCTGTATCTAACTGTAAACTTGCACATCATACAGTCATGCCTACTGTAGTTTGTTGCTG